>BSQZ01000063.1:1232856-1352856 GCA_033239005.1 Lamellibrachia satsuma | reverse complement strand
CTGCTTTTAATTCGTTTTTGCAGAAATCGTTTACTACAACTATGTCAGATATTACCTTATGTATGTAATTTATGTAAATGCATCATTTTATCTACTATATATTTAACAATGTATACGATAGTTTGGTACACCAGTTTAATTCACGACCTGTAAAAAAAAGATATCCATCGTCAAGAACAGATGTAACCTTCGTCAGGTGAGTATTATGAGTACAGTATTCGTAAGTGTTCTTTATTCAAGTTTATATTACGAATGTAACAACGTCAACAGTAATAATACTGTTGTCTTTGACTTTGTCTTTGGTGACATGTTGACGTCGTTGTTGTCAATAATATTATGTTTAGTGGCACTGCTACTATGATGGCCCGTTAAACACACGCTTTCATTGGATGTAGCTATGCTATAAGATGTATAGTAAATGAAAAATATAGTATTGAAGCTAAAAACAATGTAGTAGAAGTCGTGCAAAGACATGCTGCGCCTATGTGTACATAAAACACACGGTGTGGTCGTGGTACCGGTATATGCTGATCGGTGTGTTCGCCTTTCGCGCTAGAGCTTGTGCGATCAATCCTAACCCGGTCCATCGTACTTTCTACTGCACATTTTATTTTGAAGTATGTTGCTTTATCATAGTTATTATTACACTTTGACATATTAAATTATTACATTCTTGATCATTATTTTCTCACATAGATTAGTAATTAATATCATATGGATGCCTGCCCATTGTAATGTAATACTATTTTGACTGTTTTTTGTGTGAAGGTTTCAAAAGATCAACATAACAACATAAATGGGTAGTTACTGCACATCGGACTGGGTGGAAACCAAAATATATATTGCATTGAGTAACTCGTCACTGCGTAATTTACAAAAAAGCTTTATATGTCAGCACAATAGCACTATTGAAAAAAAATGTAGCACATTTAATTAAAAATATATATAAGGTGTGTTAGTTACACACAAGCATTGCATGCTTTCCAGAACCCTGCAAAGCAACGCACGAGTGACAGTTCAAAGAGAACACAATGTGAACCTGCCTCACCATCGAGTACAGCGAAATTACTACGCACGTTTGCTGCGGCAAGGTTTATGTGTGTGTGTGTGTGTGTGTGTGTGTGTGTGTGTGTGTGTGTGTGTGTGTGTGTGTGTGCGTGCGTGCGAGCGTGTGTGCGTGCGTGCGACCGTGTGTGTGCGCGCGCGTGCGTGCGTCTATATGCTCCATATAACGAGGATTAATGCATGCGATAATGGGATGGCCTTGACCTCTGTTAACACAATGCAAAGGGAAGTTACCCTATTACTATCAAGCGGCACTCTAATTTGTAGATGATCGATTTATATTCAATATATGGTCAGTGCTGCGTATATATATATATATATATATATATATATATATATATATATATATATATATATATATATATAGAATATAAAACTCCTGATAAACAATTATTGACAATAAGGAGTACAACGCAATTGAAACATATACGGAAAGATACCAAACGTATAGAATTATTGGCCTTGCATTAACATGCATGCTGCTGCGTGGATACTATACCGAAAGCAAGTTAGGAAGCTGCATGCCTTACAGATGAGCCACCTTAGATCCATCATGGAGAGATCATATTACCAACAAATAAGATATATATATATATATATATATATATATATATATATATATATATATATATATATATATATATATATATATATATAGGCTTGTCTCATGTGCTTTTTTCAGTCGATCCATCGGTCTTTTCCTGCATATACGTGTGAACATATCACGTGATAACAATATATATTTGGATGACTAGAAACATTAGGGCGTTCGCGCGCAAGATGCTGTGTCGATTAGCCATTTCGATGGCTATGATGTATGCAGTCAGCAGCAAAGTACGACACTATCATGGCTATCACGATTAACGTGTTAACTGCTAATCGTTTCCTCCGTTGCTAAACAAAGGACGTACTAGTGGAACGACACGGAACACTCCGCCGATCGCCTGAGCACGGGTAACCAGGCCGACGAGACGCAATGCCTTCAATTAAATCAAAGTGCTGTTTTCGATCAATACGTACGCGCACTAATTGTGTCTTGACTGCCGCATCGATCCGGTCCCATTGCCGTTCATTTGTGACACGTCGACGCCCTCGGCTCATCAGTCCACGGCCTACTGCAGCCTCTTCGACGTTGATGACTGCTCCTTCCTTCTGACCTACGGCGATGTCATGTTTACCGTCGTCGGCTTGACGAAGTTGAACATTGGGGCGTGAATAGTGACGTCACAATACTTCAGTTGTTGTGGTTGTGAGCGACCTGTCATTGTGAGTTCTAGTAAAAACCAGACGTTTTGTTTTTAACGCTTGTCTTCTTTGTGTGTCTGCGTGTGTGTGTGCGTTTGTGCGTGCGTGCGCGCGTGTGTGTGTGTGTATGTGTGTGTGTGTGTGTGTGTGTGTGTGTGTGTGTGTGTGTGTGTGTGTGTGTTTGTGTGTTTGTGTGTGTGTGTGTGTGTGTGTTTGTGTGTGTGTGTGTGTGTGTTTGTGTGTGTGTGTGTGTGTGGCGCGTGCGTGTGTGCGTGCATGCGTGCGTGAGTGCATGAGCGTGCTTCCATTGAACAGAAATGCTGCCATCAAACAGAAAAGAAAAACGGCAACTCGGTTCAGGTGTGTGGTTTCTTCTATAATGATACAGTCATATAAGCTGTTTTCTAAAACACAGAACTAGTCACATATTCAAATTATTACACTACTGAGTCTGATTGCTAAAGCCAAGTACGATTTCCTGTGAGTTCAGAACAGACCTATAGCATCAGATGAAAGCCACATTTTTTTTGCTTGATCAGAAACTGGACTCATCAAAATGTAGCCCGCCCCCCCACACACACAGCGCATCCTATGATACTATACAAGGCCCGTCCCCTGGGTTTTGAAAAGGGGTGTTCGAAAGTACCCAATCAGCCGGGGATTTGGTGATTTCATAAAAAATATCCTAAAATACATTTCTTGAGAGAGAGAGAGAGAGAGACCCGGCTGTAGACGGGGAACCAATCATGATAACGTGTATCTACTGAACAGTCTGTGAGCAGCGATACTAGTAGTCATGTAACGCAGGCTTGAAAATACCCAAATGCTTACTAATATAAAGGCGTTTCTAATCGAATGTAAGAACTAGCTTGGTTTGTTTATTACTGCTTGTTTGTTTTTGCTTATACTCCTTATTTACGCGTATTCAATTAGAACAAAAGCATTGTAACAACACGAAACCAGGAATCCTGACATTAACATTATACTAATATTTTTTTTATACACTGCTGGAAGTCAGACAGTTCCTTAGTTCCTTGGACAGCTCATCTATTAAATCGTGTTTTACTCAATTCTCGAGAATAAATAGTTGCTTCAAAGAGAGTTTTAAAATGTCAAACAAACGACCCGCTGGTCTTCGATGAAAACAAACAAATATATTTGGGCATTTTCAATTTGGCTTACAAAACGAAAGATGGGTTAAAAACAAAGAAGTGCGTATCTATCGTGCAGGATTTAGCAAGAATGCCATCCACAATTTGTCAGGGTGGCCATTCATGACTTCGTGAGCTTGAGAGCTATGCTAAAAACGCCATATATATTCACGGTAAATATAATATTTTCGGGACATAGGGATGCCAAACATTGTGATACTCACAAAAATGTGATATTCACAAAACATACTACACGGAAAGAATTATGTATTATTGGTATAGGTTCGGTCAAGTCTATGTCCACGTATTTATATCAGACATGTCAATGTACGTTTAATTACTGTTCATATATACTGAGCGGTGACACTATTTCAATGTCTACAACTGCAGTGTGCAGCATTACAAATGAACACCGGACGTTGTGCCGACGGAAGAAGGGGTCTTCGTACATTGCGACATCTTCCACTGGGTCGGATATGCAAGTTTGGACTGTTGAAAGATAATTGTGTTACACCACAGTGTTGTATAAAGTAGCATGACACGACGTCAAGGTTGAGGATCATTTACTCGAGCATCTCTCGAAGATCATCTGCATCACATCGAGAATGTGCTTATGGTCTAGGATGCGATGATGGCCGGTCTTGGGAAGTTCCTCCGAGTAGAACACTGTCTTATTGTTGGTACGGTCGTGCCAACGGCGACAGTATCGAAGACTGCGCAGGTTGACGGTTCCGTCCCCGTCGCCCATCTTCGTTTCCGGTTGCTTGTCGGGAAATTCGCCTTCTTCGTAAATAAGCATTTCCGGGGTGGGTATGCCTGACCCGTACAGACAGTACGTGTCCACACCTGGGTGTTGTAAGTTCTCTTTTGTGTCGCGGACGTTCTCCATGTAGTCCAGGCCGCGAGTGAAGTTGATGTCCATGAAATACTCATCCAGGTTCGAGACGCTGTAGTTGCGTTCCGGTGTCTTAACGATGACGTCATCCGCGCCCCAGGCGCCACCTGTCGGGAACAGCAGCGACGCCGTCTCGTGCGTGCGGTGCATGGAGCGCAGGACAAGCGGATCGATGGCTCGCAGGCCCCAGTTCATCCCAGACGAGTAGACATGAGCGACGACGACAGCGCCACTCCACGGCACATTCAGCGTAACAAATGCTTCGATGTATTTCTCCTTCCATGTGTCCGTCTGCAGCAGTTAATACCGTGTCATACGGTCGTGCATCCTATTTCGATCCATGCCAATAAATTCCGTTACAATTCCACTCTTGAATTTAACCTTACGCAGCAGCATGGTATATAATTATAGATAGTAATACAGGAGTACACAGACAGGCAAGAAAAAAACGCAAACATATAAATTAGAGTGCTAGAATAACGCACACACGCACGCACACACACGCACGCACACATGTTATATAGTACTAGTAGATTAGTATATATTACATCAACATAAATAGCACTAATATGCATGTATATTACATCCATCAATATAGCAGTAATATTATGTATTACGCCCAGTTATATAGTAGTATATGTAATATATTCCGCCCACCTGTTGCCGCAGGAAGCGGTGCATGAACAGACCGCCCATGCTGTGCGCGATCAGGACGATCCTGGTGTTTTTGTTGGCAGTCGATGTCCGCTCGATGAGCGCCCTCACGCGACCGTAGTAGTCGTCCTGCGAGTGCGGCGCGTAGCGGAAGTCGTAGGGAGCACCGACGATCGTCTGTTCCCGCTGGTAGCCCCATTTCAACAGACCTGAACAATGTAACACAACCAACGCATGCTAAACTCGAGAGCAAGGGATCGTACCTTACACACCATTAATGGGAAACCCTCCAGACAAGAAGACAATACGAAAGATTCTACATAGTCTACATATCACAGATATCCCGATAAATCAATATATCAAACACAACAACAGATGCTCGCATAAACATAACACTCAGTTTCTCCAAATTAGATATTCATCAAACACATTTGGAAATAGTTGTTTTCCCATTTAACAAGATTTAACAAGATTTGCCATCCAAGCCAAATGCCCAGATGGCAAGTGGACAAGGAAGCCATTGGCTTATCGAGAGTCCAACAATGTTCACCTACTTATAACCCGCCCTCCTGAGATATGTGTCAACCTTGTTTTTAAACATATTCACGCTGCTAGCAGTTACAAAATCTGTAGACAATTTGTTCCATTCATTTATTGTCCTCTGTGAGAACGAGTGCTTCCTGATGTCCAATCTACATTGATCCTTTACTAATTTTACCTCATGTCCTCTAGTTCTGCTATCCTTCTTGAGTGAGAAAAACATATTTCTATCAATATTTTCATACCCATTCAATATCTTAAAAACTTCAATCTGATCTCCTCTTAACCTCCTTGTCTCTAGAGTTGTTAAACCACATTCTTTCAGGCGTTCTTCATAATTAAGGTCTCTCAGTTCTGGAATCATTTTAGTTGCTCTCCTTTGTATGCGTTCAAGCGTATCTATATCCTTCTTACGATATGGTCTCCATGCTTGTATACAGTATTCTAAATGAGGTCTAACTATTGCTTTATAAAGAGGTATAATTAACTTTTTTCCCTTGTATGTTATGTTTCTTCTAATCAATCCAAGAATTTGATTACCCTTTGAAGCTGCAATACTACACTGCTCTGAAACTTTCATATCAGCGCTTATTGTAACTCCTAAGTCCTTTTCTTTTACAGTAGTACCCAGAA
This sequence comes from Lamellibrachia satsuma, assembly GCA_033239005.1. Taxonomy (NCBI): domain Eukaryota; kingdom Metazoa; phylum Annelida; class Polychaeta; order Sabellida; family Siboglinidae; genus Lamellibrachia; species Lamellibrachia satsuma. Next base: position 1,346,673 of record BSQZ01000063.1, on the reverse strand, counting down.
CAGTATCTCCCATTTTATAGTTTACATTCAAGTTCCCATGTCCTGTATGTAGGCATTTACATTTCCCAAAATTGAACAGCATCTGCCATTTCTCAGACCATTTCACTAATCTGCCTAGATCGTTTTGCAAATGTTGTTTATCACCATCAGTATTAACCTTTCTAAACAGTTTTGTGTCATCCGCACATTTCAGTACGTTACTTGTTATACTGTCGTCCAAGTCATTGATATAAATTAAGAATAATATAGGTCCTAATACTGATCCTTGATGTACCCCACTCAAAACCGATTTCCAATTTGAAACTTCTCCATCTACTACAACTCGTTGTCTTCTGTCAGTCAGCCATTGTTCTATCCAGTCAGTTATGCTATCCCCGATACCATGGGCTTTTAATTTAAGTAGTAATCTTTGATGTGGCACTTTGTCAAAAGTTTTCTGAAAATCTAAGTAGATAATATCTACTGGCGATCCCACGTCTATCCACTTAGTGATTTCTTCCAAAAAACATAACATATTTGTTAAGCATGACCTCGCTTTAAGTTGAGATGAATTTAATAATTTATGCTTAACGAGGAAGTCCACCATATGGTCTTTAATTAACCTTTCTAATAATTTACAAATCACTGACGTTAAACTCACTGGTCTGTAATTCTCTGACTTATTTCTCGAACCCTTTTTAAATAATGGTATGTTGTTTGCTTCCTTCCATTCAAACGGAACAACTCCCTCTTTTAATGACAAGTTGAATACTCTTGCAAGTGGTATACTGATTTGATCTACTGTTTCCATTAGTAATTTTGGAGGAATCCCATCCACTCCCGGTGATTTGTTATCCTTCATTGCCTTTATTTTCTTAGCTACCAATTCTGGAGTTACAACTAACGGTCGTAAATAGTCAGATTTAGCCCCCTGAAATTTAGCATCACCAACTGGTAATGAACTAATATCTTCTTTGGTAAACACTGAACTGAAGTAACCATTTAGGTCTTCCGCCATTAAAAACCCCTGTGATATTATATTTCCAGCACTGTCTTCTAGAGGTCCAACCTTGTCTTGTACGTTTTGTTTACTCCTGACATATGCATAAAAACTCTTGCTGTAATTTTTTATGTTACATGCCAGTTTTTGCTCATAGCTTCTTTTAGATTGTCTGATTTCAGTTGTAGCTGCATTAAGTGCCTCTTTTTATTTTGCATAGTCTTCTTCCTTTCTGGTACGCCTATAAACCCTCCACATAGTTTGTTTTAGCATTATTTTTCTAATTGCCTCTTTTGACAAGTGTTTCTTTCTACACCGTTTTCCTTGTTTTTGGAAGGGAACAAATTTATCGATGATACTCTCAATTTCATATTTTAGAATATTCCAACATTCAATTGCGGTCTTATTCATCAGCATGTTATTCCAATCTAGCTTTGCTAAGTATTTTCTCATATCTTTGTAGTTACCTTTGTGGGAGTTTCTCTTGTACGTTTTCTTATTTTTACTTTCTGATTTTACATTGATGTCAAAATGTATTTGATTATGGTCACTATTACCCAATGGTTCAAATATTTTTACATTGTCCACTAATTCTTTCTGTGATGACAAAACTATATCTAATACATTTTCTCCCCTGGTTGGTTCTAGTACGTGCTGAGTAAGAAAGCTATCCTTTACAACCACATAGTGGAATCCTCAACACCCAAGCATTAGTTCATGGAATTCGTTAAATACATTCCACAGCAGCCCCATTTAACACCCCAGAGACTAAGCCGACTTAGCCGCCATGAACACTGGTGTGATGTCCGTAAGACATTATTTGCCAGTAAAATATACACATACAGAAAGGAAACCAGGAATCTGTTTACTCTAGATCTGTTGATCGCGGTTGTATCTGTGAATAATGTTCACGATATAGTCATGTTACACATTATACTAGCCCTTGCATACTAATGCATATGTTTTGCTTCGAGATATATCGTTTTTCAGTCATTTGTAGGGTCGCGTCACATGAAAATGTCCCGTGTGGCCGAAGATCAAAGACAAAGTCATCATCAATGCAAAGATTTAACAAAGTGTCAAGTTCGAGAAGACATGTCGAGAAGACATGTAGGCAAGGAAATATTTGGCTTATCGACAATTTTCATATGTGTGTGGCCAGCCCTCCCAACATATATTGATAATTTTATTTTCACTCGGTAACATACTTAGCTGTACACTATTTTCGATGGCCGAGCCATTCACGTATCGTTTATATATCAATCATACAACATATATTTACATTTGTACATGGGATTAAAAAAATAAAAATTAAAAATGTAAACATAACATACATAAAATAAAATAGAATAAAAACAGAGACTATTTAAAATGGTGGTGTAGCACTCAAATATTTGTATAGTGGTTTCTTGAAACTTGCAACAGACTGGCTGTTTTGAATGTCTTGTGGTAAGCTATTCCATAACTTCAAACCGGACACACTGAAACTGCGTTGATAGTAGGCAGTTCTGGCTTTAGGTGGTTTTGGCTGTGAGCCATTTCTGGTATTATAGGAGTGACTAATTGATGTAAACATATCACACAACTATTGTGGTGATACACCATTCATATATTTGTACATAAAAACACATTTACGAAATTCCCTTCTTTATTGTAATGATAGCTAGCCTAGCTCTTTGAACAATGTGTTTCTGTTTTGTCGAGGACTTGACCCAGATATGAATCTAGCCGCTCTAGAGTGTAGTTTCTGGAGTCTGGTTTTGCTTGTTATTGAGGCTGAATCATAGACTACATCCCCATAATCGTAGTGGGGTTGAAATGTTGCATTAAACAAATGCCTAAGAGTGTCAATTGGTATTATTTTACGAAGAGATCTTAGGATTCTTATCTTGGCTGAGATTTTAGAAATCATATTAAACGTTACTCAGGGGAAACATGACGTTTCCTAACGACAAAGGTGCCTGTATCGAGAACAACGAAGACCGACGGTTTGTCTGTTACAAACACTACAATTCCCAGAAGTCGCTCAACTGTGTTTATTTGTAAATCACGTTCGTATCGCGGTCCGGTCACTCGGTGCTAACAGCACGTGGCTCGACGCCCTGGACGTTGATCTCCAACTCGGGGCACGACCGCGCTTGTAAATACGCAGCACCATTGTTGAAGATTGTTTAATCTACCGATAAGACGAAACACTTATCAGGTGCATGGTTAAAGATCACCGCCTGCTGTTATGCGGCCGCTGTCCGTAATAAGCAACGAGTGTGGGGGGCATCGCCACTTGTATGGGGGGCATCGCCACGTGTGTGGGGGGCATCACCAGAGCCGGAATAACCACGATACAAGTGGTACACTCATACGAGGCCCCCACAAAAGGGTCCCATAAAATAAATCTTATGAAAATTATTTGGATGTCACTCTTTGTTTGCTCAGAAGAACTTGTGCAATCTCTGTTTTACGCTGTATTTCTTTGTAATTCTTTCTTGTCATTGTACGCTGTATTTTGTGCATACTCATACTGTGAATGCCTATGGCTATGGCTATGGCTATACTCAAACGTTGTCGAAAACACGTTAAGGCTACCTCCATAATTAACAACGTCCGCAGGAATTTTTCCGGGGAGGGGCAAGAAATTTGGGATACAATACGGCATAGGCATAGTAATTAAATATACCAGATAATATATATATATATATATATATATATATATATATATATATATATATATATATATATATATATATATATATATATATATATATATATATATATATATATATATATATATATATATATATATATATATATACCAGGCATGGGGCAATTAACTTGAAAAGTTAATTAATTAAATTACAATTAACTCAGAAATATTCCAATTAAATTAAATTAAATTGACCTCTCAAATTCTTCAATTAAATTAAATTAACAGTTAGCTTTAATTCAATTAATAATTAAATTATGTTTTGGTAGAAATGCCAGTAGAAATGACAGTTATTTGATAAGGGCGGGCTACACATAAATAAGAAAATTGTTGGAATATCGATAAGCAAATGGCTTCCTTGTCCACTTGCCATCAGGAACTTGTTGTTTGGGATGGCAACCTTATTAAACCTTGTTAAACATGCAGTAGTCGTCATCCGCTACGTTATCCAGACACACACACACACACACACACACACACACACACACACACACACACACACACACACACACACACACACACACACACACACACACACACACACACACACACACACACACACACACACACACACACACACACACACACACACACACACACACACACACACACACACACACACACACACACACACACACACACACACACACACACACATATATATATATACATATATACATATATATATATATATATATATATATATATATATATATATATATATATATATATATATATATATATATATATATATATATAATGTATATATATATATATATATATATATATATATATTGACGCATACAGCAATGTAAAAGGTAAAGGTATGTTCTTATATAGCGCTGTATCCGGTCCATAGGACTGCCCAAAGCGCTTTACACTTCACCCCCTGGCAGACCTGTTCATTCCAAGGCCATCTCAACTTCTCTGGGAAGCATTCAGCCATGCTGCAATTGCTGCGCGAAGACTATTCGTTCACATATCCACCACTGTCTTTATTGCCAGGTACTCATTTATACAGCTGAATGAACTGTGGCAACGTGGGGTGATCAAACTTGCCAAAGGTTCGAAGCGACCGCAGTGGGATGTACACCAAATTGATGCCACTACACAGATATGCCATATCTCCTGCAAGGCGATCTCCTTCTTTTTTGGCAATTTCATAACATCTCCTGATTCTTCTTCCTTTTCAAATAATCTCCTTCTTTTTTACAATTCCACATTTTCTGTATACAAAGTGGCAACGAAACACATAAAATGAGCTTTTTCAAATAATAGGGGATCCCCCTTCCTGCAAAACCTTATTTCCTTATTCTCACCTCTAACAGGAGACATGGCTCCATGACTACCCCTGGTTCACGAGGGTCGATGATATTCACGTGACGACGTGGAGACAGTTGTTTAGATTATTATTCGTTTTGAAAATTTCGTAAAAGTGTCTTTCCGATGCTTTCCAAATTCAAATAATTTTTTTGTGTGTACCCTGGTATGCGTGAGCTTGCATCAAGGACAATCATGTGGCAACCAGCATATGGAAGAATAAGCCAAAGCAGGCCAGCTTTCACATTCATCGATTCTTACATGGGAAGTTTGGGACTGCAGCCTGAAGAGTTGCAAATGTCAATGAGGCATAGAGGCGACCAAATGGGCGACACGAGTTAGTAAGTGATCCTGGTACGACCAGTGTTTGTTGAATTGGAAAAACAACTGCATTGGCTAATAACGAACTCGTTCGATGTGAATGAAATGTTTAGCTTCATTTGACGACCTCCGTCTGCGACTAACCTTCGACTAGATGGACGGCGTAGGCACCCATGTTTCCCAGGAGCCAGGCCGTCCACGACGGGTCGAGGTACTCCATTGTCTTCGTCGTGCCCCACCCGGGCACACGGGTAGTTACCCCCGGGTAATTGCTGCTTGTTCTTGTCGTCTCATTATATTGCAGCAAAAGGTTTTCTGCGAAGCATTCTTCGCCTGAAGACATATGTACATGAACAAGTGTAAGAGACGAGTGAGTGGCTACGGAGTGAGTGAGTGAGTGAGTGAGTGAGTGAGTGAGTGAGTGAGTGAGTGCATGAGTGCGTGAGTGCGTGAGTGCGTGAGTGAGTGAGTGAGTGAGTGAGTGAGTGAGTGAGTGGTCTGAAAGAGTGAGCGGATGAGTACAGAAAGGAAGACACGAGGTGATAAAATGTATTATTACAACGAGAACATAGAGTCTGTGTAAAGTTAACTTGTGTCGCAGAATCCACTGGCCGTTCTATACAAAGCCACAGTATAAAATATGGCATAGCAAGCAAGAATTAATGACACAAATATCTCTCATTTCCCATTTGCTATCATATAAGGCCTACCATTCCAGTTCTACGAACGTTCTAAGAGTACCACAGTTTTTGGCGCACAGGCTTAGTGACGACATGCTCAAGCGGCGTTCGCAAGATCAATGTTGTGTTCAACATAATAAATGTATTTATAAATGCTCAAAATGGAAATGTCATGAAAATAAATTACGCGGGTTTGTGTCCACGTCTATTCTTGATTCTAGAGCAATACGGGATTCGATAACTGCGGATACATCATCGTCATGGTAATGATTATATCATCGTCATGGTAATGATTACATCATCGTCATGGTAATGATCACGGACACCAAATGCATTTGTTAATATTGTTAATTTTTCTAATATATTAAATGTTTTGTGTAAAAGGTGTGCCCTGCGTGTCAGCTCAAAGTCGTTTCCCCTGACATTGATATAACGCCGCCAGCCGAGAGAAGCCGGTGGATGATGAATCCGCTGGTGAGTACATGTACTAATACCGTCGCGCTGTGAAAACATGTGTAATCTTCAAATCGAGCGTCTTTTTTCGTTGCCGTTCGTCTGTCGCAGAAGTTGATATGATTAATTGCCTTCAGCACGCAGCCGAAAGTTGGCCTGCTGAGTCTGATATAATATCACCACGTGATGTCATCAAGAAAATCAATACATCATAATAGGCACTATTTTACGTGAAGGTCCTTATCTCTCTCTACCTTCGTCCCATCACGTTGATGGGACGAGGGTCGGGTATTATATACTTTTATGGCCATAAAATGGCGCTGAGCTACTTGTTCTTGCACTACCGTTAGTTGAGTTGTGCCCCAAGGTCTAGCAAAGTGGCAGCAGTGCAGCAGTGCGGGACAATTTCGCTTGTGTCGCTTTCAAGATGTTCTGGCCCATGTTCTTCCGTCGACTTCGGTGGTGCGATCGCAGCCAGTCTATATCTCGCTCGTTTCGAAGACGCTTGCCGACTTCCTGCATATATCTGTCGAGAGCAGTTGGGGGTGTGGTTCGTGGTCGTCGTCGACGAGCTTTGATAACAGACAAGCTCAGTGGGTTGCATGCATATTTTCGGTAGAGGGCGTTGTTCGAGATTCGCTGAGGGTATCTGATGCCTATGACTTGTCTCAGCTGACGACGGTTGAATGCATCAAACCTGGCCCATTCCGTTGGCGTCAGTCTCCACGTGCCCATGTTGTCTGTGAGCACAGGGACTATAAACGCATTGCACAGTCACCGCCGGAAGTCTTGGGATACACGTTGTTGTCTGACCCAGAGAGACCACGGCTTCCGGAAAGCCACAGCCGCAAGTTGCTTTTTCTGTGCCACGTCTTGCACGTCCCCAAGTAGAGAGCCTAGTTAGTGTCATGCGCCAGTCCTCTCCAGCGTGATTGTTTTTTCTGTGAATGTTGGCACGTTCTGTTTGACTTCATTGATGTTAAGATACCACTTTGACAGGCAACCAGGAGCGATTCGTTGTACCTCGTCCAGGAATTGGCTGGCATTGCTGACGAAGTCAAAGTCGTTGGCGTATGCCGTGTAGTACTCAACAGTATATATTATATATATATATATATATATATATATATATATATATATATATATATATATATATATATATATATATATATATATGTATATTATGTACACCCTGTATACCGTTGAGTAGGTATTTGTACATAACCTGACACAAATAAATCTTGATCTGCTTACGTTCCGTTTGCAGCTCCGCATTCGGCGAGTACGGCTGCACGGAACCTAACCAAAACATAATATTATTTTCGAATGTGGTTTGTTTACGAATGTACCAGTAACCAATTTGGTGGTAAACAAGGTGTCTTCGTATCAGGCACATGCGTGCTCGTATTTATAGCCGTCTTGTCCGGGTAAGGTAAACATCGAAATGGTTACTTTGCATTTGAGGAATGTACTATTACAGGACTAACTCAGTTATTTTATTGTAGCAGAACAATTGAAATGTTGCTGTAACATGTTATCACTTGAAATTATTTTCATAATTATCTCCTTAGCCTTTATTCTGGACGTCCTTGCAATGCACGCTATCTAATTTTGCAAAAGGACGTCGCATTATGAAATGACAAGTTGTAAACAAGAGTGACGTGTAAATAGAGGGATGGTTTACGTGTAGGTGCTTTGCCTCAACTGGAAATAGGTGCATCTCAAAAATAGTCATATGTCAAAGACCTGTGTTTGCGGTGTTCTTCATTGGGACGACTACAGCTTTAGGCGAAGGCGTTGCAATTTTGACCATTGGCAACATAATCCGACTAATCGTAATAATGTAATAATAAGTTCGCACCTAATCTTTTAACAGGGGTTCTACCCACAAACCCCGTCAGTCCAGATGATGGACTGACGGGGAAGCTGGATGATGAATGAGTAGGTCGTGACATGTACTAATACCGTTGCACTGTATAAACCAGTGTAATCTTCCTATCGTCTTTTACGTCGCTGTTCGTCTGTCGCATTAAATCGGTTGATATGATTAATCGCCTTTAGCGTGCAGCCGAACGTAGGCCTGCGTGATGTTTTCTTCTTGAAATCAATGCATCATAATAGGCATTATGTTGTGTGAAGTTCATTACCCCCCCCACGGGATAAGACAGCCGAGTGCGTTAAAGAGAACGTACAACGATTCTCGTTAGTTTACTCATACTCAGCTAGTTGGGGTGTTCTGTGTAATTTTAATGCTCAAATTATGTGTATTCTTAGTTATCTGGGTGCACTTAAATTAACAGTATTATGCAATGAAAGTTCGTTAAACCTGACGCCTTGGTCCGCAGCGACTATGTCCGGATTAATACGTTTCCGGACAGATAAATCATGCACATGACGTGAGTAATTAGCGTTTGGAGATTCCGTTCCGGTGAAATTATGTCCGGATGGCGAGGTTTCAGGCTTATCAGCGTCCGGATTAACGGCCCATATTTACCGTCAGAAATGATATAAAACCGGATTTTGACAGACCAACAGATCATCCTATGATAAACGTTATCGGTCACCTTCAAACTTGATTGAAGATGTATCGGCCATCGAAGAAGCTATATACAATTGTATCGATGGTAATCATTAACCGGCCTGGCTGAAGCCGATGATCTATTTTGCACAGTATGGTCACGAGTCACGACTGCTGTCTCAGCGATGCTTCTCAGAACGCGCCTCATAGGCCTACATCGTCAACGACGCTGCCCGGAAAACCAAAATTGAATCGGCTAATGGGTCATGGAAGAGACGGTGGAATGACACCCTGTGGTGACTCTGGGGTATGACCGGTGCAACCATAAAGTAGAACACACCCCCGTCACGAGGGAGTGACTCAAGTCCGACTCGAATCAGCCCCTATGACTCGAGTCAACAAGTTTGGGAATTAGATTACTTGGCAGTATTAGTAATTTGGGGGCTTAATAGTTTGATAGTTTGATCGAAAAGTGTTTTAGGAAAACGTCTTTTTATATAAAGAGAGGGCCAGAGAGGTGTAGGCCATAGAGTTCTGCGTAAATAGGTGGTTCACAAAAGTTGCAATTAAGCCTATTAACACAAATACCCATCCTCCAAACGGCGTAGCTTCCCGTCTTGCATACTCCACAACAGTGAGGCCGAACAAATCAACATAGTCACAACTTGATCAGAAAGTCAAAAGTGGTTGTGTGGAATAAGCGGTTGACTGGGTAACACGGTTGACTATGTAACACGGTTGATTGGGTAACACGGTTGTTACTTACGACTTGATGCGTCACTGCAACTGTGCAGTGGACGGTTTACGTAATACAGTAATAGAGGGGTGACTTAAAAAAAAGTGTCACATTGTTAAACGTTAGTCAAAGCTCTGCCTACGTGTCCGAGAATAAAATTGATTGTTACTCGTTTGGACGCTCGTTTTAATTTTTCCCAGAACGTATTTGCTGTTCTCTGGGTTCAATAACCTAGTGACGTAGCGACGTCTCACCGCGCAATGGTTCGTATCATAATATTACATTGCGGATGTAAAGGATGTTCGGCAACTATAAACGTACTAGCGTCAAATAGTAAGATCGTTATGTTTGTCCTATCTGATTGTGTTTGTCCTATCTGATTGTGTTTGTCCTATCTGATTGTGTTTGTCCTATCTGATTGTGTTCGTCCTATCTGATTGTGTTTGTCCTATCTGATTGTGTTTGTCCTATCTGATTGTGTTTGTCCTATCTGATTGTGTTTGTCCTGTCTGATTGTGTTTGTCCTATCTGATTGTGTTCGTCCTATCTGATTGTCAGATCAGACTGTGATCTTAAAGGTTCCTCCTCAATTCGATGGTTTCGCTAGTCTGATTTCAAATTCATTTTACGAAAACATTTAACTAACTACTATCCACTACAACATGCTAGCTCGTGTGTGTATGTAGTTTTTAAGTAGTAATTGAAGTGAAAGTGGAAACGCTGAAAACTGACGAATTTTACCCTTGGTGAAATTTCGTAACTGTATCATGTGATCGGTGAGAGGATGGAAGTCACACCCATGATCGGCATTGGCCCGAACAGTGTTTACCATTTTGGATATCCACTATTCTTAGTCTTACCAGATCTAACTATTCACACACTGCAGTGTCATATTTGGATATCAACGAACCGGATTTACGATAGGCTAAATCAGTTGAGGATGGAGTTTTAAAAAGAACATGTCGTAAGCCTCCATCCTCAGTTGAATCGAAACGCAGCGGATTCTGAGTGGGCGATAACGTTCACTCCTGCTGCTGTTTATCGTGTCATATAAAGCCAAAACATACAACACGTTTTTGTTGGAAGGGAGAAAACGATGTCTCCCTCGCCATTTTTTGTCAATAAAAACCCTTATCAAGAGTGAAAATAATTGGGATGCAGTCAGGGGCGTTTGCAGGTTTTTATCCAGAGGGGGGAAACATTATGCTGTCTGATTTCGACCAGAAATCTTTACATTTAACAAAATGTCTACTTTCAGTGAACAATAATGATATAATTGTATATAATTAATTAACAAATGTACTAGATGATTTACTTAACACAAATAGTAAACAATCTACTCGCTATAAAAGACCTACATTTTACAAACATCCAGATCCAAGGGGGTTGTGGCCCTTTTGCCCCCCTCAGGACGCCCATGGATGCAGTTAAACTCAACGGGAAGAATAGTAAAAAGCTGGATGATGTGGGCAGGTCACTTGGTGTGGATGGAGGAGGATCAGGTCACTTGGTGTGGATGGAGGAGGGCCAGGTCACTTGGTGTGGATGGGGGAGGTCCAGGTCACTTGGTGTGGATGGGGGCGGGCCAGGTCACTTGGTATGGATGGGGGAGGTCCAAATCAGTTGGTGTGGATGGAGGAGGGCCAGGTCACTTGGTGTGGGTGGAGGAGGATCAGGTCACTTGGTGTGGGTGGAGGAGGTCCAGGTCACTTGGTGTGGGTGGGGGCGGGCCAGATCACTTGGTGTGGATGGAGGCGGGTCGACTGCCAAAGAGAGCAGAGGTGACGAAACAGCCAGGCCGCAACTAAGACGGGAGGACTGCGTAAAGAGGGGTGTAATAAAGGCGGAGGAAGGTGACAAGTGGAGGGGGAAGGCTGCCAGTCGGAAGGAGTGGAAAGGGATAACAGCTGCTGCGGTGCAACAATAGTGAACAATAGTGAACAATAGTGAACAATAGTGAACCAGTCTCACACTTTATAAAGGAAGCAACGAGGAAGATCACAAAACAAAGAGATTAATACGATTGTTGTTATGGAAGTGGCGCACTCACCAACCAGCACAGACCAGAGGTCAAGCCATATGCGAAACCAGCCCGACTTCATCACGCAGTCGTTGGTCGTATGGAGCTTGTTGAGTTTCGCCTCGAGCTGGTTGCCTCCCTTTCCGGGCACGAAGACAACGGGCGTCAGCGGTCCGGACGGCACGAATGCCGCACCAGCTGTACCGACGAGCAGAACAACGCATATGACGTCGCCGCGGCACGGATGCCACATCGTTAGAGCTTAGCAATGGCCAAACGATATGATAGTGGCGCTTGCTGGCAAGTGACTGAGGGTGGTAGACTGATTCCAATGCAGACACACCGCCCGTCGTGTGTGCCCTTTTGCACCCTCGGCAGAGTCGAAGGTCTAAACATGGTATCTACACATGCACAGATAGAGAGATGCAAATTAACTCAACATGAGCAAGAGTACTGTCAGTGGATGTCACAATAGCAAAGATACAAATTCAACATGCTTAAAGGGTTATACTTTTTATCTTACTGTGTATTTGTTTGACAAAATAGACATTCGTGTCCTTACGGGGTGGCGGAAAGGTTTGGCCAGGAAATCAATGTATGTACATACAGAGAGGTGCAAAATGGCCCAGTATGGGTGTAATGGCCCAGTATGGGTGTAATGGCCCAGTATGGATGTAATAAATGCATGTGTCACAATAGCAAAATACCAATTAAATTTGGCTAAAGTGACACAATTGTGTCTTAATGTTTATTTTTGGGAAAAAATGGACTCACGACTTTACAGGATGGGGACTGTTTTTCGCCAGGAAATCAAAATGTTCACCCACGTGGAGATGCCAAATGACTTAATAATTCCAGTGGGTGTCACAATAATTAAACAAACCAATTTTACATGGCTAAATGGGCACAATTAATGTAAGGCAGGTGTAAAGTGTTAATATAAGATAGGATTTTGACATTACGTCTGTCCTACCGGGGTACATATGTTTCATACAATGAATATGTGTTCAGCTTTGTTCAGTAGATCATAAGCTTTAAATTGATACCATCAATGCCATAGTGTAAAAAAATATAAATTTGAATTTTTGATCCCAAAATTAAACTCTTCTCTTTAACGAACGATAATGTTCAGTTGATAAATTGTGTTTTATTATTTGTGATGGCTAATAGTTACCATGCTGTCGCAATGACTGTACGGCGGAATTCGTGAACGGAAGTGATTTCATTCCAATGGCCTACAGTCTATGATAGTTCCACCCATCTAGCCTCGTTGTGACAAACACACACAGGGGAAACTATGGAACTTTTCTATGTTGTTCAATATGATATTTTGCAACTACTCTGGCAAAAATTTGCTTTGTACTATTTATTTTCCATTATTGTCCATTTTTGACTTAGTGCTCCTGGACTATTTCGCGAATCCTCCTTCCCGCTTATCGTAAATACTCGGAGCCGACATTGCACGTAACCTATTTAAGCTGCATGTTGATTGGACAGGAAGTTGGACGCTTCTGTCCAATCGGGTGCCTAGCTTACTGACATGAACGCCGGTTCATAGATAGGCATGTATACGATACTTTACCCCGCACATGAGGCTACACATCTGGAGAGTGATATCTCAAACTTGTACATGTTGTACATCAATATGTGTGTGTGCGTGCGTGTGTTCGTGCGTGCGTGCGTGCGTGCGTACGTGAGCGTGTGCATGTAAGTGTGTGTGTGTGTGTGTGTGTGTGTGGGTGGGGGTGGGGGGTTGGTGGGTGGGTTTGTGCGTGCGTGCGTGCGTGCGTGCGTGCGTGCGAGCGCGCGTGCGTGTGTGTGTAACTTCATTCCCTTATATACAAATAAAATTTTAGCAGGACGTATCTACCAAACGATAACATTATATGTTAATAATATAATTGGGGCGAGATCAGCATTTGTTTTCTATGGGCAACATTGTCCCATAGGCAAACTTAAAACCAGTTGGTCTGATCCTCGTGTTTATTTTTTATTTATGAATATAATGTTCTTGATACTAGAAAAAGTATGTTCAATGTATACAGCCCCCGAAACAACTTTAATAAGCCCAAAATGTCTGTTTGGATTTTGTCGGAAACGGTCGAAATATCTGGTCCCGGGAAATCGGGTGTTTCCCGGCTACAGAGGAGGCGGGCTTAATCCTCCGACAGCGTTAATGTTTGCAAAACTAGATGATTAAAAAAACAACTGTTAGGACAGATAGAAAACGGTATGATATTATAAATAAGGTAATACTAATACATTTTAGCCGTATACACGAAACAGTTCGTAGTAAGATGATTACAGCAGTCCCTGCCTTGCACTGACCCTGCATATTGCCTGCGTACGGGAAATATGGAATTGGCGCACGATGAATCGCAATATCAAGTGGCACGGGGTATGTGCATTCCTAAATCGATATTTGGAGGTTGGTTGAAAGACGAAGTGAAACAAATATCGCTTGTACCAACTGTTGTTTTTTAATCTTTAATTATACGTTAGCACGTCGTGTGTCAACTGATGGTATACGTGTTTGGCTGTTCATCTCGAGGTTATTATTTTCAATTATGATTTACCGGCGCAATCGTTGTTTAGAAATAACTTACGAATTAGTTCCGAAGTATCTTAGCAGAACACAATCTAAACATCCTTATATAGAGCACCACTGAATGCTATTCGCCGTACCACCCCGTTCCGTGCCGCCCCGTTCCGTACCACCCCGTTCCGTGCCGCCCCGTTCCGTGCCGCCCCGTTTCGTTCCGGGTGATATGCGGGCTCGAGGAATTGTCAGTTGCCACGGAAGTCGTTTATAAGTGACACGCGCTGACATTTCAAAGCTCCGCCTCTTTCAGCGAGGTCGAGTTTTGTAAACATTGAAGTTTGGATTTCTAAATGTTCTTCTACGTCATCTAGAAGCATTTGGAAGTCAGCATTATATTAGAAAAATATAATATTCTAGTTTATACTATATAACATAAGATTACGATACAAGGAACAGATAATGTCGTTTAACGATACGGGTGTTATGGCAATGGTACAAGTTGTTGCATGTCATGTCACTGACCTGCAGAGTTTTCATTAAATATTATAGTTTTCCAGGAAAATCAACATGGAAGACGTGACATGTCGACAAAAACGAGGATGTGTCTATATACGCCTAAAATCTATTTGAAAGAGGATGTTGTGTCCACATTATTCCCAGTAGTGGAAGCAATGTGGATGCCATCAATCCGTAAACCACAGGCAGCGACACGGGCGTCGACGACCGCGGTCCACCTAGGATCGAAGCGGTCCACCTAGGATCGAGCTATCAGCGCGGATACAGGTGATGTCGGTGCACGGTGAATTCGGACAGCATTCTTTGGGTACTTCGGCCGGCAACTTCAGCCTCAGAGCACATGGGGCATAGTGATCTCGGCCCAAACGAGTGTATACTGAACACATGAAGCTCAAATACAGAGCAATGACAGTTATAAGCATTTATTGTATTAATTGATATTATTGTATTAATTGATATTATTGTATTAATTGATATTAACGCCCACATATCATTTGTTGTGATAAATAAAACGACTTTCAAAATAGCTCGACTAACATCAGTTTCTGTTTGCCCTATCACGTATAACGTCTTCGAGCACTTTCTACCCCGACTAGTCACTAGTGCGTCACCTAGTGAGTATTGAATGAAGCGTCGTGGCTAGAGCAGTGGCGCCACATGGCGAACCAACCAGGAATACACGCACATGGCTCGGAACTGTCAATGAGCGTCAATTCTGGTGGGGATTTCGATTTGTATTCCTGAATAATATGTTGAGTGATAGCTCAGTGCTATTGTTAATAAATAAAGTACTTATACTTTATCATTACCATATCAGATTGTAAACATGTCTCCCCGGAAGCCCTGTAGATAGATGCATAGTTATGCTATTAAAAAATAACCATTTAACAAAAAAATAACCATTTTAAAAAAATATTCACGCTGCTAGCAGTTACACAATCTGTACAAAATTTGTTCCATTCATTTATTATCTTCTGTGAGAACGAGGACTTCCTGATATAGCTTCTTTCCTTGTATATTATGTTTCTCCTAATCAACCCAAGAATTTGATTACCCTTTGAAGCTGCAACCCCACAATGTTCTGAAACTTTCATATCAGCACTTATTGTTATTCCTAAGTCTTTTTCTTTTACACTAGTACCTATAACAGTATATCCCATATTATAGTTTACATTTCCCAAAATGTAATGCCATCTGCCATTTTTCAGGCCATTTAACTAATTTGTCTAGATCGTTTTGTAAATGTTGTTTATCACCATCAGGGTTAACCTTTCTAAACACTTTTGTGTCATCCGCAAGTTTCAGTATGTTGCTTGTTTTATTGTCGTCCAAGTTTTTTATATATCATTATTAAGAATAATAAAGGTCCTAATATTGACCCTTGTGGTACCACACTCAAAACTGATTTCCAGTTTGAAACCTCTCCATCTACTACACTGTTCCTGGCCGTCGTGTTGATCTGGTTTCGATGTCGGCGTAACACCGATCCACTTCCCGTCTCCAGCCAATAAGACTGCGGCGTCTGATCATGTCGTCTGACGATCGCCGACTGCCATTTCTCGTTTTGCCTCATTCTCACAGTCTCGCCTGAGTGTAGTTCCCGTCGGAACGTTGATGTGGCGGCGTTATGATAATAAGCAGCTGGCGACTATCTTTCTTCTAGTTTTCTTCCTGTAACAGTCGACCACTAAAAGATCCGAATGTCCATCAAGATCGAGCAAGTCACTTGCTACCACTTGATACGGGTAACTGGACACTTAATGTTCACTTCATTCTGCAGCGGCATCGCTGGGATTGGCGCTCTATTCTGTTGGCACTCCGCGCAACTTTCGACTGTGTCACGGATTTAATTGATGTACCCTGGCCAGGACACTGCCGTCTTCGCTCTCTCTGTGCACTTCACAATGCCAAAGTGTCCGTCATGGATGTTACTGATTGCAGTCTTGCGTAGCGTCACTGGCACTACGAATGTCATGGTGTACATGTATACTCCGTGAATCTGCTCTGTGTCCAACTTGTCGGTTTGGTCAGTGACATTTGACAAGTATACGCTCTGCTTAGACAATACTGTCGCATCCTTTGCAGCCTCGGCGATACGTCTGTAATTGGCTTCTGTTTGATGTCCAACAACGGCTTGTGGTTTGTTTCAACAGTGACCACCTGCCCGTACACGTACTGATGAAAACGTGTAAGTCCGTACTGCACCGCTAACATTTCCTTTTCAATCTGTGCATAACATTGTTGTGTCTCTGTGAGTGCACACGACGCGAACTCAACTGGTCGTTCATTCTGCAGCATCACTGCTCCCAAGCCTTTCTGTGAAGCGTCAACAGATACCGTCACTGGCTTGGATGGATCATACAATCCCAAAACTGCTGCTAAAGTCACCAGATGTTTAATCTTCGACAAACATTTGTCATGGTTTGAGTCCAAGAACCAGTCAACACCTTTGCGTGTCAGGTCACGAATAACAGCTGATTCTTGCGACAAATTCGGGCAAAATTTTGCCAAGTACGTAACCATGCCCAGGATACGTCTAACGTCCTCCTTACACTTTGGTGTTTGCATGTTCTGTATCGCGTCCATTTTCGTTGGGTCATGTTGCAGTCCTTCAGCCGATATGATGTGACCAAGATAATTGAGTTCGGTGCACTTGATATTGTATTCTGTTCTGTTCAGCTTCAGGCCTACCTCTAGACATCGGTTTAGAGCTCTGCGTAACCGATGACCGTGTTGCTCTCCTGTCGGTGCATGGATCAAGATGTCACCGATGAAGGTCTCAACCCCTTCCATATCGCCAAACATGTAAGCGATTCTCTTGTTGAAGACTTCTGGCGCAGAACTTATTCCATATGGAAGTCTGCGGTATCGATACCTTCCGAAAGGTGTGGCGAATGTGGTCAGATACGAGCTCTCCTCGTCCAATGCGATTTGCATGAAGCCTGATGTTACGTCAAGTGTACTGAAATACCTTGAGCTGTGCAGCTTTGCAAATATATCATCAGCTGTCGGTATAGCAAAGTGTTCTCGCTTTATAGCGGCATTGAACGATCCTGGATCCAAACATTTCCTCAATGCCTGATCTGACTTCATCACTGTTACCAATGGATTTACCCATTCCGTCGGTTCCGTAACTATGGTTATCGGCAGATTTCCTTCCAATTCTTCCAGCTGTGCTTTAAACTGGCTTTGCAATCTAAATGGAACACGTCGTGCTGAGTGAACAACCGGTTTAGCATCACTTCTCAGTTGGATGTGGTGTTCCCCGTTTAGACAGCACAGTCCACAGAATACACCACGGTAATCATCTACCAGCTTACCTGCACTGGCCACTCCGTTGATCCTGGAAATTAACCCCAGTTCCACACTGCTCTGTAAGCCCAAAATAGTTGGCGCATTTCCCGAACAATGACAAAATCCACGGGATAGTACTTCCGCTTGTACTTAGCTGTGAAGGACGCTTTTCCTTGCACAGTAAGACGATGTCCCCGTACGACTCAAGCTTCGTCTTGCACAGTCGTATGCCTGTCGGTTGTCGCGCAGTTAGTACATTATACGCTTGCTTTTACATCACGTTGCAATATTGATTTTCAAACCTCGACCATTGATGTCGAGAACAGCGTGCCATTCTGTTTCTTCAGTTGAGCACCGTATACACAAACATGTTGCCATCTGCGTGATTGTTTGAATCTGGCTTAACTGCATGCACTGACGTCTTCTTTTGTGTCTGCTTTGCTTTGACAAATTTACTGCAGAATCGTGCAAAGTGGTTGCGCATTCCACATTTATTGCAACTCCTGCCATATGCTGGACAGTTTCTGGCCGCGTGTGTTGTACCACATTAATTTATTAAATTGGTCATTCCTAGTCGGGTTCTTGGAACGCTGCCTAGAGTCATTACCAATGTCACGGCTACGGCTACTGCTGGTGTCCTTCACTGCATGTGACTGTTCATGAAGATTTGCATGAAGAGATCAGGTTCTTTAAATCCGTCAGAAATGCATCGAAAGTCTCACCAAGTTCCTGAAGTCTCTGCAGAAACTTGTACCGCTCGTACGTCACATTGGTCCGTGGTGTGAAATACCGGGCAAACTTCTCTTTCACCTGCGATATGTCATGTTTCTCTGCTTCACTTCCCCAATCGAACGAACGGTAAACATCTATGGCTTCGGGACTCATCAGCGTCAACAATGTTGCGACCTGAATGTGCCCGGCCTTCTTGTCTCCTTCAGTTGCCATCATGTAACAATCAGGACGTTCCACCCATCTCTGCCAGCCCACAGAACAGTCGTCGGAAAGGGTGAAATTTCCATGCGGTTTTAACGTCATGTCTGCACTTTTTGCCATGTTTGAAATGTGGTTAACTTAAATCCCTGTTCTAACATCATGTCAAGTAGTCCCTTGCTACGGAGTAACGTTATTTTATACAATAACAATGAAGGCAAAACTTCAAACACAGTTGTACTAGTTCACACGGCTACTTTAGTTCGGCGACTATCTACTCACTACTGTACAACAGGCAGAGTCCAGCGCCCCTCCATGACACATCATTAATCTGGCTACTGTCAACCTATACAGTGTCTACTAGGGCTGCAGTCCCTTAATTACACTGTCTCCTAGCAACCAGTCCAAGGTGTGACATACACACTACGCTACAAAACATTCAGAATCTCAGCTGTGTCAACATCAGTTTCTGTCATGGTCCCATCCGGACGCTCGAGGTCAGCCACGGGTGAACGAGTCTTCATCTTTGACATGGAATATTTGTAAAAAGCCTTGGGGTTGGCTTTAGCGTCATTGTCTATCTGTCTCTCGAAATCTCGGATTGCTTTCCTCACCTCTGTCTTTACTCTGTTTGAAGTTCTTCTGTATTTAATGTAATCCTGCTCATCTCTGGTTTCTCGGTACCGCTTATATGCATCATACTTTCTCTTGACTGCAGTGATGGTCTTGGAATTTGTCCATAATGGTCTGGGTTTTCTTGCTTGATCTCCCCTTAAGTGTTGTGATATGTGCGTGTCAGTTGCATTTCATTTAATAAATTAATGTTTTTTTCTAATTTTGTACCCTCAACGGCATTAATATTTTCAAATTATGTACCCTCAACGATGCTCTTCGTTGTGTAATATATTATATGCACAAAATGTATACACGAACCTGGTCTTCGTGTGCGGGTTCAATTTAATCTAGAAGGGTACAAGCAGTGTAATTACAATCTACAATGTTAGTACAAGGAGATGGC
Source organism: Lamellibrachia satsuma (assembly GCA_033239005.1). NCBI lineage: Eukaryota > Metazoa > Annelida > Polychaeta > Sabellida > Siboglinidae > Lamellibrachia > Lamellibrachia satsuma. Next base: position 1,326,645 of record BSQZ01000063.1, on the reverse strand, counting down.
TAGAATCTTGTCAAACACGATTTTTCCCGTAAACTATACTGGTTTTAGCCGCTGTTGTCGAACATGTCAATGTTTGTGTCATAATGTGACAAGCGTTAATATAAATGGAAGACGATACAGACACGACAATCCATGGACAAATAGCGAAAGCTACGGAGAAGTCGAGGTCGAGATCAGAGACAGGTCAGTGTGTGAGCGATACTACAAGCATTTGGGTGTATAATTGTAAAATAACATGTTCTAAGGTTTTTTTCGATTGATTATAAATGCGTTGTTGTAGGATCGTTGTTCTTATTTGATTTATGCAACGTTATATGACTGTGCTGCTTAGTGCCAGAGCAAAATCGATTTCATGTGCCGGTGTGAGCGATAATAAGTGTACGATAACTTTTTACTACCAACTCACGACGGTCTCACGTCATATTCATAAATGGTCAATCATGTAGACAGTTCACTATCCAATCTGTAATGGTGGTGTACACAAGGATCAGTATTGGGAACTTTGCTTTATTATTCTTAATATAAATGATATCAATGTCAATGACTTGGACGATAATATAATAAGCAAAGTACTGAAATTTGCACAAGTGTTTAGAAAAGTTAACAATGATGGTGGTAAACAACCTTTACAAAACGATCTAGACAAAATAAGGATATGGACAGGGTTGTTTGATTTAAATCATGATTTAAATCACTCCAAAAAAAATCATTGATTTATGATTTTTTGGACTTTGATTTATATGAATTTAACACAAGTAATTTTTTGCAAGCATCGAGATCAACAAGGTTTTATATGTTTTTTAATACGAAAGCATAAAGTGCACATACTTAGCCTGACAGTCAAATATTTTACGACATTGTGTGTGTTTGAGCTATACCCTTTCTGAATGCAGTGAAGCCACACAAACTTGTCTTCCAGAGGAAGTATCTTTACAAGTCAGAAGCCCTGAGTTAAAGTCCACCTAGAGTTTGTGCTAGTTGTTGCATATTCAGTATGTTGATTCAAGTAAGACAGTCTGGGCTACAATTGTTTAATACTGTACCAGTTTGCAGTCTGGTTGGAGACCCTTAGAGTACACAGAGCCCTGGTCAGGTGCTAACCCACCCTATAAGCAAACAATAATTAGCACTGCTACATCCTCAGACACACAGCATGCTTTCCTTTCCAAGACAGATTATGCAACTACAGGGGGTGAGGCATTGTGGACATTGTCTAATGTCTTTATATAAGCATAAATCATGTACCCTCTGATTTGAATAGAACACATTTGAAAGAGTTTATAAATATAAACATCTATATAAATGTCTATATACCAGATTAAAAAAAAATCAAATAAATAAAAAAAATCAAATAAATTTATTTTTTTTAATCTTGATTTTTTTCAACCCTGGAGATGGATGCGCTTGAATGAATACAAAGGAGAACAACTAAAATGATTCCAGAACTGAGAGACCTTAGGCCATGAAGAATGCCTAAAAGAATGTGGTTTAACAAACCTAGAGACAAGGGGGTTAAGAGGAGATCAAATTGTTTTTTTTTAAAGATAATTGAGGTTTTTAAGATAAGACAATATTGATAGAATTTTTTTTTCTCACTCAGTGCGCCTCACAGAGATGGTGATCTTGATATCTGAACTCACTATTACCTCCAAGTTTAGCTGTAGTTATTATTATTATATATAACCCAAACCATTGACACAGTCGAAACCCAACTTACATAGCCTTAAGATCATACTTGTTAAATTGTTAATATCTTGTACAGGTCAACATGATTGAAAAGACTACAATACAGAAGAGTACAAGCAACTATGTGACACATAATATTCCAGTTCTGTTTTTCAGACCTCTAAAGATCGGCACAGGAAAACTAGCACGGTTTGCAGATGGCAGTGCAGTGGCTGAGGTAACAGACACACCTTGTATTTAGTGCATTGGTCAGAAATGTATTCATAAATGTCATACATACATGTTATAAATAACATTCTGTGCATTGTTATCTAAGGAATTCACTTTGAAATATTCATTCTTTGTTTTACATCACATTTCTTCTAGTGAAGAAAATTTCCAGTTATAGGTTTGAGTTAACACCTTTGCCATTATCTGTCACCAACAGTGTGTAAAATAACAGAGCTGTGTGCAAGTATTGTACCATTTGTACAATAGGTTGTCTATATATAATCCCCCCCTTACAAATTTGATGCAGTTATAGCTGATCATGCTGATGTGCTTGGTTTAATTTACGTCAACAAGGTAGGGTGAACAGAACAAAGACAATAGGTTGTTAACATGGCAATCTATGAATACATTAATTGAATTGCCAGGTGCTCACACGCGCACACACACACACACACACACACACACACAGTGGTGAATGTAGTGCTGATTGTACCATAAAGTATACTACATACAAACCAATACAATTGTTTTCTGTATGTACCATCAGACATCCAAGCAGTACTGACGCTTAATACATACAGCTGTACTATGTATTATGTGACATTTGCTTTGTTTCTTTGACAGCTTGGTGACACGAGTGTCATGATGACAGCAGTATGTCGGACCAAATCATCACCAGCATCATTTCTGCCACTCACTGTAAGTACCATTTTTACCACTGTTCAGTATTTGCGATAACAAACAAACACAATAATAGTGTGTCCCTGTATTTATATGCTTATCTTTTTGTATAACCTTGATACGATACAAGTTTATTGTCCAATAAAACATTGGATAATTGTCTTCTGCTTGCTGAGCATCATATGTAAACAGGATAACATGTTAGGTAAACATGGTTAATAAATGTAATATATACATGAAATGAATTAATAAAACACTGTTCAGCGATCGGATTGCACGTGATGAACACTTAAAATAAAAAAAATTGAGACACCTTATTGCCTGGAAAATCTTACCTTTTTACATTTTCCCAAAACATTTGCATGCATGTAATTCTTAATATGTACATTTTGTTAGTAATAATTCTCTGTGAACAATGTTTATAATACGCTAGTGTTCATACAAAATGTGATTAATGTTGTAAAATTGTGTAATGTGCTTGCATCTTCCCAAAACCTGATATTATAAAATCAAAAATGCACAATGTGAAAGTATTGGTTATTACATTTGCCTCTAGGTGGACTACAGACAGAAAGCAGCAGCGGCTGGTCGAATTCCAACAAATTATTTGAGACGGGAGATTGGTGCATCAGACAAGGAAATACTCACTAGTCGTATGATAGGTAGGCTGGGTTGTGACGGTGACAGGGCTGTTATTACCAACAACTAACTTCAAAAGAATGGTTATACTGCATTCTTTCTGGTATAATATAATGCGGTTAAATTATATTTGTAGTCCAGTAGAAATAAGCACATTTTTGACAAAACCTGGTGTGGTATATAAAAGTGACCCCCGATGTTAGTTCTGGTAATTTTTAACCATTCCACATCTCTCTGTGTATGCAGATGTTGATTTCTTGGCCAAAACGTTCCCCCACCCTGTAAAACTGTGAGTGTCTTTTTTGTCAACACAACAACACATAAACCAAATTAAATTTGGTTTTTGCTATTGTGATGTTGAGCTATTTGGCATCTCCCTGTGGGTACAGCAGGTGTTGATTATCTGGCCCAAAAGGATTTGATCAGGGTGTCAATACTTGTACCCAAAGAGAAATGGCTCAAATGACCAGAAGTAATGCCAGTAGCATAAACTCACAGTAATATGGTTAGCTGGATACAATGTTATGTTAATATGTATTTGTTTGACATAATACTCATTCATGACCTAACAGGATGGGGTAGTTTTTGGTTAGTAAATTAATAACTGCGCCGACAGAGAGATGCCAAATGGCTTAAGATTGCCAGGAATAACAATTATGCCTATGTATATCATAGCAAACATATTGACCAATAGATAAAACAGTTACAAATATGATGGACATAAATTGGAGCCACACAATTGAACCAAAACACCCTAAATCAGGGTTCCATGGGGTTGAATTTGGTTGCATTTTTTGTGGGAACTCTTGCCATCCACTCAGTCATCGTAAAACAAAAAATTGGCTTTTTAACCTAAATGTCCGGGCCATTGTTAATTTATACTGGACTATTGAAATAAATGCTTTAAAACTCAACCATTTTGACATATTTCTACATGTACATAGTAGCATAACTTTTCTTTTCAGACAGATCTGTGCGACCACTGTTTCCCCATGGCTATTTCTATGATACACAGGTAAACACACAATTCATGGGATATAGGTATCCATTCATATATCATATACCTTAAATATACTGCATAATCATTTAGATAGTATCATCTTGCACAATGTGTAACATTCCAAAGTATTCCACACATTTGAACATCAGTGAACATGATTCATAACAGACTGAAGCATCAGTTAAGGGATCTTTAAACCTACTAAAGAGGAAAGTATGAAACCTCCTTCTCAGGACTTGTGTGTTGCTGCAGCTTGTGTCCAATGTGCTGGCCGTGGATGGCAGATACGACCCCGATGTGCTGGCAATCAATGCCGGTAGGTGGCAGCATTATATCAGTCAACACAACAGCTTCTGTGATATACATTCACATTAATCTAGTCACATTGAGCTATTTGGCATCTTCCTGTGGGTGCAGGTGTTGATTCTCTGGCCCAAAAGGTTTTTGTCGGGATACCAATACTTGTACCCAAACAGAGATGCCAAATGGCTCAATATGACCAGAAGTAAAGCCAGTAGCCTTTTCTCTAATATAATACAGGCATGTATACGTTAGTTTGAATGGACATTGTTGTCCAGTATTCTTAATAATAATATACATTTATTTCAGTCTAAATATACTCTTAACATGACAGTAGTTAGTACAGCAATAACATTTCCTTTAGTTCTGTGGCCTACATTAGTTATGGTGTTAAGTGCAATATTCCTTCAGAAAAGCATGACTGTCACAATTATTCTATTTCCAGTTGTTTTCTACCAAAAAAGTGTGTGGAAACAGAACCAAAAAAAAAAACAAATTAATGATTCAATTTACAGTGTGTTGAGATTGTTCCCACGCAAAGGCGTCAAGATTACTGAAAACATGAATTATCGAAGAACGTATAATCGAGACATAACTGTTCCCATTCAGGATATGTTATTTGAAACAGTAATCAACAATGATTATGTTATACTTTCAGCCTCAGCTGCTCTGGCGCTGTCAGACATCCCATGGAATGGTCCCATAGGTAATGATGTTTTTGATGGTATCCTGGTCCACAGGGTATGGCCCGGGTGTAACAGGAACAGAATTGGCACACTTTATTCCTATCCTGGTCCACAGGGTATGGCCCGGGGTGTAACAGGAACAGAAGTGGCACACTTTATTCCTATCCTGGTCCATGGGGTATTCAGTGGCCCAGGGTGTAACAGGAACAGAAGTGGCACATTTTATTCCTATCCTGGTCCATGGGGTATTCAGTGGCCCGGGGTGTAACAGGAACAGAAGTGGCACATTTTATTCCTATCCTGGTCCATGGGGTATTCAGTGGCCCGGGGTGTAACAGGAACAGATCTGGCACACTTTATTCCTATCCTGGTCCATGGGGTATTCAGTGGTCCGGGGTGTAACAGGAACAGAAGTGGCACACTTTATTCACTGAGCACTTCACATTAGCAGCAAAACAACTCCACCAAACTTTGTTTACTTATTGAGTCCCTTTTTAAATCAGTAACATGGTTAGTTTGACATGAAATTATATTTTAATAAAATATCAGTGGAAATGTCTGTAATTTGTTCATGTAAATAAGTTTACAAAATAATAAAGTATGTACATTAATATACAAATTGCATTTTCGAGTGAATCTGTAGCTGCTATGAAGAGTCAGTGATACTAGTAGCTACAACAAAGTGATCATAATATTTGCATGTAATAGTAACAATATTTATACATATATATTGTGGTAATGGCTATCGTAATAATAAGGTGAAAAGTGTGTGAAGAGGGAACGGTCATATGAATGGGGTTTTTATGTGTCAGGTGCGGTGCGTGTGGGGTGTGTAGATGGTGAGATGGTGATTAACCCAACCAGGAGAGAACTTGCCGGAAGTACGCTGAACCTCGTTGTGACTGGAGCGGAACACCACAAAGTGGGTGCGTATCTACTGGTCAAAAACCCTTCTGTGACTGTGGCCTGTCACATGGTCAGTGTCATGATGTTTATCATCATCAGTCATGTCGGTCATGCGTTTTTGGCTGATTTCTTCATCTCTTTCCAAGTCTGTTTTTAATTTTTCAGTCTTCCCTGTTTTCTTTTCTCTTGAGGATTCCAATCTAGGGCCTGTTTGGAGGGTGTGTCCTATCCAAGTCCATTTCCTTTTTTTCAATCTCTTGTCTGGTGCTTTGTAGGTCTTTCCTCCTTGTGAGCTCTCTGTTTGTGAACTTGTCTTGCCACTGGCTGCTTTTTCACTTAAGTAAAAATGAAGACATCATTAAACTATTTGGGCAGTTACAATCTTGCACATCTGCAATAGAGTAAATCAGTGAGACATTGATGGATGCACCATAACAAGCCAGTGAACTAAGAATACCTCAGAAATTAATGCTTTGTGTTCTTGCCAGTGATGTTGGAGGCCGCCGCTGACAACGTTGCACAACCTGTGTTCATGAACGCTATCAAAGAGGGCGTGAAGCACACAGAGGCCATCGTCCGCAGCATCAAGTCTCTGTGCAACAAATGTGGGCGTGAGAAGCGCATAATAGCAGATGTACCATCGCTTGACACAGAGATACAGGACACAATTAACAGGTGAAGAGGCACTATTTGCTACATGCTGGTGGTTTAAAACAACGGTTTTTGTAAACAGTAAATGCCCCACTTAAAGCATATAATACTTGTTGTATAATGTTACATGAATAAAGTGGTAATTATGTTATAAATAGTTTCCTACCATAAAATGTTGCTTTATTGCCAATAAGTTATACGTTGAGCTAAACTGTTATAGTTCAGTCATGTTGCATTTATCCATTCTTCGATAATTTTCTTCAGTAACCCGCATCCTTTTGGGTGGGAACAATCTTGATACACTATGTTTGCTTCATTATTCCATGCCTCAACAATCTGCATTCTTTGCTAATCCAGCCAAAAATGCGAACCAAAGTTTGCGGATAAACGAGACATAACTGTATTTTACGAAGCGTAATGTATTTTAGTAACACAGTGAATGTGACTTGTACTGTACTTTGTATAAAGACATAAATTACAATATTACAACTGAGTAATTAGCTGAGTTTGTTGCAGTATGTCGGCCATCAGATTGAGAGAAATCTTCACAGATTCCTCACATCACAAGGTATACAAAACATTTTATTATTAATATGGTTTGTAGTGTACACTAGCATACTTGTATATTCATCATGTGACATTGTGTATGTCATTAAATAATCACTATGAACCTGCATATATAAAATTAACGTTTCTTCACTAGGATCCAAGAAAATATGTCATGAACGGTGTACGCTATAAACAACCATTCATGATCATTTTGGAAAATGGTGTTGGGGAGTCAAAATTTCAAAGGGCTGTAGCGAAAGTGGCAACAATGGAATTCCAAGAAAAATTCAATGTTATTGTTAATGATGTGTACAAATCTGTCGCTAGTACCCAGTCCATCATGTTCTGTTATATCCTGTCTATGGTGTTTGGATCGCCTCTAGGGAAGGATTCGGAAACCAAATTATGCAGCCACTAGTTGTTCCATTTACTAAGCCAGATAGTGGTGCCGATGGGGGTCCAAACCCATGGGGAATTTAAAAAAATAAAAGTGCTACGACTCCTTCCTGGGGTTGTCGACTCGACTTATGTTTGTTTCCTGACAGATCTCCCGAGATATAGCTGTTTCGGAAGTAAGGGAAGATGTCCTCACAAAACTCAAAGGTGAGTAATAGTAATATGATTGCAGTGCTGATGGGAAATGTATGTGTTAAAGTGTGGTTATGAAGTCATGTAGTTTATGTACAGTATTATGATGACATATTTGTACATTCGATTCCTTTTCTCTTTTAACTGGATTCTTAATTTTATCTCTGTTTGCTTATTCTCTTCTAATTAGGCTCAGCAACAAATTAGTTCACTGCACCCACCATCAATGCTTTTTCTAAGTAACTACATTTACGCAACAAATACATTGAAAGGCAGGATCAGGTCCCACACAAACTTGTGCATATTTGTTGACATTCAAATGCCTTGTTGATACTTTACTGAAGTGTAGAAGTCTGTTAAAAAAATATTCCAGACAACTTCAGTCAACAAAAATATTAATTAATGGCTCTCATGGTTACGTATCACTTGACTAATATTAAACAGAATAGACTGAGGCAGCCTCTATTTTTCATATAATAGTTTATCATTGCTGACAGACAGGAAACAGCTTAATCCTACCTCAACACACAAGAGAGTTCCCCAGTGTATTAAACTCAATGTAGAAATAATGTTACATTGCATTACCTGCACCAACCATTGTTTTTATTTGTAAAATGCAAATAATTTCTATAACTGTTTGCAGAAAGTTACCCCACAGCTGACGTGAATCTCATGATAGATGCATTCGGCAATTTAACAAAACACATATTTAGGGATTTAATATTTGAAACCAACACAAGGTAAGATTTGTTTGTAATTTACTTATCTTTTTTTTAGAATGCACTGTGCATAAATCATATTTTGACAACAAGTTCTTTGTTACTCTTTCCCAATTAAAGGACCTTCCTCATCCACGCTAACCAGGGATGGTAGTAGTACTACACTACCCCTGGCTGGTGGTAGTAGCACTATACTACCCCTGGCTGGTGGTAGTAGTATTACACTACTCCTTGCTGGTGGTAGTAGTACTACACTACCCTTGGCTGGTGGTAGTAGTACTACACTACCCCTGGCTGGTGGTAGTAGTACTACACTACCCCTGGCTGGTGGTAGTAGTACTATACTACCCCTGGCTGGTGGTAGTAGTACTACACTACTCCTTGCTGGTGGTAGTAGTACTACACTACCCCTGGCTGGTGGTAGTAGCACTACACTACCCCTGGCTGGTGGTAGTAGCACTACACTACCCCTGGCTGGTGGTAGTAGCACTACACTACCCCTGGCTGGTGGTAGTAGCACTACACTACCCCTGGCTGGTGGTAGTAGCACTACACTACCCCTGGCTGGTGGTAGTAGCACTACACTACCCCTGGCTGGTGGTAGTAGCACTACACTACCCCTGGCTGGTGGTAGTAGCACTACACTACCCCTGGCTGGTGGTAGTAGCACTACACTACCCCTGGCTGGTGGTAGTAGCACTACACTACTCCTGGCTGGTGGTAGTAGCACTACACTACTCCTGGCTGGTGGTAGTAGCACTACACTACTCCTGGCTGGTGGTAGTAGCACTACACTACCCCTGGCTGGTGGTAGTAGTACTACACTACCCCTGGCTGGTGGTAGTAGCACTACACTACTCCTGGCTGGTGGTAGTAGTACTACACTACCCCTGGCTGGTGGTAGTAGTACTACAATACCCCTGGCTGGTGGTAGTAGCACTACACTACCCCTGGCTGGTGGTAGTAGCACTACACTACTCCTGGCTGGTGGTAGTAGCACTACACTACTCCTGGCTGGTGGTAGTAGCACTACACTACCCCTGGCTGGTGGTAGTAGCACTACACTACCCCTGGCTGGTGGTAGTAGTACTACACTACTCCTTGCTGGTGGTAGTAGTACTACACTACCCCTGGCTGGTGGTAGTAGTACTACACTACTCCTGGCTGGTGGTAGTAGTACTACACTACCCCTGGCTGGTGGTAGTAGCACTACACTACCCCTGGCTGGTGGTAGTAGCAGTACACTACTCCTGGCTGGTGGTAGTAGTACTACACTACCCCTGGCTGGTGGTAGTAGTACTACACTACCCCTGGCTGGTGGTAGTAGCACTACACTACCCCTGGCTGGTGGTAGTAGTACTACACTACCCCTGGCTGGTGGTAGTAGTACTACACTACCCCTGGCTGGTGGTAGTAGTAGTACAACAACTACAACATGCTAGCTCACTTTTGCAAATGTTTTATTTTGTTTTGATTAAATCATCGGACAAACCGTTAAGCTATTTTTTAACCAGATCTGAAATTTTGTGTCAAAAGGGCAAAAGCGGTCTGGCTCTGTGTACTATTACATAAACCTATTCACACTTTTGCAGGTTATCCAATCTAACAATCAAAGTATATTCTGTTTTGATGACTTGTGACTCTGCTACTGCCATCTTGTGTTTACCATCAGTTACATTGCATGTGTAGCCCCCTGGTGGATTGTGGTTGAACTTGGCCTTGTAATTCTGTATCTGTTGACACAAGAATGGATCGCTGTTTGTTCTACAAGATGAATCTGTTTTGCTGTTTCATGTGTAGTAGGATACATATCAAAACAAATTTTTTCGATGAGTTTAACAAGATTCCATTAAACTAACTGCATATATTACTAAACTATTCACACACCACAAATTTTAAAACCAATGAACCTGATTTATGATGAGCTAAATCAGTTAAGGAGGGAGTTTTAACTGAAACTCCATGTCCTGGTGTTGAAGGTGTGATGGCCGAGCGCTGACAGACCTGCGGCCAATATCTTGTGATGTGGACCTTTACAAGCCTCTACATGGCTCGGCTGTCTTCCAGCGGGGACAGACACAGGTGGATTGTAATTTATACTTTTTTGCAATACAGCCTTGTATTTGAATTTGTATCACTATTTCATGTTCAATCTCTCTGCGAAAGAATCGGTTTTTAATTTATTATTATCAAGTTTCTGCAATTTGTTATGATTGTGTGACATTTTCCATATACGGCAAGAGCTGGTTATTTTGTGTGTACTATCACTATTGTTTATATGGCACACAGAAAAATTGGTCTTTGTGCATGTTCTTTCGTAACATTGACAATTTTCCAGAACCAAAACAATGTTTTATACTTCATACAGCCATAAATATTATGAGATGTCTGAGATCTTGTAATAACACAATAAATGTGCACCATATCTCATACCAGGGTTGAACAAAATCATGATTTAAAAAATATATATATCAAACATTGGATTTTTTTTTTAATCAGATTTTTAAAAAATTTATTTGATTTAAAAAAAAATCTTGTATATAGACATTTATATAGATTCAAATGTGTTCTATTCAAATCGATCTAGGTACTTGTCTTAACAGAGGATACATGATTTTTGCTTATATAAAGACATTAGACAATGTCCACAAGGCCTCACCCCCTGTAGTTGCATAATCTGTCTTTGAAAGGAAAGCATGCTGTGTGTCTGTGGCTGTAGCAGTGCTAATTATTGTTTGCTGAGAGGGTGGATTAGCACCTGTCCACAGCTCTGTGTACTCTATGGGTCTCTAACCAGAATACAAACTGGTACAGTATTAAACACTTGTAGCCCAGACTGTCTACTTTGAGTCAACATACTGAATTGATAAGAACTAGCACAAGCTCTAAGTGGACTTTAACTCAGGGCTTCTGACTTGAAAAGATACTTCCTCTTGAGGACAACTTTGTGTGGCTTCACTGCATTCAAAAAGGGAATAGCTCAGACATACCCAATGTCATAAAATGTTTGACTGTCAGGCTATCTGGTGTCCATACAGCTACACAAGTGTGCTCACTTTGTGCTTTTCTATTAAAAAACATACAAAACTGTGTTGACCTCAATGCTTGTAAACAATTATTTGTGCTAAATTCATATAAATCAGCAATTAAAAAAACCGGAAGTAAAAAAAATCATAAATCAATTATATTTTTTTCGAGTGATGTAAATCATGATTTAAATCAAAGAACCCTGCTTCATACTGTCATGCATATATATGTCTACCAGGTATTGTAATGAAGACACGACACTGCAGATAAAGGTGGGAGCAAAATATTTTTTTTCATTTTGTCCACTTAAATCATCTGTATTTTGTTGTTGTTCCAGGTTCTCGCTACCGTGACCTTTGACTCCTTAGACTCTGCAGCTAAAGTAGATACAATCACGTCTGTTATAGCGTACGTGTCAAACATATGCATTTGAGCAATAGAAATATTTTAATGTTGAAAGTAAATATAATGGGGCAAATGTTTGAAGTAGCGATAAAAGATGATCTGAAATGGGTAGGAAGGAAACTATGCTATTCTTCCGAGGAGAGAAATATTGAAGGCTGCTGTGTTGCATTGGTGAATAAAGCATAATATGTAATAGCTTTGTGTATGGAATAAACATAGCTACAATAGTCTAGTGACACTTACAGGTTGTCATAGCCAGTAAGCATCAGTGGAAAATACATGATGTGTTATTTAGTTAAATGAAGACTCTTAATCCATGAACTGTTTGAAAATGATCATGAGTAGCCGTAGAGATTTGAATAAACCAACGTTTCATTACAGGGGTGTAAGGGAGAAGAACTTCTTCCTCCACTATGAGGTAACGTAACATTGCATTTTCACTCAGTTGTGTAGAATGTCACTATGTAACTCTGTTAACGTAATCACATAAATAAAAAAATCTTTGTTTCAGTTGTATCAATTGTGTCAATTGTATCAGTACCTTTCTTGTGTTTAATAGTAGTGAGTGACAATGTATCAGTACCTTTCTCGTGTTTAATAGTAGTGAGTGACAATGTATCAGTACCTTTCTCTGTTTAATAGTAGTGAGTGACAATGTATCAGTACCTTTCTCTGTTTAATAGTAGTGAGTGACAATGTATCAGTACCTTTCTCTGTTTAATAGTAGTGAGTGACAATGTATCAGTACCTTTCTCTGTTTAATAGTAGTGAGTGACAATGTATCAGTACCTTTCTCTGTTTAATAGTAGTGAGTGACAATGTATCAGTACCTTTCTCGTGTTTAATAGTAGTGAGTGACAATGTATCAGTACCTTTCTCTGTTTAATAGTAGTGAGTGACAATGTATCAGTACCTTTCTCTGTTTAATAGTAGTGAGTGACAATGTATCAGTACCTTTCTCGTGTTTAATAGTAGTGAGTGACAATGTATCAGTACCTTTCTCTGTTTAATAGTAGTGAGTGACAATGTATCAGTACCTTTCTCTGTTTAATAGTAGTGAGTGACAATGTATCAGTACCTTTCTCGTGTTTAATAGTAGTGAGTGACAATGTATCAGTACCTTTCTTGTGTTTAATAGTAGTGAGTGACAATGTATCAGTACCTTTCTCTGTTTAATAGTAGTGAGTGACAATGTATCAGTACCTTTCTTGTGTTTAATAGTAGTGAGTGACAATGTATCAGTACCTTTCTCGTGTTTAATAGTAGTGAGTGACAATGTATCAGTACCTTTCTCGTGTTTAATAGTAGTGAGTGACAATGTATCAGTACCTTTCTCTGTTTAATAGTAGTGAGTGACAATGTATCAGTACCTTTCTCGTGTTTAATAGTAGTGAGTGACAATGTATCAGTACCTTTCTCATGTTTAATAGTAGTGAGTGACAATGCTAGGTTAGGACCATTTTCAAAATGGACTGTTTTCAGCAAATGACCGTGTAAAGATGCAATAAATGAATAACTTTCATTCAAGATTGTTATACGTTTCAGTTCCCTCCCTACGCCATTAATGAGACCGGTCGACCTGGCGGTATTGGCAGGCGAGAACTTGGACATGGTAAGCAGGAATTAGATTTGTTGATACAGATTTGTTAAAAATAATAAAAGAGATGTGAGTGTGACTGCAGAACAAAGACAACCGTGAGTTCATCAAAACATCATCAATTTGAAAACTGAAACAGTCATATTCCAAAATTTAAAATAATGTTCATTTCTAGTCAACTCAGTATGACCATCTACTGAATTTGTTTTTTTTTTAGTGTTGACTTATGCAAGTGAACTGTTGATTCATTTGTCAAAAATGAGGACAAACGACTATAGGAAACCTAATTGTTGAATGAAAAAGGTCTGCCCTATTCAACAAACTATGACACAGATAATTTTGGAATGCCACCTTGTTTCAGGTGCCCTAGCGGAGAAGTCTTTGAGACCGGTGATTCCAAGGGACAGTCCATTCACAATCCGAGTCACAGCGGAAGTCCTTGAGTCTAATGGTGAGACAAATGTCTTAGCTCTCATGCCTGCATAGCATAGAGACTTTAGTGGATATTAAAGATTGTCTTATTTTTAAATCATTTCACAGAAAGTCCAACTTCTCTAGTACCCGCTGCGACGCGCTGGCTCTAGTACCCGCTGCGACATGCTGGCTCTAGTACCCGCTGCGACGTGCTGGCTCTAGTACCCGCTGCGACGTGCTGGCTCTAGTACCCACTGTGACGTGCTGGCTCTAGTACCTGCTGTGATGCGCTGGCTCTAGTACCCGCTGCGACGTGCTGGCTCTAGCACCCGCTGCGACGTGCTGGCTCTAGCACCCGCTGCGACGTGCTGGCTCTAGTACCCGCTGCGACGTGCTGGCTCTAGCACCTGCTGCGACGTGCTGGCTCTAGCACCCGCTGCGACGTGCTGGCTGTAGCACCCGCTGCAACGTGCTGGCTCTAGTACCCACTGTGACGTGCTGGCTCTAGCACCCACTGTGACGTGCTGGCTCTAGCACCCACTGTGACGTGCTGACTCTAGCACCCACTGTGACGTGCTGGCTTTAGCACCCACTGCGACATGCTGGCTCTAGTACCCACTGCGACGTGCTGGCTCTAGTATCCACTATGCCACGCTGGCTGTAGTATCCATTACGACCAGCAGACTCGTTTCTACAGATTTGTTAATTAATTCTGGTGAAATCATCAGACAGACTATTAAATTGTTTTTGACTGGATGTGAACCAAATGTTAAAAAATGGCAAAAGTTGTCCAGGTCTATATTCTATGACATAAAGCTATCCATATTTTCACAAATTACCCAATTTAATGTTAAAAGTCAATTGTTTCGATGATTAAAAAAATATGCACTTATAAAATCAACTGCACCTATTACCTGAACCTATTCAAGTAATACAGACCTGAAAATCAATGAACATGATTTGCGATGGGTTAAATGAGGTGAGGAGTGATTTGTTTCATATTACAATATTGATTTGAGGTTGAGTGTTTATGTTGTACTTGATACTTTCAGGGTCGTCTTCGATGGCGTCTGTTTGTTCTGGCAGCCTCGCTCTCATGGATGCAGGTATGTCTGCTATCATTTCTCATTCATATTGTTCTTTTTTGGTTTCTTCAGTATTACAGTTTTTATACTGCAATTACATAAGTTGCACATTAAGCCATATTGTTTCATGTTTCCTATAGTCATTTGTCCTCATTTTTGACAAATGAATCGACAGTTCACTTGCATAAGTCAACAACAAAAAAATCAAATTCAGTAGATGGTCATACTGAATTGACCAGAAATAAACACTATTTAAAATTTTGGAATATGAATTTTCAAATTGATGATGTTTTGATGAACTCACGGTTGTCTTTGTTCTGCGGTCACACTCACATATCTTTTATTATCTTAATCAAATCTTTATCAACAAATTGAATTCCTGCTTACCATGTCCAAGTTCTCGCCTGCCAATACCGCCAGGTCGACCGGTCTCATTAATGGCGTAGGGAGGGAACTGAAACGTATAACAATCTTGAATGAAAGTTATTCATTTATTGCATCTTTACACGGTCATTTGCTGAAAACAGTCCATTAATCACACCTGTATGATTTGAGTAATTTTACTGAATTTTGTATTAATGATTGTTTTTTGATAAAGATGATATTTCTTGACCTGATTATGGCTTTGGTACAGATGACCTTTCTTGACCTCATTGTGGTTCTGGTATATGTGACCATTCTTAACCACTTTGTTTCTGGTGCAAATGACCTTTAACCTAATTATGTACTTCCACCGGTCTTATTTTGGTTAAATTTCTCTACCCCACTACTCATGCATAGATGAATATGAGCCAAATAAAAACTAAAAAAATAAATATTTAATTACATGAAAACAGTAATGTGATGTCTGATTGTAGGTGTGGCCATCAGTAATGCAGTGGCAGGTGTGGCCGTTGGCGTGGTAACAAGACAAGACGATGGGACAGATGACATCACCGACTACCGACTACTCACCGATCTCCTTGTAAGAAACAACTATAATAATAATAATAATCTTATAATACACAATTTATAGAGTGCTCTATCACTGCCTGATCAATGGCACTCTCCCTAAAAGAGTGTTTTGTTAACAGTCACTATTGTGGTTATAATCACACTTACTGTTGTATATGTTGTTGTTACATTCCTTTTGAGTTGTATTTAGGTGCCATCTGCCAGTTAACTCATTGCCATGAGTAAATGCAATCACTTTATTAATACTGTTTGCATTGTGAAGCCCTGGTATACACTTTACCTGACTGTTTGATGCAACTTTCATGAAATTGGAATCAACATACTTCAACTTACCGTGCCCAGAATGTCAATATGGAATTTATCAGTTTGTACACATTTATTTCATTGATCTTGATAATATTAATATTGATCACCCCTGTATGTGCCTGCAGAACCATATATTGATCACTCCTGTATGTGCCTGCAGAACCATGTATTGATCACCCCTGTATGTGCGTGTAGAACCATGTATCGATCACTCCTGTGTGTGCCTGCAGAACCATGTATTGATCACTCCTGTTTGTGTCAAGGCATTGAGGACTACCTTGTGTGTGTTTGTGACAGGGCATTGAGAACTACATTGTGTGTGCGTGTGTGTGTTTGTGCCAGGGCATTGAGGACTACATTGTGTGTGTTTGTGCCAGGGCATTGAGGACGACATTGTGTGTGTTTGTGTCAGGGCATTGAGGACTACCTTGTGTGTGTTTGTGTCAGTGCATTGATGACTACATTGCGTGTGTTTGTGCCAAGCTATTGAGGACTACCTTGTGTGTGTTTATGTCAGTGCATTGATGAATACATTGTGTGTGTTTGTACCAGGGCATTGAGGACTACCTTGTGTGTGTTTGTGTCAGGGCATTGAGGACTACCTTGTGCGTGTTTGTGTCAGGGGATCGAGGACTACCTCGGTGACATGGACTTCAAGATGGCTGGCACCAAGTCTGGCATTACATCCCTGCAGGCCGACGTCAAACTCGGTGGTCTGCCTCTCAACATAATCATGGAGTCGGTGCAGAGAGCCACTGGTATGTCACATATGACATTGTTTATCTTGTATGAAGACATTGTCGAGGATGAGGACATTGTTTATCTCAGATAAGATCATGAGGACATTGTTTATCTCAGATGATAGCATTGTTTATCTCAGATGATGACATTGTTTATCTCAGATGATGACATTGTTTGTCATGGACGAGGACATTGTTTATCATGGACTAGGACATTGTTTATCTCAGATGATGACATTGTTTATCATGGATGAGGAAATTTTTTATTTTTAAGGAGGATGTTGTTTATCTAGTATGATGAAATTTTTTTTCTTGAAGGACATTGTTTCTGTTGCATGCAGATGCTAGGAAGAAGATCCTTGAGATAATGAATGCAACGCTGCGACTGCCTCGTGAGGAGCGCAAAGAGAATGGACCAGTGTCAGAAAAGTTGCATGTGCTACCGCAGAAGCGTGCCCGCTTCGTCGGGGTTGGAGGTTACAACCTTCGTACTCTAATGGCTGAGACAGGTGTGTCCGTGAGCCCCATTGATGAGACAAACTTCCAAGTGTTTGCACCTAATCAGCTTGCCATGGATGAAGCTAATGAAAAAATCGAAGAACTCTTAAATGAAGATGTGAGTAGTCAGCCAGCGATAAGATTGTGTTTCACCCTCTAAAATCATATTTCTTGTCTAATTCCTGCATTTGACAAATATATTGATTTGACTCTTTGTATTATCCAAAAGATTGTGGACCATCTCACAAGTCTTTCCTGTTCCACGATGTGAATCCTTAGCTTCAGTCAATGTTTCCAACTCCCCCATATCCTCTTCCATTAAAATAACATGTCTATTACACTGAAGAACTAGCTATGAAAAAAATAGTAATGGTCACTTCCATTTGTTGATTTGATGTTTCACTTAAATCATAGCTATATATAAAATAGAGAAGAGACAAAAGCATATACAGAACATGTCAGACGTCATTCGTCGATCTGAACTGAAGAGACAGCACAATAAGATTCTGCATGCTGTGTGCCGAAAAGAATGTTTCGTGCCGTTCGTGAGATGACGAGAAAACCTGTCACCAGACTGACGATCCATGATGATTGTCACACGTTCGCAACTAAGATTGGCACGCTGCAAGGCGGCAGCCTCAGTCCAGTGTTATTTACAGTTCACCCGGAATCGGCACTTCGCGACCTATGATTGCGCCTTCCGACGTGCCCACCAACCAATGCCAGCCTACCGCTGGAAGTCGAATACGCATACGACACTGATCTTATCAGCTAGTCATGTTGGTTCCTGGACGAGATCGAGCGCATCGCGCCAGCGTGCTTGGTGGAGTGGTCGTTGACGATCAACGTGACAAAAACCGAATAGGTGTTAGCTGACATGGGGACCGCATCGAGGAAGAATGGAGAATGACATGCAAGCTATGGTGGCTCCTCAATGACGTCGCTCACCGAAAGCAGCTGGCCTGCATCTCCTTCTGCAAGCTGTGGACAGTGTGGTTAAGGTGATCACATATTTGTCTCCAGTTGCGGCTATGGTTGTATGCGTCGTTCGTCATGCCCTTATTCACATAAAACATGGGAACATGGGGCCTGACGAAATCAGAGCTAGAACATCTGGACCACACCGTATATCGAACGAGGCACTATAACGCCATTGCCGATGCCGTCACAACAGCGAAGCCATCCTGACTGCCCGATGGAGTCTGTTCGGGCACGTGCTCCGTATGCCACCTGATGCTCCCACTCAGCTCGCCATCGACAACTATTTCACGGATTCAGGCATCACGTCATTCAGGGGTCGACTGCGGACGACACTGCCGATGGTGTTAATTGGGATCTGCTACGCATCGGTCGTAAACTACATTGCCCACCGACGTCGATGCCCTGCGCACACCCGACAATGGACAGTGGCGATAGTTGGGGCATGAACTTACGACTTGAAAGTGTAGCATAGGAATCGGCGGAAATGTCTTTTTAATTATTTATTTACTTATTTATTACTTTTAGTAACACTTTAATTGACTTTTTTTAGTAATTGTTTTAAACACGTTTTTATGATATTGACATTTTAATTATTTATTTATTTAGCTATGTATAGCCATGTATTAGGGATATAGCAGGAATGTAGGCATATATTAGCAATGTAGTCATTTGTCTTGGACCACAAGTATATAATACTATATTTTATTTTGTTGTAATTTTTACAGTTTTAATTCTCTTGATTAATCTAACCACAAATGTGTGTGCATTAAAATGTATGACTGATGGGATTAAGAACAATTCCTGCGACTTCTGTGCGATGATTTGCCAACAGCGAGAGCCTGACTTGGAGTTTGGTGCCATCTACACTGCGAGGGTGGCGGAGGTGAGGGACTATGGCGTGATGGTGCAGCTCTTCCCTACGATGCAGCCCACTCTCATCCACAACTCACAGCTGGACCAGCGCAAAGTGAGTGCAGACTCTTTTTTGTCAAGTTGGTTTCCTTGAATCACAGTAGCTATGCCATCATGAGTTGTTTCTTGCTATAATTACTGTGGTCGCAACTCCTACAGCATGGCTTATTAGTTTTCTATCTCTAGAGTTATTGAATCCACAACTGGTTACACATTTACACTGTGCCTTGAGTGCCCTGCTTTTCATTATGGTGATGAACCTGATCAGTGGAAAGGTATCTGAACAGGAAGAACTTAAGAAGTTACTAAATGTAGATGACCTAGCAGTAGTGGCTGATAACAAAGAGGATCTACAGAAAACATTGCAAGAATGGAGTAACACCTTTAGAAAACATGGCCTCCGAATGAATTTAAAGAAGACCGAAGTAATGTGGATAGGCGAACAGGAGGTGGATCTACATGTAGTTGTTAACGGAAAGACCATTAAACAAGTGAACAGTTTTGTATACTTGTGCGGTATAGTGTATGAGGATGGAGGAAGTAGTAAGGAAATACAGAGGAGAGTGCAAGCAGGAGCAGCAGCGTGGAGGAGAGTAGAAGGCATTATGTGGGACAGAAAACTGAAGAAACAACTAAAGGAAAAGTGTTGGAAGCCTGTGTGGTACCAGTCTGTATATACGGGTTGGGAACACTGGCACTGACAGAGAGACAGGAGAAGATGCAGATAGCAGAAAACAACTGGGTCCGAAGAATATGCAAAGTAACCCAAGAAGATAGAAGAAAAATGAAGGAATTGAGAGAAGAGATTGGCATGAAAAAACACCTAACAATGAAAGTAGTTGGAAACAGAATGAGATGGGCAGGACATGTGCAAAGAATGAGCAAAGACAGACTGTCAAAAAGAGCATGGAAAGCAGAAGAGGGTGGCAGAAGAAGAAGAGGAAGACCAAAGCTGCGATTGAAAGACTGTGTCAAACGAGATCTTGAAAGGGCAGGTACGAATGGCAAAGAGTGGAAGACCGTCGCTGAAGATAGAGGGAGATGGAGAGAGTTAACAACGAAAGTGAAAGAAGCTACCAAGTGACTTGGACCCCACCCCGCAATGGAGCAAGGGAAGAAGAAGACTGTGAGATCTTTTACTTCCCTTGGCATTCCAGGCAGACAGGACCTACAAATTGGATTGAATTGACCAGGCTTCAAAACTGCTGCAGGTGGATTCGAAGCTCAACGCTTAGTGCCAAGCATTTGTTGCCATTGGCGAGAGCCTGACTTGGAGTTTGCTGACATACACTGGCATCATATCCAGTTTGGAAGGAAATGATGGGATCATCTTAAACCAAAGAAACCAGCTCTACAGGCCTTCAATCTAGAAAGTGACTTTGAACTAATTTTGGAAGACTTGTAGTAGAGATTTTACAACTAATATAAAACAACAACAAATGTACTTTTAATAAAAAAAAAATTGTGTTCAGAAACATTCATATCTTTACATTGAGGTGTTCCCTGTCTGTCATTGTTAATATAATGCAATGCATGTATTACCATTATCGAGGCACATTTTCCTAATAAAACATTTCACTACAATGCTTAATGTTTCTATTGTTGTTCCAACATCCAGAACATTCATTGACTGAATTTACGATGTCTATTTGTATGCAGGTGAGCCATCCAAGTGCACTGGGCATTCAAGTAGGACAAGACGTCTCGGTCAAGTATTTTGGCCGAGACCCAGCCAGTGGAAAGATTCGCCTGTCTCGCAAAGCTCTGTACGCAGGAGCTTCAACAGTTGTCAAAAACCTCATCAATCGGAGCTGATGATGTGAATGTCATAGAAACTTCTACTACATTAACCATTTACTTATACAGATTATTATCTGCAGATAATAAATTGCACTGTCAGAATTTGAAACCAGTAAAATGCATTTTCTATTAAAGAGATATTTGTTTTTCAAATTCTGTACACTAGTTTTGCGTTACCGGCTCTCGCTGACTGGGTTTTATGCAAGATGATTGTTAAAAACATAGCACTGGCAGCCAAGTCTCACGCATGTCACTGGCAGCCAAGTCTCACGCATGTCATTGGCAGCCAAGTCTCGCACATGTCACTGGCAGCCAAGTCTCACACATGTCACTGGCAGCCAAGTCTCACACATGTCACTAGCAGCCAAGTCTCACACATGTCACAGAACTTTATGAACAATTAATATTATTTAGTTGGAACGTTTTTATACCTCACTGGAGTGGCCTTCAGTATTTGAGTGTTCATGTAAACAAGTATTTGAGTGTTCATGTAAACAAGCCATTCAGATAGTAACAAAATAAACATTGCCGTATCTATGCTTAAACCGAAGCATAGATATCCAGTTAACTGAAAATGCAGAATGGAAATGCAAGATATAAATATAAAACGATAATGTCAAAAAGAGCATTGAAAGCAGTAGACGAAGAGGAAAACCAAAGCTGCGATGGAAAGACAATCAAACGAGATCTTGAAAGGGCAGGTGCGAACGGCCATGAGTGGGAGACCATCGCTGAAGACAGAGGGAGATGGAGAGAGTTAACAACGAAAGTGGAAGAAGATACCAAGTGATCTTTATTTATAATAACGATGTCTGCCTGTTGAAAAGTTTTATTTTTTATACACAGCAATTAATTTATATATTAGTACCTTCGTAAAAAAGTGTCTGTAATTAATCAGGGTGCTTAAAAATCTTGTAGTTTCATTTGGCTCTAAAACTAGGGACGGGCCGTACTTAAACCACGCTCAACGTATGGGTGTAGGATGTTTCCGCAAATGAGAACCAACACCAGGAAATAAACATGATTTTTTTTAATAATGAGGCTATTCCTCTTCATAAATCAATGTTAAGAGACGCAGCATGGCAAAAAGCCATATAGCACAATTAGTAATAATAAAATGTTCCAGAAACAAAGATTGTGACAGAATCGTACACTACGACGCACCAAGCTAGCAATACTTCACCCTCGCGATAATCGGCAGGGTTGAGTAGGTCGACAACTGAAATGGCCGTCAGTCACGTTGCGTCGCCGCAGGTTGAACACGCCAAACGAACGGGTGTTTCCAATAGTGTAGCGAAAGTAGAATAACCCACCAGGTTATTAAACGACACGGTCAGTGGTTGGCCGCGTCGAGTATGTTCATGCGGTACCAGTCTTAGAACACAGTGTTGCCGAACCCGTAGTCGGCTGAGCACAAAGTAGGCCCCTCCCTCGTATACACTTTGCTTAGGGTTTTCACCCATTGGTTGGTAGCTTTCCTATCACATCACACAGTTGGCGACAGCCAATAAAAATTACTAAAATCTAAGGACGGTACCATTACGTTAATACCCCTTAAAACTGCACCATGCCCAAAGCTAAACATCACTCTCACTCACTCACGCACCCACCCACCCACTCATCCCTTGACCTGGCCGGTCGTAGGGGTGCACACTTGGAGATTTCCACAGTGATCTTCCTCCATCTGGGACGGTTGTGGGCAGCATCGCATAATTCCTGTGGCTCCAAACCCGGCCACTCTCGAGTGTTGTCCATGTATTTGTGTGTGGTCTTCCTCGTTTTCTGCCGCCTTTGACCGTGCCTTGCAGTATTTCTTGGCCAAGTGTGTTGTGTCTGGTTGTATGACCAAACCATTGGAGTTGTCGGCGTTTTACTGTGGCCAAAAGCGGTTCTTCTGTTTTTGTTATGTGGTCAGGATCCTTCTGAAAAATGTCATCTCAAATGAGGCTATTCTTCTTTCGGACTCGGCTTTCACGGTCCAGCTTCCGCATCCGTATATCAGCACTGACACAACCAGGCTTTTATAGAGTCGTATCTTTGTTGCCGTTTTGATGTTGTTGTTGCTCCATATCTTCTTGAGTCTTGCTATCGCTGATGTTGCCAGGTTTATCCGTGTGCGTATTTCCTCGATGGGGTCACTCTCAGTAGAGATGATCGACCCGAGGTACTTGAATGATGTTACTTCTTCGAGGCATTCTCAATTCATTAATAATTATAGTAGTTCCTGGCGCTATTCTACCGTTGACGACGATCTGGCTCTTTCCTGCACTTATTTCCATTCCGTAAGCACGCGCCCTCCTTTCCAGTGTTGTTGTAAGTTCTTGTAGCTCCTCCTCTGTTCCAACGATTAAGTCAATGTCATCTACGAATCGTAGGTTGCTGATCTCTCTACCATTTATCGATATCGTGCCATTGAAGTTGTGTAGAACTTCTTGCATGGTATTTTCAAGGTATAAGTTGAACTGCACTGGCGGTAAAAGCTGGCGTACTCCGACTGATGCTCGAAACGATTATATAATTTCTCCTTCGTGTAACACTGCACTTGTTGATGGTCCATATAGTGATTCGAGTAGTGTCACTAGTCCTTCGTGTAGCACTGCACTCGTTGATGGTCCATATAACGATTGGAGTAGTGTCACTAGTCCTTCGTGTAACACTGCAATCGTTGATAGTCCATATAGCGATTGGAGTAGTGTCACTAGTCCTTCGTGTAGCACTGCACTCGTTGATGGTCCATATAGCGAATCGAGTAGTGTCACTAGTCCTTCGTGTAGCACTGCACTCGTTGATGTTCCATATAGCGATTGGAGTAATGTCACTAGTCCTTCGCATTACTCGTCCTTTGTGTCACGCACGATCAAATGCCTTTTTTAAGTCGATGAAATTATGATATAGGCCTTGATGGTGATCAACGTGTTTATGGATTAACTATCTTATATGATTTGTTCGGTTGTGCTCCTTTTTTATTTTGTTGGGATGGCTGATCAAACTTTTAGTTCTGTAGTTCTTACAGCAGCGTAAGTTCCCTTTCTTTGGTATCGTTATTATGAGCGATTTCGTCAACTCTTCTGGCCAAATCTTGGTTTCTCAAATCTGTTGGCATATGATCATTAGTGCGTCTATCATTGCCTCCCCTCCATGTTTGATAAGTTCAGCTGGTAAGTTGTCTACGCCGGGGGATTTTTGTTCCATCAACATTCAGATTGTCTCTTCTACTTCTGCTCGGAGAATGGGCGTATCAGCATTTTCCATTTTGAGGCGGTGTTCCAAGAATGTTGTCATCTGTGTTCAGTTCCTAATCGTAGAGTTCTTCGCAGTACTCGGTCCATTTCCCAAGTACTGCCTTTTTCGGTAAGGAGGGTGCCGTTTTTATACTCGATGTTTGACGATCGGCGTGACTTTTTTGTGAGGGCTTTCAAGATGGAATAAGCCAGCCAGCCTGGTGTTGTTTCCCTTCATCTCAGTCTCTATTTCAATGCACCTTTCGTTTATCCATTCGTTTTTTGCTTTTCTCATTATTTTTCTGATGTCTTTATTTAGTTCTCGGTACTGTTTATGTGATTCTTCGTTGGTGGTTCTTTTCTTTTTCAGCTTTCGTCTCTGGTCGTAAAGCTTCAATACATCATCAGGTACCCATGGCTATCGCTTGATCTTTGGTTTTTTATAGGACTTCCTTTGCGGTGTCGCGCATTGCTGAGCCGACCGAGTAGACAAGATTGTTGATATCGGCTCCAAGAAGTTAAGCGCCGCAAATCGTCCTCCAACTGTCGCGATGCATTGCAATGTTTGGATATTGCAGTTTCTCTATGTCAAATATCATCAGAGGGTTCTTGTTTTTTCCGATTCTTCTGCAACCTCAGATTTATTGTCATCATTAAAAGATCGTGATCACTTCCTACGTCAGTGCCAGGAAAAGTTCTTGTTTTCGGCTTGTTGATGCTAGACTTGAATCGCTGATGTGTCAAGATGTAATCGATCTGGTTGTGTGTTTTCCCGTCAGGAGGATGCCACGTTTTTTCTCATGGATCTCTTGTGTGGGTACAGTGTTTTTGCTATAGTAAGGTCTTTACTACATGCAAATTATAGCAGTCATAGCCCCGTCGTTTGTGTTTCTACATCCGAATTTGCAGACTGTTCCTACCCAGTCTTCATAAGCATCTTCACCTATCTTTGCATTCCAGCTACCGATTATTGTGGTTATATCCTTCTTCCGTGTTCTCGCGCGATTGTCTCTTCGAGTGTCTCGTTGAACATTTCAATTGCTTCGTCGCTGTGCGATGTTGTTGGGGCGTAAACTTGTATAACAGTGATGTTAATCGGTCTCGCTGCGATTTTTATTGATATTATTATGTTGTTTACTTTGCGTACAGCCGATAACGCAATCTGTGATTTCCTTTCTGAATATAAAGGCTACGTTGGTGTTTTTTAATTCCCCACTGTACCGTATCATAGCTAACATCGTGTATATAATTATTGTATAACCTGTTCATGCCCCACGCCTAACGCTAAACTTCCAATGTGGGCTCCTACAAAACATTTGGATACAATTGCATAACTTGTTTATGCCAGCCGTATATGCACACTCTAAAATTTACCTCACCATATCCAGGAAAATAGTTCACATAATAACAATTCGTAGAAATGCGACATCATCAAAAAGATATATGTTCTACCAGTGAGGTCTTTTAAACTTTCTTTGGCCATTCTAAATGAAACTCGTCATTTCGCTTTGATTAGAAATACTACTATTATTTCCTCTCTGTGTTATGTGGAAAATGTAGGTTTTTTTAAATAATTTTATGCAAGGAAAAAATAATACCAAGTGCTCTAACCAGATAAAACTACATGCAATTCTTCAAACTATGTTTCAGTAGTATAGCAAGCACATATCAGTATGCACCCCGCCACTATAAAGCTTTCACACTGATACAAGAAAACATCACTTGTCACGAACAAAAGGTTAATGGAACTTTCCTGAAAATATTAACACATTCATCACGACCATTAAGTTCAAAAGAGAGAATATAAACGTTTACCCACTGGCATTAGAAAAGATGTTATAAAACTTGTTACGAAGGGTAAAGCTAGAATTGGAACGCCTGCAGCTGCACTTTTGTCTTAGGCTACAACGTTAAAGTATTAAGGACGAACCTGCAATGCCAAGCCCAAGCCAAGGCAATGGCAATGGCAATGACAATGGCAATGGCAATGGCAATGGCAATGCTAATGGCAATGGCAATGCCAATGCCAATGCCAATGCCAATGCCAATGGTAATGTCATGGTCGCTTTGTTCCGTTTTCAAGTTTCCACCCGTGTTTTTCTGGGCCAGATCGTTGTTGGTAGATTTAAACCAGACTAACTTAGTAAGGGATTGATGGCCAAATGCGTACCTGCATGGTAGCATTTTGGAACGACCTAGCTTTTGACATATTTCGAAAAAAGGTCAAATGTACCAAACTAGCGTCCATGGTTACCGCGTCCTCCACTACGCAGTGGTGACGGTAGTGCCACCTAGCGATCATTGCTTGCTGTTGTTTTGCGCGGAATAGTTCGAGCGTAATGCGTGACGGCAAAATGGCCGACAACATTGTGGAACCTTGTGAAAATAACCCTTCAGGAAGTGTAAATGACCTCTCCGAAGAGGCCAAAAAGGAGGCTGACGAGTTCAAAGAAAAAGCAAACGAGTACTTTAAAAGTGGGTATTGGAATTGTGACGGAGTTTCCTTGTTTGTCAACATGTGTGCAACCTTGGCTTTAGTGGTATGCCGGTCCAGTGTGACAACTCCGTGCCCATGGCCATGCGTGGTGCTGGGCCACGCGTTTGACAAACTAACTGAAATACTGACTACACTGATTTAGCTGTGAACTGCTTTCGGGAGTAGGCGGTAGTTTTTGTATGCAGAATCGGTTGCTTTTTGTTACCAGCAACTCACCGCTAAACTTAAATTGCTGTAAATACCGTTTGGATAGGATTCGGTGACAGTCAGTGTCAGTGCATGTCTACTGTCAGTGACAGTGTTCACGATTTTTGTGTCTTATTCGTTCGTTCAATGCGACACTGTCAATGGATCATTGAATCAATCAGTCAATAAACACATATTTCATGTATGTAATCATTATTATATGTATATTACTAAAGTTACTTGACAATAATATAAAATGATGACGTCTTATGATTAAAACCATAACATTGTATGCGGGTTGAGTTATGGAAATATCGCCCACTAGTCATGATAAACGTACTCCTAATCAGTTATTTGGAGCACATTTCTTCTTGATACCAAATGTGCAGGTGGTAGGTCACAGAATATACATGTGAAACGGTTAGTGCGTGTCAGTTTTAAATCTTACGTTATTTAGCTCCAAACTGGTTGTGGCTCATAAAGTCCCAAATCCACATTTATGTTTTCCACGGCCACAACTGCTGCCTCAATGTAAGAGAGTAGAATGAGGCGTTGAACGTTGCCTAAGTCAGTGCCAGTGGTTGGTCATCAGGGAGTAAAAAAGCAAACGTCCTTGCTTCCCCACTACCCAAAGCGGTGACAAACATTGCTATTGTAATTTCTTTTTAACTGAACATTTGCTAAACATAGAAAGAAGTGCTTAACTCTCTTCATATTGTGATGTACATCAATCATATTATAATCAGGGTTGCATAGCTGTAAATACCAGTGTAAACTAATGACTAGATTTCCCTACATTAAAACAGAACTGTAAAATGATCAGTCAATCCCTGGTCAAGACTGAATATTGCTACTGGGCATTAAAAATATATGATTTCAAAATAAATCAAGTAAAAATAGGCAGAGTTTTAAATGTAACCTCTTATTTATTTCTCTGTAGCTTGACTACCGGGGTAGGTCTTGATATTTGATTAAAAAGCATTGTTTCACATTCAGATAATTTATGTGAGACATCTTTTGGAGGTTTCTGACACTCAGTTGGCAGAAAGTGTCAGAAACTGGCGAAAACAGGTTTACGACAGAAGTGCCACTCTGAATATAATAACAATAGTGTGGTTATTTGATTTGCAACCATAGAGGTTGAATATTACACATTTAAGATGTAATTATTTTGCAGAGAAGGACTACAGTCAGGCAATCACCTTCTATTGTGAAGCTATCAAGCTGAATCCAACTGTAGCAGCCTACTACGGAAACCGCAGCTTTGCCTATCTTAAGACAGAATGTTTTGGTTATGCTCTGTCGGATGCCAGTCATGCCCTTGAATTAGACAAGGCTTACCTCAAGGTGACTGGTTTCATACATTATAATAGTTGCATGAAAAATATAAATTAAACATTGGTCTTGGTGATTGTAAAATTGTGCAAGCATAGAGCACCAGCTCAATTTTACAAATATGTTACATATTTAATGAGAAACAAGATATGAATGAATTAATTCCAATTTCCAGCAGAGTAATTGCAGGCTAGTTAATGACATTCAGTGGTTTCCTAATGCTTTGGAAATTATAGTTATTTTCTCAAGAACAAGTTGCTGTTGAAGTTATTTTACAATATATCATATGTTGTATATATCTGGTGTTTAACTTAGCTACAATGGAGTTTTATGTTAATAGGCCTACTACCGACGAGCATCAGCTAACATGGCGCTAGGGAAGTTCAAGCTGGCTCTGAGGGACTTTGAAGCCGTGAGTACTAAACTGTCTCTTGTAGTCAACACATGCCACAGTGTCCATAAAGTTCACACATTTTAACCATAGATCCTAGCTACACTTCAAGGTTAAAACTGTACAGTTTTAGAACAGCTTCAATAGGTGAACACAACTGAATAGTAATTAATAGGCTATACATTATCACATTTTTCTTTGTTTTGGATTCAAAGTCAACATACTGATAAGGCCACGACAGTGTTGAATCCTGTGCTGATATGTCATTAGTTACATTACTTGTTAGCATCTTTACAATAATGAAATTTAATACTTTTGAATGAAAGTTTTCTTGCATTCTGTCAGTGCTGTGTTTTGACTTGTATTTTTCATTGTTCATGCTTCATTGCCATTCTGTCTTCTCTAACTCTTCTTGTTCAACTTGATTCTTACATGCGATAAGTCATCCTGGGCCGTGCTCATTCTACTTCAGGTGATGAAGGCCCGACCGGGAGACAAGGATGCCCACGCAAAGTACAGCGAATGCAGCAAGATTGTGAGGCGCCTTGCATTTGAGAAGGCGATTGCCGTTGATGACGGCAAGAAATCTATCGCAGACCAGATCAATTTAGAATCAATGTGTACGTATTATGAGTGATTCCATCCCTACAGTCACACAGTTTGAAAGGAGCATTATGGTTCTATTTTTGATGCGTTATTCTGTACGTTGCGGTGCCTGTCTATATTTTTTGAGACACCATGACGGGTTAGCATCTCACTCAAATAATGAATACCTCAAATAATGATGATTAGAAATTATAATATAATATAGTTTGGCAGTTAAATGCCCTTTTGAAGGTGAACCATGCATTAGGGTCTCCACAATGTTTTTTTGTGACCTTCTAACCTTAATAATCTGACGGATGCCACCCTAGCATCCTTGAAGTTTTTGTATAAACCCATTAATATGCAAATTAATCATTGCCATTAAAATATATACAACTTTCCTGAATATCTCGAATTGTAAACATCCAAACAATCAAAATGAGGTGTCCAAACGCATGTTTTTTTCAGTGTATCTGGTTATGATTACGTCAATGAACAAATTATTGTATGCAATTTTTTTCGCATGAATATGCAAATTAGCTCTGACCGCTTTAACCTCACGATTTTCCTTTATATCTCCTGAAGAAATCACAGTCTATCAAACGGGGTGTCTTAAGCCATGTTTTCGGGGTCGCTAATTTCAACTGAGCTACGTAGAACTTGATAGAAGATTTTATATAAGTTTAACGCATAGATATACAAACCAGCAGATGCTGTTTTATAGTGGCAAACATTTCTGTGGTGAGATGTAGACGGCACGATGTCACAATGGCAGACAAAGGGTCAAGAAACAAAGATGATCGTTCATCGAATAACATATTACATGTGTGTCTTTCACGTTGCCGTGTTTTGACACTTCGAGGTGGTTGTATTCATCATGATGGTGTTCGTCCGGGCTGAACACGAAGGTGACTCGCTGTTGCATCTTTGGGCTGTGACAGAAATGTTCCCTTACTTCTTGGCCGCCGGACACCAAAACTTGCTTGATGGAGAGGCTTCACGGCAACATTCTTGAAAGGTTCGTAATGGGAGAACATGTAATGCGTCACAAGAAAGGTTTGTGGAACGGTATCTGGTCGGATATGTACAGAGTCAACTTTCATGCGCTACGGTCACGGCCCACATGGAATCGTTGCAATTACAATGAAACCATCTGGACTGAAGAAATGGGCCTACAGTAGGCACACATGTAGTCTGATTGTCCATGACCTTACATATGTCGGAGGGTCACAAGGTAACAGAGGTGACTACCCACAAGGCAGAGAAGCCATCTTGTATACGATCGGATGAGGAGGACACAGAAAAGATGAGTGATAGGGTCATCAGTTCTGCCAGTGACAACCACTGGCAGAACTGGGCCAGAGAAGGTGAATGCACCAAATGCGGTTGAAATAGGAAGAACACATATGCGCTCCTATGAAGAAAGCTGGCCAGAAGGATTCAATGCTACGTTGTCTAAAGAGGTCGTGACCATGGCAGTGGGAAGTCTTGCGAGTGGGAGCTACTGCAGTATGCGATGTAAATCTAATCTACTCAAGGGTGATAGGAATGCAACAATCCCGCGACATCAAGCTCAGTGACGTTCTACAGTGTGAGCTTGCACCGCTGCTGGCATCAATGTTCACAGAGAATGGAGAGATTAGAATAGCAGAGACAAAGGCACTACAGAAGAATCTCCAGGTAGAAACCTCATCGAGATTAGCTCCCCAGCCTGATGTTACCATCATCGATGGCTGTGGGATCATCTAGGTCGTTAACTGGCCTAACAGGGGAACTGTGCAAGACTTTATGGACAGTTTCACTAGCTTCATCTTTGAGAAGGCAGAAAGGTGTGATATATACTTGGTATTCGACAGATACCATGATTTTAGCATCAAGGGTGGAACATGATTAGCTAGAGCTGGCCAACAGGCTAGCAGATGCCACAAGCTGATTCTGCAGACCCCACTGCCACCCCAGAAGGTTGTTCTTACTGTGACCGAAAATGAGGTTTAGCTGATTGGAATAATTTGTTATCATTTGATCGCGGCAAGTCAACAAGGAAAGCCGACCAACCACAGGCTCGTTGTTACAGGCCATCTTCCCCGACGGAGATTCATCGATGGTTGCAAAGGTGTCGTGATGGTCTGAAGACGACACTCGAGGAGGCAGATGTCATCATGATTCAGCAAGTGGCTAAAGTTGCCAACGACGGAGTGTAAAGCATCAAAGTCCTTTGTGATGATACAGATAATTTATTTTGCTTGTGTATCACTTCACTGAACTTCAACTTCAATGCAGTCTGACAATGGAAAGCACCAGTTAAGTGCGCGTCATGATAGATATTGGGGCCACTGCAAGAAAACACGAAGGAATCATCAGACAACTACCAGTCTGCACTCATATTCAGATGGCAATATGGAAGTCGGCTGTCAAGTCGGAACCACCAACTTTAGATCCAACAAAGTACGGCTGGGGCACGCGATGAAGCATCGAGGTCACTAATTCCGATTATGTTGCCACCTAATGTCGCCCTTGCACCATCTGAAGTCTTAGAGGTGATTCACTGTGGGTGTTCCTCAGACAAGCCGTGCTACACAGCGCAGTGTTGGTGTACAGCAGCCAAATTACCACACACAGTTTTCTGTGCTTGTCAGGGAGAAACGGGCTGCAGGAATGAACAAACACAGGCAGCTGCAGCATTTGCTGGTGACGAAGACTGATAATAATGAGTGAGGTATAGTGGTCAGAGTTAATTTGCATATTCATGCAACAAATTTGCATATTATAATTTATTCATTGATGTAATAATAACCAAAGACCATGAAAACATTCGTTTGGACACCTTATTTTGATTGTTTGGATGTTAACTATTCGATATATTCAGGAGAGTAGTATTTATTTTAATGGTGATGACTAATTTGCATATTAATAGGTTGATACAAAAACGCTCAAGGGTGCCAGGGTGGCATCCATTGGATTACTGACTTGGAAGGTTTGAATGTCACAAAAATGCAAAAAAACATCGTGCAGACCTCGATGCCTGCTTCACCGGCCAACACCTGGACTAATAATAAATAAAAAAAATTCTATCACGTGTAAATCCTCGAAAACCGAACTATTGAGTTCAATTTACTATCAATAGTGTTGCATCGTCAAATTGACTACTGTGATGTATCGATAGTTCGATGTATTGTTACCCCTGTAATGAATGTCCTTGGAGATAAACTACTGTTGTGCTTTTCACTGATACGTTATGTGCTGAATGTGAAACATGGAGATGTTGCAGTAGCTGACTGTTTCAGCCATCGAGGATGAATACTCCGGACCGTCGCTGGAAGATGGAGCCGTCACAATCAACTTCATGAAGCATCTCATGGAGACGTTTAAATCCCAGAAATGTCTCCACAGGAAATATGCATATCAGGTTTGAATCACTACTATTGTGAATACATCTTGTTTATGAGTTACATGTTGAAATAAAATTGTTAACAGACACAACTGTGGCAAGTTTATTCAAGTTGTTTAAATTAATTCCAATTTAAAGTTGTCATTACATTTAGCAATTCCAGTTCATATTCAGATCTATCAATTGCTGCTGAAGTTCGTTTTGATAAATTGTTCTACATGTCTAGGATACCTAATCCTCGTAGGATTACATAGCGTATAGTTAACCTTGACTATTTTATTGTGAACAAACATCAGATTAGCCTGCACTGTTACGACATCAAAGAAGAATTAATCCTGCCGTTGGTTGTGCACTGTCTTCTCTATTGTTATTCAATCATGTTCATTACTTGTAGATTCTCCTCGATGCAAAGAAATTATTTGCAAATCAATGCTCATTAGTGGATATCACGGTACCAGAGGTATGTTGTAGTTAATCATATTCATGGTTTAGTTTAAAATAATTTGGTCTCAGTTTTGTAGCTATATAACCTGTATGTTTATGTATGTTTATTTAATCTTGTTTATCCTGAACAGTCAGTTAAATTTGTCTCTTGTGTTTCTGACACAATCTGGGAAGCGGGGCATATTTTATAAATACCACACCTATCTTACATAAATTTATATTGTTCTAGCTAAATGAAAGGGTTTATACGTGTATCATGTACTAGGAGAAAGCTAAGATACATGCCTTTCTGAATGTATAATTTAAATCACATTAACTTACCTAATAAAAACATTTTGAACGTTTAAAAAAAATTAAATAGAATTGCACAAACAAAACATCCTCTCTCAC
Source organism: Lamellibrachia satsuma (assembly GCA_033239005.1). Classification (NCBI taxonomy): domain Eukaryota; kingdom Metazoa; phylum Annelida; class Polychaeta; order Sabellida; family Siboglinidae; genus Lamellibrachia; species Lamellibrachia satsuma. Next base: position 1,292,874 of record BSQZ01000063.1, on the reverse strand, counting down.
TTCAACATGTTTTTAATAATTTTCTGTTGGGTATATACGTAAAATGTGAGAACAGATGTTCAAGGCAAAAAAACACTAGATCTCTAAGACAATTACAAAAAGAACTGTGGCATTTATAATAGAAACACATCAGTTCAAAAACTATAATACGTCATAATTTTTAAATTGTTCACATAGTCGTCATCACCACCAAAAATGATGACTGACACTGATCTTTCAGAAGTTGATCTCACACATGGCAAAGTCATCACACAATTCCACGCATGCCTGCATGTCCAATAAACTCCATTTTATACAGTAAGAGAGTACATTTATGGCCAATTCCATTTTTTTATTCATATGTATAATTTCTGTACGTTTTTCAGGGAAAGAAGTTCACAGTTTGTGGTGACATCCACGGACAGTTCTATGACCTGATGAACATCTTTGACTTGAACGGATCGCCATCAGAGGACAACCCATACGTATCCTTGCTAGCTGCGTCTTCCATCATTCTTTGAATATCATATTGAGTAGTGATGTCAAAGTTTAAGTTTTTTCGGGTCTGTGCGGTTCTCGGTGATTATTCGTGGTACTGGTCTGCCCCAGTTCCAGTGTGGGTTTGCAAACAGTGCTTTGACAGATAAATAGATTTTCGGTTTGTTTTCCTTAACTTGCATTTACAGCTTTTTAATGGTGACTTTGTCGACCGAGGATCTTTCTCAGTGGAGTGCATATTCACATTACTTGGCTTCAAGTTGCTCTACCCAAATCACTTGTTTATGTCAAGAGGTAAGTTACTTGTTTATTTTCTTCCGATGATCTTGTAAGTGGGTGCTCACATTATACATATGTAGATCACCAGAAAAAGTACTGTTTTATAACCAAAAAAACCCACATATTAATAAACATCTCTTCTTCTTGAGCTAGCTGGCTTTGTTGTTATATATTCAACTGAATAATTATGGGGGACTGGTTTCATGTAATCAAATTAGGAGTCTAACATGAGGGAAATCCAGTTGGTGTTGCATTTATGATGCACCACCTTCCTCCACCTGTTGCAGGGAACCATGAAAGTATCACCACTTTATATCTTTCTTCACACGCCTTCCTCCACCTATTGCAGAGAACCACGAAAGTATCACCACTAAATATCTTTCTTCACACGCCTTCCTCCACCTGTTGCAGGGAACCACGAAAGTATCACCACTTTATATCTTTCTTCACACGCCTTCCTCCACCTGTTGAAGGGAACCACGAAAGTATCACCACTTTATATCTTTCTTCACACGCCTTCCTCCACCTGTTGCAGGGAACCACGAAAGTATCACCACTTTATATCTTTCTTCACACGCCTTCCTCCACCTGTTGCAGGGAACCACGAAAGTATCACCACTTTATATCTTTCTTCACACGCCTTCCTCCACCTGTTGCAGGGAACCACGAAAGTATCACCACTTTATATCTTTCTTCACACGCCTTCCTCCACCTGTTGCAGGGAACCACGAAAGTATCACCACTTTATGTCTTTCTTCACACGCCTTCCTCCACCTGTTGCAGGGAACCACGAAAGTATCACGATGAACCAAATGTACGGCTTTGAGGGTGAAGTCAAGTCAAAGTATCCTTTCTGATGTTGTCTCAATTCAATAGTTAATGCTAGATTCCCATCACAGATACATCTACCATATGATTTGTTGTTAATTTAATTGTGTGAGGCAAGGGGTGGACGTCTTGTAGATAAGGACAACCGACAGTGTATATTCATCAGCTAGATGTTCTAGTTTTCTTGTTTCTTGAAGACCATACTCATGTACAAGTAATGTATTTCAATAACTTACCAAAATATTTGTAAATTATTCTTAAATTATTTTACTTGATCTGTCACCATTGTCACCAAATGTTCATCTAAGGTAGTTATTTTTGGCTGGATAACCTAATAAACCCTATGTATCTGCATGTAAGTTTTAACAGGAACACGCAGGCACTGTTGTTTACATTGTGTTGGGGCACATTTATTGAAAGGACAACATAGTAATCTTGTTATGTACATTTATCTTGACATTGTGCAGATTCTCACAACAGATGTGTGAGTTATTCACTGAGGTCTTCCAACTCTTGCCACTATGCCACTGTATCAACAGCAAAATACTTGTGAGTACCACGGCCAGCAGCGGATCCAGGAGGGGTCTTAGGGGTCTCAGTCTTAGACCTCCTCTATTTGTGGCAAATATTATGGTAAAGGAAGACGTATATAGGCCTACATCGACACTAGTGTCAATGTAAAGACTGAAGTATTAGCAGCCAGCTAATATCAACCCTTATGTAAGTTGTAAATAGAATGACATGTGTCGCCCCCCCACCCCCCACTCCGGTTCGTAAGTAGAGTGACATAATATGACTACGACTGACTGGCTGAGACCCTGCCAGCAAGCCTTGATCCGTCCCTGATGGCTATGTTGCTTTCTACCCTAAATGGCTGTAGAAAGGGTACCAACTGCGGAAACACTGGATATGTTTGATTGGTCTAGTTCTAGAACTTCAATTGAGCAGTACCATGTTAGTTTTTAGATAATTTTTTAATCAAGCAAATGGATGTGATTAACCATTTGAGGTGTTTATGTCCTTGGAAAAGTATCTCATAATTTGAAACAACAATATAACAATGTAAACTGGTTTACAAACATTCTGTCCAATGTCTATTTCTTCAAATAGTGCATCTGTGACACTTATAGTGCATCGACTACAAGATTATTCCAGGTGGGTTTTTTTTGTCAGAAAGCACACTTTCAAGCAGTCAGCACAATATATGAAATGTAGCAAATCGATTTTGTTAGATTTAAAATTGTGCTCTGGAAATTCTAGTGAAATGAATGCTTTAACGCCATACAAATTAGTGGGGTCTGTTTATTTTGAAGAAGCATTATCTCTAGCAATGATTGTATGAGGCAAGAACACTCTCTTCTTGACTGCAGGTAATGCATGGTGGACTGTTTAGTGATGACGCAGTCACGTTAGATGACATCCGGAAAGTGGAGAGAAACAAACAACCGCCTGAGACAGGTAAGTCGGAACATTCCATCACGTCAGAGAAACTGTTTTGTCATGGTCGCAGTATTGCTATAGTATTAATATTTATCTCTAAGTATCATTATGCATAGTGGCAGTTCTGTTTTGGTCAGGCAGTCAGTGCCAAAGGCACATAAAACCGTATGAATGGCATGACACAGAATTACTCTAAACCATGCAAACCTTTTTTCGTGTTCTATTGTTGCAGTTATTTAATACAATTTTATTCTAATACAACAGCATATTCATAAAAACTATGCCCTCAGCTGCAATAATGTCACTGTTGCAGGAATCGTGTGTGCATTGCACTGGTTGGACCCTCGGTCTCGGTCATATCACTGTTGCAGGAATCATGTGCGAGTTGCTCTGGTCAGACCCTCAGCCGCAGTGTGGCCGTTCACCCAGCAAGCGTGGCGTTGGCATCCAATTCGGGCCTGACATCACAAAGAGGTTCCTGCAGAGGAATCGCCTCGATTACGTGATCCGTAGTCACGAGGTGAAGCAGGATGGATATGAGGTGGCTCACGATGGCAAGTGTATCACCGTCTTCTCAGCTCCCAACTACTGGTGAGTTCAACTTGCCTATATTGTGTGTGTGCGTGTGCATAAAACATTTCTCATGTGGGTGTCTACACAAATATATTTCTCGTGTGTGTGTCTGTATATACAGTACATATAAAAATCTGCCTGTAAGTAAAAAATTATACATCTAACTGAAATGACTTACAACAATTGCAGAAACCACGCATGCTTGCGATCATAAAAGCGATCACCTATTTGGTAAACATTGACTCACGTATTAACTAACAAGTTATCCCGTCCTGGGGACGGGCATTTTTGTTAGTTTAAATAATCAGGGATCAGGCAAATATACAGATTTTGTCAATGCCATCCATATACCAATATGTATTTATGCAATCAACAACACAACACAGATATAGAGATATGAAAAGGCCAAATGAATGACGTTTATTGTGGGGATTAAGTGTAAGCCCACTTTCAAAGAAATGTAAAACAAAGAAATGTGGGCTCCACAACCCAACGCCAGGCTTACTACGTCCAATGCGAGCCTCCTGGACGTTGGGCTCAATAGAGCCCACATTTCAACACAAAGCAGCAGCAGTATTCCTAGAACAAATAAAAGAAACAATGGCATTACTATTGTCATGGAACACCCTTAAACCAAATAGCATAATGCCCTACATGCTATCACGCAGTCTATGAATACAACTACCTGCTTAAAAATACACTAGCTCTAACTGGAATAACTACAAAGGTGGGACCAATTCGCCCCATTACACGAACAGTTCTAAAATCCAACGTGGAAGGGAGGCGAGCTGCGTCCCCGGATTAAAACCCGTGAACACTTCTGGGAAAGCCAAAACTCCCATGTCCACTATCGCAATGCTAGAGAGATTTTAGTTTACAATTGAGTCAATTGACCAGGCATGAATGTCGGACTACAGGTCATGTGCTGTTTTCCAGCATTTACATGTAATACACTATCGTTGCAGTGATCCAATGTTTGTTACAGCGATACATTGTGTGCTACAGTGATACAATGTTTGTTACAGTGATCCAATGTTTGTTACAGCGATACAATGTGTGCTACAGTGATACAATGTTTGTTACAGTGATCCAATGTTTGTTACAGTGATCCAATGTTTGTTACAGTGATACAATGTTTGTTACAGTGATACAATGTTTGTTACAGTGATACAATGTTTGTTACAGTGATTCTATGTTTGTTACAGCGATCCAATGTATGTTACAGTGATCAAATGGCTGTTACAGTGATCAAATGGCTGTTACAGTGATCCAATGTTTGTTACAGTGATACAATGTTTGTTACAGTGATCCAATGTTTGTTACAGTGATCCAATGTTTGTTAAAGTGATACAATGCTCGTTACAGTGATCCAATGTTTGTTAAAGTGATACAATGCTTGTTACAGTGATACAATGCTTGTTACAGTGATCCAATGCTTGTTACAGTGATCCAATGCTTGTTACAGTGATACAATGCTTGTTACAGTGATACAATGCTTGTTACAGTGATACAATGTTTGTTACAGTGATACAATGCTTGTTACAGTGATCCAATGCGTGTTACAGTGATCCAATGCTTGTTACAGTGATACAATGCTTGTTATAGTGATACAATATTTGTTACAGTGATACAATGCTTGTTACAGTTATACAATGTTTGTTGCAGTGATCCAATGCTTGTTACAGTGATACAGTGTTTGTTACAGTGATACGATGGGAAACAAAGGTGCATTTGTGACGTTGACTGGCGGAGAACTGAAACCAAACTACACGACTTACGAAGCTGTGGTGAGTGAAACGATCCAAGCACGTACCAGGTCTCAAAGCACATAATACTCACCACATGGCAGTATCCTTGTTTTTTATTTCGTATTTTAAATAAGTTAACCCATACATTGCCCTTTGCATCTTCATATGGTTCTAGTTGATGTATTTTTCTAATGTCATGTTTAGATGATCCTTCTTAAATAGCTTATATTTTGCTTGCTTTGGTGGAAATTCCTTTCAGTTCCAGGAACAGCTAGCAAGTGTTAGAAATATATGTATTGGCATATTATTGTATTAGTCAATTGAGTCTGATGTTGTTTTTTATTCAGGGTGTTTCTCTAAATATAAATTTATGCAGTGGTAATTTTGTAATCTTTTCATATTTACCAAAAATATGATACATCATAAAAAGTATGAAACTCAAAAGTTTGATTGATCCAGAGTTTCAACTAGTATTTCATTTGAAGTCAAAGCAAGAATAGAATAGTGCTCAAGCCACCTTGATGTCATGGCACCAAATTGTATTGTGTGGAGTAGGAATCTACACATTGGAAAAAGAAATATTGATGTACAGTGAAACCTGTCCATAGCGGACAGGTTTCACTGTACATCCGTTATGGAGAATTTGATTTGATTAAGTGGACACTCGCTTGGTGGCGCCATTATAATTTGTTATGGTTGCTAGTGGGTACTGTCGTGAACGGTACAAATCTACTGTTAATAAAACAATATATGTGGGCCATAACCATAGTTGGTGAAAATGTCATTAATCACACAGCATTACTGCATTCCACTGCATGGAAACCAGGTGGCGTATGGAGCCGATGACCAGTCCCATGTAATCACCATTTGTTTCGACCCCTCTACCAACAAATGATTAATCTGCGAGTGACGTAATTGAAACGAATTGTACCTGGTCCACTGCTCTCGGACTGATAGTAACATTGACAAATTTCTACTTGTTCATTCACTTTGGTTGGAGCTCAGCTTCCAAGAGTTACACTTTGAGTTTTGTCAAAATAAAGCAGGGTTAGGGTTATGGAAAGACTGAAATGGTTTTGATGTCCAAAAGAAGCCAAGGGGTGAAAGTTTACACAGCTGGCAGTGGCCTAAGCTAGGGCTGGGCAAGGGGCTTACCTTATTTGGAGCACATTTCTTATACTTCTTGATGACATTATGCATATTGCATGACACAGAATACATATTGGGTATCAGGCCTGGGGTAATACGTAATAGTAATAGTAACGATTACAATTGTTCAAGTAATAGTAATAGATGGAACAGAACGCAATGTAATAGTAATAGAAAGCAAAGTAATAGTAATTGAGCTATTACTTTGCTATTACAATTGAACATTTCAATCACACCAAAATTTAATTTCATTGAAAGTAATCAGACCAAAAATTTCTGTATTTTGACATACTGGGACCTGGACAAGCATCATGTTCAGTCTTTCACATGCAGTTTTATTTATTTCCCAACAGTGGTGATAAAATGGTTTAGTATCCAAATCATGACAACTTTAGCACTATTAGTAGAAGACACTGTGACAGTGTGATTGCTGCATGGCTGATTTGTTATTTGAAGCCAAGTCCACCAGCCATCTATCCTTTTCATGCAAGCCTATTCATTCATTCACTGAAGCAGGATAAGGGTTCCAGGCTTCCAGCACTAAACAGTCTTTAACATTTGAATCAACCAATCAATCATTAATTGCCAACTCCCAACCCTAGCTGCCAGCCTGTCATGCTCAGTTTTTCTCAGTTGGTAGCTAGCTTGCACACTATTGACCAAAAGTAAAAGACATCCTATCCTTGAGCCAATAATTAACTGTCCACCAAGCAGCAGCTGAGCAGTATGGGTCTTCTATGGGATAATCAGACTGTGCTATGTGACAGTGACATTGCTGTTCTGTTTCATTCCAGTGAATATATGAAACTTCTACATCCGACTGGAATTGTGTGAGGTTAATTTAATTGGGAAAGTTATGAGTTAATTGTAATTTAATTAATTATACACCCATCAGTTAATTTGAATAGATGTAAGTGATTAAGTATGTTAAATGTTTAATCAAAAGAAAATAGTTCCGATGGAAAATTTAATAGTAATAGCTTGAAATGTAATAGTAATATATTACATTGCCTTCAGTATGTAATAGTAATAGAAAGGAAACTAAGCAATAGTAATCTATTACATTGCAATGTAATATACCCCAGACCTGGGTATTAACGGTAGCTCAGCTAAATTGACTCGCGGGATTGTCAATGCACTTTGACCTGTCTGCTAGCGACAGGGTGACTATGAATGGTTGGGTCCAAATTCCCTGTCCGTTGGCCAATATGGGCAGTTAATGGACAGTGCAAACTAATAGCAAGTAATTCGGGACTTTAAAAAGTGTCTGTTATAGACAGGTGTCCGTTATGGACAGGTGTCTGCTAAAGCAGGTTTTACTGTATTTGTATTACATTAATTTTAGTTTAAAATTGTATTTGCTTGCAGTCACATCCAAACGTGAAGCCGATGGCGTATGCAAATTCCATCCTGTCCCTGCTGGCCTGAGGCTGCTGTCGGATTAGCAAGAGCGCCGAGTGAGCCCCACAGCAATGGCTACAGTCTTACCTCTGTCACCTCATTGAAGCTGCAGAGCTTGTCTGCAGATAAGCATGTGCGATATCTGGTGGTTTGTGGAACTGTCGTGTACAGTTTCATGCATTCATGAACACCAACATGGGATGACCACATGACTCGTCCCTTCTTGTTGTGGTCAAGACATTTTACATCTGGCAGTTACTGCACAAAGTTGGGCTCCAAAGCTTTGGACAAGGAGTGACAACACTAGACATATTCACAAACAAATCCTTGGTCTCTGTTAAATAGCGATGAAATATGCTGGTTTTTTGTAAGAAACTGTGTTACTTATTCAACCGCTAACATTGTATCACAGCAGCAGACAAAATAGTGACATGTTTGAAGTAGTGCTTCACCTACAGTCAATTGTTCAGCAGAAACACTACACAGATGAACTCTTGTTAATAGGCAAATACTGACCTCATTGCATGTTTCATAATAAGGTTGTGAATCAGAAAACAGTCTAATACTTAGGTTTATTATACAACATTACATAATAGAATACAATAAAAATTATTGTACTACCAGAAAACGTCCGGTGAATATAACCAACTATGATATAGTTGGTTGCATTGGTAGGTTTATACTGTCTTCGTATTATTAAAGTGCTTCATGAATATTCATAGATAGATATTTAAGTATGTTTAAGTTAATCCTGTTTGCATTTTATACTGAGTAATATTTATGCAGTATTTTTATTGATCTCTGTAATAAAGCTACATTTTGAACCAAGTAGTTTGTATGTAAAACAATGACTTTCTGAAACTTACTAAATAACTTTCTTGCTATGCATTTTGTTGATTATGTGTTGATGTTGAGACATGATGTTCTATAAGATGATTGGTTTTGAACGGCAACTGTTAGTTCAAATATACGTCTCGGCAATCAAGATGCAGTCATTTACATAAAATATGTTCATCATAAGATCATTACAGAAATATTAAGTTAGTCTTGTGTAGTTGTTTTTTATAGTCTAAATCAGTCAAATGTTTATAGTATTACATAATTTGTTCAGGTTCAAACATTGAAAATATGACGATGAATTTATTTATTTGAGTATATAACTTTGACATTACTTGCTACAAAGTTAATGATAATAGTTCATTGTAACAACCACTATCCAGTACGATGGTTTACTACACCAAAGCATCTGCATACAAACATATTACATACACCTTCGACGGTTCATGGCAGTAGTGTCATCGTTAGCAAACTGTCAGTAGTACACGTGCATGCTAGCATGTCCCCTGGGTGCAGGTACATGCTAACATGTCCCCTGGGTGCAGGTACATGCTAACATGTCCCCTGGGTGCAGGTACATGCTAACATGTCCCCTGGGTGCACGTACATGCTAGCATGTCCCTTGGGTGCATGTACATGCTAGCATGTCTCCTGGGTGCACGTACATGCTAGCATGTCCCCTGGGTGCAAGTACATGCTAGCATGTCCCCTGGGTGCAAGTACATGCTAGCATGTCCCCTGGGTGCAAGTACATGCTAACATGTCCCCTGGGTGCAAGTACATGCTAACATGTCCCCTGGGTGCACGTACATGCTAACATGTCCCCAGGAACAATATCTGGTGTGTAAACTTTCGTCTGCATCTTTGCAAACTTTCAGTAAATATGTAATATTAGAACTACGATGTCGGGGGAAACCCTATCAGTTGCATAAGGTTGTAAGCCTCCATTTTCACCGAGGCATGTTAATTCCTGTTTGCACTTTTGATGCGGCAGTATAATACAGTTGTACTTGGTCCATATGCTCAGGTACTTGAATGTGTGTAAATATAGTACGGGAACCTTGCAAAAGTTTGAGAATGTTCAAGGATTTTGAATAAGAAAAAGTTATACATTAATCATTGTCAGTTATATCGCATTACAGGGTAATCAGCGTAATAAAATCAACGAGAATAAAGGTTTCATGTTAACACAGTTTACACATTGAGCTTATTGCGTGATTCATTCAGTGAAGAAAATGGAAAAGTTGATGTAAGATGTAACCGAGGCAGTGTTATGTGTGACTACAGTTTCTTTCAGTTCTCACTATCACTTAGATGTAAACACTGTTTGGACATTGTTTGCTCTGACTTGTTCATGGATCATGCCAAGCAGTGCACATGAGAATTTATTTACAGCAGAAAGTCAATGCAGAGTTGCATACAACTGGATGACGTCATGCGGCTGTGACAATACAGGGTATACAGAACATGAAACTAACAATGAAAAGCATTACAAGAAGCAGCGCACTATACAACATTAGCAAGACATCAGATAAGCAATGAAAACAACAAACTGGCAGCTTTCCTGGTGGGCAAACAAGATTTAGAAGACATTATAAGACAAGAAGACATTATAAGACAAGTAGCTCACATAAGTTGGCAATGATGGAAAGACGAGAAAGTGCCAAGTTTGTGAAAATAACTGGGTGAGAAGAATTGCGGGAGTGAAAAGAGTAGACAAGCGAAGAGGTAGGAGCGGAGGGAGGAAGTTGGTGAGAGTCTTGGGAGGAAGCTGGTGAGGAGCCAACGAAAGTGGGCTGGACATGTGGAAAGAATGGAAGGGGAAGAGTTGATGAAGATAGCGGATGCGCTCGGAAGGAGACTGAGATGGGAGGATTACGTGAAGAGAGATTTGGCGGTGTGTGGAGAATGACGGTGAGGAATGGGGGAGTAGAGACAGCAGTGAAATGGGATCAGTGACGAAGAGCAAAAAATAAATCGCTGATCAGCATCGGTGCCAGCCTCACCCGGACTTGAGGGATAAAGAAGAGAATAACAACATGTAATGATTCTCTGGACTATGCAGGCAAATGTATTTCTGCAAAAACATAAGACTTGATAACTTGGAAATTAGTCAAGACGCCTTAGCATTGTGTTGTAAATGCCATCATTTACAACAAAATATGTTCATGGCTGCCATTTATGGTTTTGAAGGCAGCCATCTCCCAAGTCCAAGACAACTAATTATATTCCATCACATCATCAGGCTATCACCACAACAATTGCATTGCCCCTGCTGTACCTATAATACCGTCATTGTCAAGAATGTTCAATGGCCAGCACACTACACAACTAACATAACTATTTTTATCAAATTGAATACAGTACTGTTTGAACATCGGACAGCCAGTGAGATTGTACCTTTTCCATCTTGGAACATTATAAACCATCATTTTTATTCCACACAGTACGATGAAACAATGATGTGAATCCAAGTGGGGCTGGTAGATCAATCACAGTGATGTTGACTGATCACGTATGTCTGTGAGCATCAAGGACAGACTGCACGACTTCAGCCACCACCTCTTCACGGTTTGCCCGAGAAATCTGAAACGATCATGATTCACATTTATCATGGGGAATAGTAAAACAATCAACAAGGCCAGGTTTCTAATCTTCTTGTTGCCATTTAAAGCTTAGACAATAGAGGGTACCTGGAAAAACCCTTGGCTCCTCCATTTATTTAATGTAACACTACATTCATTTACAAACAACTGAGTTTCCACGACAACGCATAATCAATTCTAACCCATAAATATTTAACAAAACATTATCATGCCTTATTGACTTATTAATATTTGAGTTGGTCAATTTCCATTTGAATAATTTCAAACGTGATCGAGGATGCACTGGCATATATACAAGATTGTTTTGACGCACCGCAAAAACAATTGCGGGAATATTTTAGATGTCCAATTGTGCATTTTATTAAAATTATGTCATACCATGACTGACCAAACAGTGTGCTGCACCATGATGACAATTTGTATTGTTGTAGCTTCTAAAACATTAAAGGAAACATAAACTACATTTTAAAAATATTGTATTCACATTCAACGTATTCACCATCTGGTGAGTCAAAATAGGCAGTTGTGCACAGGCTCTAATTGGTTCACTCCATGTTGCCATAGTTACACAATAGCCATCCAAACTATGCCAGATGCACTTACCACCATCAGCTTGGCATCAGCACTGTGACGCAGTTCCTCAACCAAGGGTATTGGACGACCCTTTGCAATCGGGATTGTAGCCAGCACAGTAGTTTCAACTTGAGCCGTCAAAGTCCTAACAGTCTGTACAAATCTTGAACTAAACATTTCCATTTTGCCGATTTCGTCTATCACATACACTGGCCTCGTTGCACCCTGAAAGACCCCAGTACATCAATAGCAGTCATGGTTAATAATTTACTTATCTATCAACAGGCTGAAATGGCTATTAAAAATTTAGAATGCCTATCTTTCAAATACTGGCCATTGGATACACCTGAAAAGACAATCATTTGTCAACAAACTGGTTCCAGAATAATCATATATCGATGACAATGCATCGAAGTCACAAAACATTTAACACATTTTCGTATTAACAAAGATTATATTGTACCAACAGTAATGCTGACTACAATTTAACCAAAACCACAATAATCATTACAAAATTGATATCAAACAGTGCAAACATGCGCCAGTCAGGCAATGATTGTGTGATTAGGCACATGCATATTCACATCATTTCACATTTCCACTTCTTAGGGACTAGTAAAGTAGTCACATTTTGGAGACACCATAGAGGCACCATAATGTGTAGACACATTAGAGACACCATGGATACACCATAATGTGTAGCACCATTAAAGGTTTCTCCTCAATTCGATTTTTTTTGCTAGTCTCATTTAAAATTAATTATGCAAAAAATCAAACATACCTATTATCCACTGTACATAACATGCTAGCTAGTTTGTGCAACTTTTGTATGTAGTTTTTTGTGTGAAAATTACTTAATGTTTGAACAAACATTAAGTGAAGTCACAATGGAAACACTGACAAATTACAAATCTCACCCTTGGTGAAATTTCATAACTTTATCATTTGATCACATAGAAGATGGAAGTCACGCCCATGATCGGCGTTGACTCGCACAGTGGTTATCATTTTGGATATCCACTATTTTGAGCCTAACCAGATCTAACGACTAAAGTAAATTCTTTTGACGGTTTGAGCAAAAATAGGCATTTTTTTATTAAATCGACTGTGGGTGTTACACAAACTATTCACATACTACATATTTGGACACCAATGAACTGGCTTTGTGATAAGCTAAATCATTTGGGGATGGAGTGTTTAAGCCCTGTTGAAAACAGCTGAGGTACAACAGTGACTGACCTGGTCAGTGTTAGCTTGCAGAACTGGAAGGGCTGTCTCTTCAAAGTCATCTAAGAGCACACTGTACTGGCCAACACTGTATCTACTCCGACCTCCACCCATGCCATTATCTGGGCTGCACACACAAACAAGAGACAGAACTTGCCTGAACATGTCTAGTTAGTGGTTCAGCTATGTGGACAATACTTAGATCTACTATTATTGTTTGATCTGAAGGGTAAGTTATCACAACAGAGACGTTGCCAGGTGTTTCATCACCATCATCACAGAAAACCCAATCTACAATCGAATTGTGAAGGTTTGTCATCTGCCATGTAAACATTTTTACAAAACTACAAAAAAAAACAGATAATATACCTTGGTAGATGATTATATTGGTAAGTGTGCGAGGAAAAAATTATATACTGGCTGAGCTATCATTCAGCATACAAAGGAACATTATTATGTGGATATATTGCACTGTGAACACTATTTTATTGCCAAGATGCAGACATTTTTGTAGAGTATCTAATTATTTAACATACAGTTACTTACTCAAACGCAGGATAATTCATCTTACAGTAAGGAAATGCAAACGTCAACAGATTTTATATGTGTACCTGACTCTGGCGAGTTTGCCTCTGTTTCCACTCAGGCTGACAACATCGAATCCTGTTCGTTTTCCTTCTATCCTCACTTCCTCCGTGTAAAATCCTTGCATCGGAACACCCATGTCCTGTAGCCTCTTGCACACCTTACGCACAATGGTTGTCTTTCCAACACCTGTTCAAGAACAATGGATAATGTACTGCCTTAAATTACCCATTGAAACCAATGCTAAAAGTGAGACAGATAATTCTTCTTCCTGAAAGTGTCTGACTTCAACATTTTGAAGACTGACACTATGCATAATAATTACAATAACATATATGAAAACTTTACACTTTGCTTTTTGTCACCAACCTGCAATGGCTGCAGCAGCATTTTCGTGAAATGCCACAATACAATTTTTTTTTAGAAAATCAACGTCATCATTGTCATCAAAAACAAACCGGATTCTGTCTTCATACGCAGGCCGGGGAATCATGACCTTCCACCACTAACACGTGCATTATATGCTGCCAACCAGCAGGCAGCAACTAGTCTCCGTCTGATCTGTCCTGTCTCTTGAGTATGCGATAAATCGTTTAATACTAAAAGGTCTGGCCTGTCATCCCCTAATATCGCCCACATTCTCATGTCACAAGTCTACTGCCACCAGTAGTGTCATGTCATACCTGGGGGCCCGGTGAGAAGTATTTGTCGTTTGACATTTGATGATGCCATACCAATTAGACCATATTCGTGTTTTGCAAATTTAATATTTTTTTATCAGCAAACCGTTTCCTTCGTCTTCCCCGAATCCGTCCTTGAACTTCGTGAATTGTAACTTCCGGTTGTAAACTTACGACGATGACAATCGGCATCTCATCAGTTTAATTGTGGATTCCTGATATCTGCAAAACATTTTAACGTTTCTAATGGGTAATTGTTTCTCGGATGACGCACCGGAAGAACATTTGCCAAAATTAAAGTTAAAGGTCATGGGAAATTCGATAAAACCACACATCGATAGAGCGGAAAAGACGGGAACTTGCAATTTAGCGAAGCAGGGCCTGGACGAGGTAAACAAACCGCTGTCAAATATTTCTTCTTCCGGGTACGAGTCAACCCTCTCTTCAAGGCTTATAGACTCGGTGTGTGTGTGCACACGTGCTAAAGTGCTGTAAAAGAAAGTAATACAATATTTGGAAGAAAGAGAACAGATGATAGTGTGCATGTAAAACTGCAGTTTGAGGAGAGGAAAAGTTGATAGCGTGAAAAATGCAATAATGTTGCAAGCTGGAGATCTTCTGTATGAAAATCTCCAAACTTCGTGGTGTCGCTGCGTTGGCTGGCAGGTTATTCAAATTGGCTATTGTACGGGGTAAAAAGCTGTACTGGATGAATTGCTTAGTCTTGGGGAGTTAAAAAGCTTCAGAATGCGTGTGTCGGGAGGGTCTCACCAGGGGTATAAGTTGGGGGAAGAGGTCCAGGGCGACTATGCCATGTAATGTCTTATATAACATAACATGTCTTATATAACATAACTGCGCCAGTGCAAGTGTTTGATCATATTGTAATTGTTACAAACATACCATGCTGCCTGTCTTTGGACCATCTCTGTTTTGTTTTTGTACGTTTGTGTGTAGGGGTCCCATATGGCAGTGGCATATTCTAACTGGGGTCTAGCTAAAGTGAAATAAGCACTGGTTTTTATATTTTCCTGGCCAATTTTGAGATTTCTTCGTAGGAAATCTAAGGATGCATATGATTTTTTTGTGACCTCATTTATGTGGTTATTCCAAGATAGTGTTTTATTTATGACCACATCAAGATATTTCGCATTGTCCTCCTTTATGAGTATGTGGCCGTGAAGAGTGTACTGTTTGTATTTCAGGTTACGGGATCTGGTTATGTGAAGTACACTACATTTCTGGGGATGGAACTCCATTTGCCATGTTCTAGATCTTGTTGAAGGGCTGTTGCATCAGTACCATTGGATATTGTCATGTAGATAATAGTGTCATCAGCCAAGAGTCGGACAGTTGATTTGAGGTAGTTAGGTACGTCATTTATATAGATAAGAAAGAGGATGCCAGGGGCAATCACTGAACCTTGTGGGACTCCACTGATAACCGGAGCCCAGTCTGAATACATACCTTCACATGCCACACGTTTCTTTCTATTCTTCAAGAGCTTATATAATGTATATCGAAAATATATGTTCACAAATGGCAGTGGAGTATGCTGAATGAGTGCGATCTTCATGACAAACAGAACAGCAAATCTACAAGTCTTGACTAAGCAAAATATGTCATAGATTTCACTATTTATTATGATTCATAAAATGAACCTTGGCATTGGCCATTGGCATTGACCATTGGCATTGACCATTGTCATTGACCATTGTCATTGAACTTTGAAGCAGAAAGATGGCAAAACCAGCTCCGCCTCTTCTTTTTTCTTTTGTGTTATATAGTTGTATAATATTACTGACTTTACTGTAGATGCAGTGTACCGCTGTCAAAAGGCACTGGTCACAATGTGCTGCTCGATTACTTGCAATGCTTTGCTGCCTTCATCACAATGTGCCACAGTGGTGTGATAATGGATTTTCATGTACTTGAACATTAAACTAAACTGGTTTGTCATGTAGTGGTTTTGTTGTGATTTATTCAATATCGTGCATGCTTTGTCGGGAGCTCAGTCATGCCATATCATTCATCTGAATTGAAATGTGACTGTTATATTACTGTGTACATACATACAACCAGTGCCAGTACACCCACTAAGACATTATATAAGCTCCTTCAAGATGTCATTATGGGGAAGCTTAATTTGACCATACCCATCCATTTATGATTTTCATGCATCTCTAAAGTTTTCATCTTTCATCGCAAAAGCCTGCTCTGGTTTATACCTTGCAGTTCCCAGCAGCCCTTCAGAAAGTTACAGGGAATCTGCGCACGCTGGACCTTGCGGACAACAAACTGCCCTCACTACCGCCACTGATCGGCAGCTACAACATTCTGAAGCACCTGAACGTATCTGGCAACAGACTCGGTGAGTGCGACACATTCAGTTGTGTTTCTGACTCATCTAAAAATGAAGCAAATTGTGAAGCACATTTATGTTCAACCTTGAGCCCAGATCCCAGAGTGCAACAATTTTCCAAGACAAAATGCTGAAGGCATGAGGTTAGAAATCAAACCAGCATTGATGCTGTGGGTGTGAAATTTTCTTGTAATTGGGTCTAGAATAAAAGGGAATATGTACATACATATTATATATATTGGGCTTGCATTTATGTGTGTATGTCATATGCATATATAATGTTTGTTTATAAGATGCCATGAATGAAGTAGTATTGGTTTAGAAATTGCATCGTTATCAACTAGGTTTTTTTCTGTGTAAAAGTCACAAGAATTATATATGTCTACCGCTGTGCTGCCCCTACAGTTGCAATTTATTATCATAATCATTGTGATGCACATTTGTTACAGCTGCACTTCCTCCAGAGATTGGTAATCTGAAGAAGTTGGAGTCGCTGACACTGAACAACAATCGTCTGACGTCCCTGCCGCAAACTCTGTGTCACCTCTCTTCTTTACGAGACATCAACTTGTCCAACAACCAACTGCGAGTGTTCCCCACACAGCTAGGTGGTCTGAAGGCCCTGGCCTCTGTCGACTTGTCACACAATCGCCTGGTCGAGGTGCCCGCAGCCGTCAAGGAGATGAACATGATAGAACTCAACCTCAACCGCAACTCGGTATGTTATTGTGATGAAACTGCAATGGATTGTTGATAGCCTAATCTGTATGTCATGTAATTATTCTCAGTTTTAATTACTTTCGACACGGGGAGCAGGAACTGGCATTAGCCAGTATCTCAATTTTTATGACATTTTCATGTAACATCTTTTGTCAACCTGCATGTATATTGTAGCATTAGATCTGGGCAAACATTTGCATTAATCATATCTCATAATTGTTATACCAACATTTTAATTAGAGTTTGTGGCACTTTAATTATTTTTCTAGTGTGAATGTATAAAATAAATGCTGGTTTCACTCACATGCCTTTGCAGTGGAAGTAGGCTGATCTTGTGTTACTGTTAGCTAGATCTTAGAGCATGCCTTTCTACATGGTAGTTTATCATTAACAGTTACCGACTGCTTGAGAAGTTGAGATGAAGGCCTGACAACATGAACACACAATGCATGTGATTCATACAATTTCTTTCATTAATAAATATTTGCTTTCAAATGCATCAAAGATGATGGAAAATATTGACTGGATAATGAAGTGCATTTAGCTCAAGGATTCCTGTTCCTCAGCACTGTAGTGTAGTGCTAGCAAGGATCCGATTAGACAACATAAAGAACCTCATGTCCGTTTAAACACATTTTCAGATCTCCAGGCTGAGTGAGGAGGTAGGCGATTGTCCACGACTGAAGGTGCTTCGATTGGAGGAAAACTGTCTCGAAGTGACGTCCTTCACTCCACGCATTATGAAGCACTCCAACATCTCTCTACTTGCAATCGAAGGCAATGTGTTTGAGATGAAGGCTTTTCACCAGCAAGATGGATATGATGAGGTAGGTGTTTACATGAAGTAGATCATCTTGAACCAGTAGTTATGTTTTATATCACCGCACTGTTATTGGAACTTTTAAGTGGGAATTATTCTGGTGTGGGCCATGGTATGACACTGTGGTGTGTGTCATGGTATGACACTGTGGTGTGGGCCATGGTATGACACTGTGACATGGGCCATGGTATGACACTGTGGTGTGGGCCATGGTATGACACTGTGGTGTGGGCCATGGTATGACACTGTGGTGTGGGCCATGGTATGACACTGTGGTGTGGGCTATGGTATGACACTGTGGCGTGGGCCATGGTTTGACACTGTGGTGTGGACCATGGTATGACACTGTGATGTGAGCCATGGTATGACACTATGGTTTGGGCCATGGTATGACACTTTGGTGTGGGCCATGGTATGATACTGTGGTGTGGGCTATGGCATGACACTGTGGTGTAGGCCATGGTATGACACTGTGGTGTGGGCCATGGTATGCCACTGTGGTGTGGGCCATGGTATGACACTGTGGTGTGGGCCATGGTATGACACTGTGGTGTGGGCCATGGTATGACACTGGTGTGGACCATGGTATGACACTGTGGTGTGGGCTATGGTATGACACTATGGCGTGGGCCATGGTATGACACTGTGGTGTGGACCATGGTATGACACTGTGGTGTGGGCCATGGCATGACGCTGTGGTGTGGGCCATGGTATGACACTGTGGCATGGGCCATGGTATGACACTGTGGTGTGGGCCATGGTATGACACTGTGGTGTGGACCATGGTATGACACTGTGATGTGAGCCATGGTATGACACTATGGTGTGGGCCATAGTATGACACTTTGGTGTGGGCCATGGTATGACACTGTGGTGTGGGCCATGGCATGACACTGTGGTGTGGGCCATGGTATGACACTGGTGTGGGCCATGGCATTACGCTGTGGTGTAGGCCATGGCATGAAACTGTGGTGTGGGCCATGGTGTGATACTGTGGTGTGGGCCATGGTATGACACTGTGGTGTGGGCCATGGTATGACGCTGTGGTGTGGGCCATGGTATGACACTGTGGTGTGGGCCATGGCATGATGCTGTGGTGTAGGCCATGGCATGACACTGTGGTGTGGGCCATGGCATGACACTGTGGTGTGGGCCATGGTATGACACTGTGGTGTGGGCCATGGTATGACACTGTGGTGTGGGCCATGGTATGACACTGTGGTGTGAGCCATGGTATGACACTGTGGTGTGGGCCATGGTATGACACTGTGGTGTGGGCCATGGTATGACACTGTGGTGTGGGCCATGGTATGACACTGATGTGATGATACTCACCAGTGGGGAAAATAAATTATGTGCTGCCAAAGTAATGTAAAAATAAAGAATGACAAATTATTTGTATATATTGTGGCACAGATGTCTTTCAGTGGCTACATAGCAAATGTACCATGCAGACATGTTTAGTGCATTTTATTAATGGTATAAAATATCAGCAAATAATCTACTAAGTATTAAACAAGTTCTTAAACAGACTGCATGCTAGAGTTGCGATGGATACCAACACTTAATACCAAGCAAAGCCAGGCAATCTGTTAAGTATTTAACATTTTTTGCTTTTTTTGTGAACCTGATGACATTTAATAACATGGGATAATATTACTGTTATCTAGAATATTATCTCTAAGTGTTTGGCATCTGAATTAGCTGTTTGGTGCTACTTCTTGTGTGCTGAGAACCATCAAAGTAGGCAGTGCTACCACAAGATTCCCTTCTGGGAATGCTACCACAAGATTCCCTTCTGGGAATGCTACCACAAGATTCCCTTCTGGGAATGCTACCACAAGATTCCCTTCTGGGAATGCTACCACAAGATTTCCTTCTGGGTGTGACAAAGTCACATCTCATCTGTGATTGTCAGAATATGTATCAGTCAGTGCTCTCTACATGTGTCTGAATGGCTTTGTTTCAGTACATGGAGCGATACACCGCAACAAAGAAGAAGTTTACCTAGCAGCAGCCAGTTATTGCACTCTCTCGGTCAACTGACCTGCACTGATAGTGTGGGCGTCTCACAGGCAGGACGACACATCCCTGGGACGCAGTCTGGTGCTTACTGCCCACAGGATGTCACCTTCAATAAGAAAGGATACACAGAAGATAATCTGCGGCTGTGGAAGTTAAACAGAGTTCCTGTGGTGAGGAATCAGGCAGAACTTGTTCACTGCAATCACACATCCCTACTACACTGGGCCGTGTGATACATTGTCATCACATTTTTCATGTTCAAATGCAGCATACTATTGTGTCAGTATTGGAACATGGTCATCAATTCATTATCTATGTGCTGCATAATGTCAACATCACAACAGCTGATAGTATGTGGCGACATTTTACTGTGTAGTACCTAATAAAGAAACATGCATAATACAAGATGGTTCCCTTTAAATATGTAATACATTTCATTCTTGGGCGTTTTTTTTCCTACTTTTTTGATCAGAAACATTGCTTAAATGAATTGGTTAGTAAAACTAATGTAATCACAGCAGAAGTCTTCACTTGTTGTTCTTGTAGAATAATAAATGTGTAAAATTGTTTATGCACTCTATGAGGTACTATGTGGTAGATAGAATGTTGTTCTCACACATGACAAGATATTACCTGTGATACACATTGTCTTGTGTATGAAGCGTGGTTGTTGGTGTGTTGTCACCACTGGAGACTTTCACCTTTACCGTCGGACTAGCTTTGTTGACAACATGACACCTGTAAACTTTTATAATTATATCACCCATCATGACCTTCATCCTTGATTTGTATTCCCATGAGAACCACATCCCTATACATGTAGTTGTATGTAGTTGTATGTAGTTGTATGTAGTTGTATGTAGTTGTATGTAGTTGTATGTAGTTGTATGCCGTAACTGTTATTTGTTGTTATGAATTACCCCATAGCCAAAATTTTGGGTAATTTTTAGCTAACATTTGACTGTATGTGGTCTACATTTATTGAAAGGTGTCACCACATGAGAATGTGTCATGTTTCTTAAAGCATTGTGTAGGAAATGTCTTCATTGATTGTTGTGACAGTTTGATTGACTGTTGTGCCTCGTATACAGACAGCTCTACACAGTGCATACATCCCTGGGCATTCTTCAGATGACACTAGCAAAGTTGGTCTTAAAACATCTGGAAATCTAGAAGGTGTGCATTAGTATCCACTACAGCACAGTGGGCGCTGGTTTGGGTATGTTACAGACAAGTTTATATAATGCATTTTATTTTTATTAAAACTTGTTTGAAAGCAAAATGTTTTCAAATACCAGTATCGAGACTAATGTTAATTGAAGGTTTGTTCACTAGGTGTCACTATTGATGGCAGTAGGGACACCAACTTTGTGTTGTGAACCAGTGATCAGAACATATTGTTCAAACTCTTGGTTGATGCATCACAACCATCTTATGGTGGGTTGTGATGGGGTTCTGGCCAAAAACCTCGGGTATAGAGGCTCTACAAAATTTATTCAACAAATTTATCAAAATAAAAAAAATTAACAAAGATAACTATAAATGTATAATAACAAATGGTATGTGCAATTTGTATATAAATATAATCTCTTCTTGTACTGCTGTTTCTTATCCATTACTTCTATATTGCTGTGGCAAGAGCTAGACACAACTATGTAGTGTCATAGATTACATTAAAAAAATATTGTTGGGGACTAAAATCCCCCTGTAAAGGGTGTTGTGCTGGAACTAATATGGTTTGTCTTTCTTAGACTTAATAACTTGTATCATAAACCATTGTTATATCAACACTACCTTTAGATAAACATACCAAGTTTAAGTTAAACCAGGTGTCAAACAATGACATTGGACAATTATTTACTGTATGATGTCCAAGAAAAGAGCACCTCACCAAATTTCAAAGAACATATTTTTCATGTTCCCACAGTTTTGCTCAGACAACATTTATTTTATGATTATGCACACAACAAATAATTATTTCTTGTTGCATGGGAATTCATTTCAGTCTGGACCTGATTAATTTCAGTCCAATTAAATTTATCATGTTTCATTTTAGCCATGTGCATGTCAGTCTAGTGCAACCTAGCTCTATTTCTAACTAGTAGATTTGTTTAATGAATTGCCGGAAAAATGTTGTTCAATGGGTTGATATTCTTTGAAATAGTAGTGCCAGATTGAAGTACTACCTACGGTACGTGAGGAGTATTCCAGGTAAATATGCCCCACTCGTTATTATATATGGGTTACTTTACAGAAATTAAACCAAATACTTCACTGTATAATGTTCAAGAAAAAAGCACTCCACCAAATTTCAAAGAACATATTTTTTGCATTTCCACTGTTTTGCTTTTATGATTATGTACACAGCAAATAATTTAAATGCTAAGAAATGCAATTAAAACATTATTACAACTACTGTGACAAATGATAGGTGTGATTCTTCATTCTAGTCGTAAAATAAATGCACCGTTGCTTGTGATGTTCCATGCTGCTAGGGTATTGGGGATTCATTTCAGTCCGGACCTGGTTAATTATAGCCCAATTAATCTTATCATATTTCATTTTAGCCATGTGCATGTCAGTCTAGTGCAGCCCAGTTCTATTTCTAAGTAGTAGATTTTTTTTACGAATTGCAGGAGAAAGGTTGCTCATTTGTTCAATGGGTCGATATTCTCTGAAATAGTAGCTCCCGATTGAAGTACTACCTAGGGTACATGAGGAGTACTACCTAGGGTACATGAGGAGTACTACCTAGGGTACATGAGGAGTACTACCTAGGGTACATAAGGAGTACTACCTAGAATACATGAGGAGTACTCCAGGTTAATATGCCCCACTCCTTATTATATATGGGGTACTTTACAGTAAATGGAAGTAGATCAATCTTGTGTGTAGAACCATGTCTTTTTAATGTACTGGTAATGTTTGTGGTGAATATATATATATATATTGTATTTTTCCAAATATATCAGTGTAATTTATATATTTGGAAATTGTGTTTCTTCTTTCATGTAATGATTAGGTGAAAATGTTCAATTATTTAGAAGGTTTATTGGTTGATTAATTCAACTGATGAAATTAGAAACAAAACTGTATAAACAAGTACCTGCGCCTCTTTGCTGAGGTAGACCGACCTATGATACCTTGGTGGTGTACTTAGGGGCCTGAGGTAGATTGACCTATGATACACTGGTGGTGTACTTAGGGGCCTGAAGTTGACTGACCTATGATACACTGGTGGTGTACTTAGGGGCATGAGGTTGACTGACCTGTAATACACTGGTGGTGTACTTAGGGGCCTGAGGTTGACTGACCTGTAATACACTGGTGGTGTACTTAGGGGCCTGAGGTTGACTGACCTGTAATACACTGGTGGTGTACTTAGGGCCCTGAGGTTGACTGACCTGTAATACTCTGGTGGCGTACTTAGGGGCCTGAGGTTGACTGACCTGTAATACACTGGTGGTGTACTTAGGGCCCTGAGGTTGACTGACCTGTAATACACTGGTGGTGTACTTAGGGCCCTGAGGTTGACTAACCTGTGATACACTGGTGGTGTACTTAGGGGCCTGAAGTTGACTGACCTATGATACACTGGTGGTGTACTTAGGGGCCCGAGGTTGACTGACCTGTAATACACTGGTGGTGTACTTAGGGGCCTGAGGTTGACTGACCTGTAATACACTGGTGGTGTACTTAGGGCCCTGAGGTTGACTGACCTGTAATACACTGGTGGTATACTTAAGGCCCTGAGGTTGACTGACCTGTAATACACTGGTGGTGTACTTAGGGGCCTGAGGTTGACTGACCTGTAATACACTGGTGGTGTACTTAGGGGCCAGAGGTTGACTGACCTATGATACACTGATGGTGTACTTAGGTGCCTTAAGTTGGTTGACCTATGATACACTGTTGGTGTACTTAGGGCCCTGAGGTTGACCGACATGATACACTGGTGGTGTACTTAAGTGCCTGAGGTTGACTGACATATGATACACTGGTGGTGTACTTAGGGGCCTGAGGTTGACTGACCTATGATACACTGGTGGTGTACTTTGGGGCCTGAGGTTGACTGACCTATGATACACTGGTGGCGTACTTAGGTGCCTGAGGTTGACTGACCTATTATACACTGGTTGTGTACTTAGGTGCCTGAGGTTGACTGACCTATTATACACTGGTGTTGGTGTACTTAGGTGCCTGAGGTTGACTCACCTATGATACACTGGTGGTGGTGTACTTAGATGCCCGAGGTTGACTCACCTATGATACACTGGTGGTGGTGTACTTAGGTGCCTGAGGTTGACTCACCTATAATACACTGGTGGTGTACTTAGGTGCCTGAGGTTGACTCACCTATGATACACTGGTGGTGTACTTAGGTGCCTGAGGTTGACTCACCTATGATACACTGGTGGTGTACTTAGGTGCCTGAGGTTGACTCACCTATGATACACTGGTGGTGTACTTAGGTGCATGCCATTCACTATTGTCAACATTTATGTATTTGTACAAAGTGTACTGGGGATCAAGGCCCGGGTACTAATTATTTAAATGTTGGTTGTATGTGAAATAGGACCACCTACATGCAGCGCCACATAGTGAACTGTTATGGAACTATTATTGTTTTAATTCGTATAACCGTCCACTGTGCGGCACTGTAGTACAGTCTGACTCCGACATCTTGGAAATTCACAACTTCGCAGAAAACAATTATCACTTTGACACCGTGGGGTTTTTAGAAAAACATGCACCGTGTCATAACGTTGTTACATCAATAAATTTTTCAATCTGGAAAATTATCAACATTCTAAAGTACGGATTCGGGGAGGAGAGGATGAAAATTAGTACGCTCTGTATGAATAAATGTCGACAATTGTGAACGGCACCTTCGATGGAACATCCCAACTGTTTGTACCATCTGGAATTAACTCACAAAAACAGAATTTTTTTAACAAGACACTAGGGCCTTAACCCCATGATATCTTGTGAAAAGCAACCATGGTTTGGCATGAATAAGTTACATTACGGCACTAATAACCTGTCTGCTCATAGCATATTATTACAGTAAATCTATGATTAAGAAAAAATATCCCAGTTCCCTCTTCCTAGAAGTAGTTACTACTGATATATACAGCCTTTAAAATAACCTGCAGCCATTCGCTTCGACATACATCAACACAAATGGGCATTTCTGAATATTTCTGCTCAACCAGTACGACAGTTCTCAAATGACTGTGACGCAAATTGTACAAATGAGGTTTCTTGTTTCATCAATATGGAATTGTGCCAAGAAAAATATCAGAAGCATTCCATTACAGTCTGTGCGAGTCTGTCCGGCCAGCGGAGTGCACAGACGATTAAAAAACAACAAGTCGTAGATCAACTGACTCGAGTTTCTCGTGATTTAAAAAAAATTGCAAAGCTCTTTTTTCAGTTTAACAATTAAGGTCAGTTCAATAATCATTGAGTGATGTGTTTTCAGTAGGATTAAATATTCTATCCAACGATTACAAAGTCAATCCAAATAGAATGGGGACTACACTTAGGTGACAAAACATGTATAGAATTGTTGTATTTTTCCAGACATTTACCAATATAGTACTTAATAGACTCAACAGAATAATAATTTATACCCTTCTCACACCAAAACATCAATACATTTTTCCACATATGAACAATTTAATATCAAATCCATGTAATGTCCTTGTAACTGTGCATCTATTAGGTACAATACGGTATAAAGCCTAGATGATAATCTTCTAACTGAAGAGTAGAAACAATGACACACAGAGAATGACTGATTATACAGACTGCTTTATTTGTAGTAATGCAGAACAGAAACTCTCGCTGTATACATATATATTTTGTATCAAGTAAAATCTGCCATTATCTTGAACCGAGTCATAAAAACTGCCACCTACAGTTCAACTACGGAACCTTCTCACCAAACTCGTGGAAAACTTCACAGCCAAATACTGTACATACGTCCCTAACACAAGACAGTCATTGTATTCATTCAATCAAACCGTGTTTGTTTCTTAATTAATTTAATCACTGATAATTATACTAAATTCACATGTTAGTTTACTCACTAAACAATATCATATTCTCCAAATATAACAAATAAAAAAGATCTATCATAATGCTATTGGCTGTAGTATTTACATGAAACATAATTATTAAAATAATTTCTTTGAGGTTAAGTCAGGAGTCGGGGTTTGCAAGCAAGACAACTCTCTGAGGTGGAAACATGTCCAGCGTTTTTCGCCCACGGCTATGTTCAGTGTAAAACATGCAAACCAAACACATTGACACTTCAGTGAATTTGTCATCATGAAGTTTGGAAGAAAATAATAAAACATTCCATCTGCCATTAGTTGTCTCTCAGAGTACCGGTCAGTGTCACATAGTTGATTATCAAGTGCCACTAACTACTACAACCTCCACACACAAGCTACAGCATTAATCAATTTATACACATCAATAATACAACCTTTGATAATATGTTCGCTTTGGAACCACAATGAAATCTACTTATATAGTACACATGGCTTAACATAGCAGATAAAACATACATTGACATACACTGCGTAGTGACCTGCAAAAAGATTTCTACCGCTGCCCACAACATAAAGTATCAGGTATACCATAGTTTTTAATCTGCCTCCCTTTATAGCAATACAAGTGGTTAAAATCCTACATATTTCACAGCCTACAACAGTTGTCTTGTACAGAATGCACATATCCCATTATTAGTACAAGTAGTCTCACATTATAATAGTCCTTCTTTCAACTGCTCACAACTCAGCAACTTGCATGTTGCCCATATACCTTTCAGTATGAGCACAATTGGTCACAGGTGACAATATTGCCAGGACACACACTACAGTTGCCCATCTGGCACTGTCATCACACTGCACAGTTCTGTTCACCACTTAAAACATGTCTTAATTACACATTCTTTATCCTGTACAAATGTCTATATAAAATTTTCCTGTGACTCGATTTAAATTTCTGCTGTCCCCCTGCAACTTACGACAACGCAAATGTGTGACCACTGTGAGACAATCGCATGACCTCTTACTCCCTAACAATGCCACAATTTAGTATGTACAAGTGTAGCGATAAAACGAAAATGCTAATGACACAGGTAAAGTTTGGACTAATGACTACATCGTCATGAATCCTGTGTAATAATCAATACACCACCCAAGGTAAACAGACGTGGTGACACGGCAAATGCTTAGTTGACACCATGCATCCATACCATTGTTATGCCTACCCTCCGACCACAACATCATCCATCCTGGCCAAACAACAATACTACCCCCATTCGTGCACAAGCATCCAAAGCCAGGATCATTTATCATAATGTCAATTGACTTGGATGTAACTGATCTGGGGAAACACATCGCGACGCCAGCACATGAACCCACATTGCACAGAGTTGGTATGTGACCACTAGAACCAATGAAATCAATAGTCACACAACAGACTAACGGCAAACATTATCTGACTGAATCAGGGGGAAAAGCACTGGTTTACCTCAATTTGTTATTGATTTTAATAACAAGAGAGTGGTCACGAGTGTCACTAATGTCAGCAGGTAAGTAAATACATTTGTCTCCACACAATAAGTTGGGCAATGACGCATAATGTACATAAACAGACCACATAGCATCCAGTAGACTTCTACACAGTGCAAACAGATCCTTAGGAATTACAATGTGTTACCCAATGACAAATAAGTACATGGAATGTTTTTTGACAGCATTTCTCAAAGATACAAATGTTCAAGTATACACAACCCACTATATTGAAAAATCTATATACACATATTTGGTATCAATAGTAAACGCTATTGTTTAGATGGCTGTTAAGACAACTTCAGCTATATAATATAATATACATCTATGAGTTAGTAAATATCAAACATTGGGCATATTACTTTTCAAATACATGCGAGTTTGTGCGTGCGTGCGTGTGTGCAAATGCATCTGCATTCACGTGTGTGAAGCCGCATAGACAAATAACAATTCCGCCACACTATCTCTACAGCCCAACTTACAAGTCCAACTCGAAAAATACTTTCCGGCAGATTCACCAGATGTCCCCACTGCTGCCAGTTCAGTCAAACAGAAAATGTATCAGAAAGTCATGAACTGTTGACATGACACCTACCACTGTCCGGGGATACCTGACACACTGACACAGCCAACAGTGACTTCATGTCGATGACCTGTGTAATGTGGCGTCCTTGAGAGCACACCCGCAAGACGTCTACTTCTCCTGCAGTATCTGGTTGGCTCGTTTGTTGGCGACTTTCACTCGATCATCGAGGACACTCGCCTGGTTGTGCCATTTGGGGAACAAACCAAAGTGTGCATTAGACGAAAAACATGACAACATGCGAAAAAAAAGATAAAAATCATATCAGTATCAAAGAAATAAAACAGTAGTGACGACAGCTGCTATAACGAAACATAAAGCTGTAACATTGTAGTTCGCCAAAACCTGCTCACGGTGGCCTGTAGTACCAAATGACAGGTGCAAATCAGTGCTGGTGAAATAATAGTAGAGATGATAATAATGTCAGAACATGCTCCAAATGAGAAGAAGAATGCACTAAGACATTGAAACTGAAGTCGTGATGGAACATCAAACACTGAACAATACGCACTGCAATTGCGAGGGAACGTACGCTATGAGACACGCAGCAGCAGCGTAGACCATGCAACGCCTGCAAACGAAAGTGGTTTAATAACACGGTGTAGTGACGTGGTGAAGTAGACTGGTGCAACAGATTGTGGTTTAATAACACGGTGTAGTCACGTGGTGAAGTAAACTGGTGCAACAGATTGCAGGTATCACATCTTGGCAACAAAACATATCGACAATTGGAGTGCAAAAACGTAAACTAGGACAAATGCAACAAATCGGCTGTAAACGTAGGTAGAAAGCAGCGCCTCACCAGTCAGTGAACAACGCGGCACTGACACATGCTACAACAGAATCATGACAGCAACGTCAACAACGAAAATGCAGGCTGAAAAAAGTTTCACACGGAACAACTGATGAAGTGAAACTGAAACAAAACGAGGCTAGTGGAAAGGTCAGTGAGATAATCGGTGAATGATGCCATCGGGGCTGCACGGGGACAGGTCGGACAACACAGACATCAAGAGAACACCAGTCACTACTACTGACATGGGTGGCTCCATCTTGTGGGCCATTAAAGTAGCTTCACCGCCCGTTTGTTTGCCTCCTTAATGCGCACTTCATTCGACGTTGCCTGTTAACACAAACACACTGCATGAGGCCGGCGAACTGGCAGACGGGAGCCTGTAAACACAGCACTGTCAGCACGACAGATGTCATGGCCAAACACTACAATTGTACTTCAAACAAAACATCCAGTGTCCAGCATAAAGTAGAGAGACTTTTTGACCATTTTAAAAAACAAAACAAAAATGTGTTGTATGACACTTACGGTATCATCGCATTGATATGCACAATTCATTAAATAATTTGTGTATGCGTGTATATATGTGTATATTATATATACATATTATATACGTATTGAGAATTGAATATGAGCAACAATTACATGTTTCCACCAAAAGTAGAATTGGCTACTCAATAGACTAATTATAGACACTTATTACAGACACAAACGCTGGTCGAAGAACACCTAGACATCCTGTTTTTATATGGATTTAAAATGGAAAAATTGTGATAAAGTACATATTCGTTTGTGTTCATCACACAATAATAAAACCAACTGACAAACTCATAGCGATTGAAACACAAGTAGTTTTGATGCTGGGCAGATTTCTGGGGAAACTTAGCGGATTTCTATACTATAGATTCATAACTATCAAGTGTACTTGCTACTATGACGTTTCGGCAGTCGGATTTCATTTGATGTACGGTATATTTCGTAGCCGGATAGATGGTGACACTCGATCAGAATAGGAACACAACACACTGGTTGACCAACTGTTATACAGTTTCATAGAGAAAAAAAACACATTTAAAAAAAATGTGGCAGGACAGATGTGTTATATGACACAATGCCTCCACTAATGAACTACCAAAGCCTACCTTCTGGTTGATGCGGTCAACAGTGCGGTTCTGTGAACCGATCTCATTGCCCATGTCGACGGCCATGTTGCGCAGATTGCCGATCATACCACTTACTTCTACGAGGTTCTGCTCCATCTCCTTCTCTCGATCATCATTTGTGATTCTGAAACACAGTCACATGGTCACTTCACCAGCTTCTCTTCTTCCAACACAGCTCAGGCAATTCTAATTCCACCTCAAAAATACCTATTCCAATGACAACATACCGATTCCAATTATAAATGCGAACAGAGCAAACATAGACATAATCGACGCCAAAAAATAACATCAATTTTAGGGCTGCCTTATTTAATTTCAGCATATCATGGTACACAATGACAAACAAATATGACGTATGCCACATTTCATTGAATTAGAATAAAAAAGTCACATGATGTAATTGAAAATACCAATTACATTTTCACCAATTAAAATTCCGTTAAAAAACAAAACCAATTCCGGAACATTGTACTGTTGTTGTGGTCCATTTGCTGAGTCCGTGTATTTCTTCGGCTTTATTCTCACAGTTCCTAGTAGTAGGCAGTGGTCTAATGCCACATCTGCTTCTCTCTTTACTCATGTGTCCAGAAGACTTCTTCTCCATTTCCTGCTTATGGTTATGTGATCGATCTGGCTCTCTGTTTTCCCATCTGGTGAGACCCGTGTGGCTTTGTGCATCGTTGTGTGTGGGAAGACACTGCCACCAATAACTAAGTCGTTAAATGTACAAAAGTCTGCAAACAGTTCTCCTTTTCGTTCATGGTTCCAAGTCCACGCTTTCCCATTATTTCTTCCCTGCCTGTGTTGTCTGAACCCACTTTTGCATTTGTGTCTCCCATTAGGATTGTTATGTCTCTCCTTGGTGTTTCATCTAGCACATTTTGTTGTCTATTGTAGAATTCTTCTTTTGATTCTTCGTTTTCACCGTTTGTTTGGGGCATAGCACTGGATCACACTAACATTCCTACCGACTGACTTGAATCTTGCTGTACTGATTCTTGGTGACACAGGGTTCCGCTCCACTACAGGCTTTCATGACACTTTGTGTTGCCGTTATTGCCACTCCGCATGTGTGTGCATGGTCTTCATCTTCATGTCCTCAGTATATTATGGTCTTCATCTTCATGTCCTCAGTATATTATGTGTTCTCCTGTAGCAAGCTTAGTTTGTCTGGCTCCGTTCCATCTGGTCTCACTGAGACCCAACACCTGGATGTTGTATTTCTACATTTCATGTGCCACTTGAGCTGCCTTCCCAGTCTGTTACATGGTCCGGACATTCCAGGTGTCTATTCTGGTGTTTCTTTTGGCAGTAAGCAGATGATCTATCGGTGGTCTGACTTCCCAAGGGCTTTCATCAGGTCGCGCCATGTTGCAATCAAAGGAGGCAACATCTTGGGTTGTTGAGTTAGTTGAATAGTTTATCATTTTGGTTTCTGTAATCAGCTTTACCCCTGGATGGGTGATTGGCCCAGTCAGTGGGGTTTTCTGTCAGGGTTGTCCTTCCCTTAGCCCTTTTACTGTGTCTGTCCCCTTGTCGCAAGATTCAGGTACAACAGAGTCCACCACAGTTGGACTTGCTCAGGAGAGGTTGTGTGTCACATCACTGAGCCATTTAGACCCAGCATGGTGAACTCAATTTAGTCACTTCACAAAAAAAGAAATTGGATTGACAGCCAATATGAAGGAGCCATCTGATATTACTTAGCCTATTTCTTTTATCAGTAATTGTGTTGACAAGCTGATTGCCCTTGCAATATAACACAATCTGTTTAAGATTGCTTCTGGCAGTAAGTCTGTCTGTTGTCAGGGCCTCAGTTAATTACCCCTATAACTGAATCATATCCCTGCACATTCTGAGGGTTTTAATTCTGTATGACAACTTTATTTTCCTTAAAAGTGCCATCTTTCAGATTACACTTTGAAGTTCCGGTTTGCAGGAAAAGGCCTTAAATACTTCCTATTTTTACAATATTCCCTTAACTTCCGTTGTCTGGACTACATGCTTGGACATGCTAAATGTCAACCACAACCACTTACACATCATTAGGCACTTGCAAGGCTACTAATTAGCCTTTTATAATTAGCCCATATCTTATAGCAGTCCTTATCAATTATAATTTTTATTAGTGGAGCTTGCAGTTTCACAGGATTCGACCATTTTCTATGGAAAAAACTACCGTCACATTTTTTAACCATAAAAAAACAATAGAAATGATATGTCTACCAGGGTGAATATAGCTGAGTGACTCTGTCTGAATCTTTCAGGGACATCTGGGGGGTTTCCATGCGACCATACAGCCTGCCAATGACAAAGCCATCAACCAAGCATGTCATTCTTATTTATTCACTCAGCATATTATAACTTCCATATAGAGTTTACTGTACAATGTCAAATTGAAGCCCCCCACTCTACCCCCAAGCAGTATGTCCATCCCACAAGCTGTTTAAACCCCACACATTCTACCCCCCCCGCCAACTTCCTATGAAAGAAAAGAAAACATGATATAGATTTAGACACACTATGTGCACGTCTCATCACAAATTCTGACAACATATTTCTGGACCTACGCAAACAGTAGGCACTAGGTAATCATATAACCTTTCCAATTACAACAGCTTTCCACAAACATATTACTCTTGGAATAAATGTAACATCATACATCTTTTATTGTGTATTGATTTATTTAACGCGTTTGGTCCTATGTAATTAGGCCAAACATAATTATCTGTTTCTGGTAATTTAATCTGATCTAACCTATGTGAAAGCCTCACCCCTATAAGATTGGTTGGCTTTGTAGGAAACAACATTGTTGTAGCTGTCACAGGCCTGAAATCACATTGAGCTGTTCAGAGTAAATAGAAAGCAAATAACACAAACAGAATATTTCAGCATCTCCAATAAACACAATGGTAGCAATACTTAAAGGTACAAGGTCTGATTGTTTTTATTGCATAAACATGTTTAAGGACATAGTACAGATACTATGTACCAACATAGCATAGATACAAGGTAACAACATAGTTTAGATACTATGTACCGACATAGTATAGATACTATGTACATACATAGCATAGATACTACATAATGACATAGTTTAGATACTATGTACCGACATAGTATAGATACTACATAATGACATAGTATAGATACTATGTAACGACATAGTATAGATACTATGTAACGTCTTGACTGCCTAAATGTGTTTTAATGAACCCATTTTTTTTTACCATTATCTGTTTAATTTGAATGTTTTGACTCAAATATAATTTTTTCATTGAATGCTGAATGGATCTGGTAAAATATTTTAATAGTTTTCCGAAGAATTCAACAAAACGAAATAACAAATTCATACAAACGAGCTAGCATGTTGCAGTGAATACTAGATACGTTCAATTTAATTTTCGCTGAAACGAATCTCAAATGAAACGAGTGAAAACATCAAATTAAGAAGGGCGCTTTAAGCACATTGACAAGTCTGCTGTACCTGGTGATCATGTTTCCCATGGGGCCCATCTGTTCCCCGACCGTCACCCTGGGTCCGTTTGTGTTCACCTGGCCATCATCATTCTTACTCCATGCGTTTGCATAGTCACCGCTCTTCTCAAAGTTCTTGGTTCTGCAACGTGACAAACACCTGCAGTTGTAGCACTTATAGCAACATGTTTTTAATAACGATTAATACATTTCCTTGCAAATACCCCCTGCATTGAACCATACAAGGCGTTTACTGAAATTACTGGTCACAATTGGCCTTCTTTTATTGTGTTCATCCATCTATTGACAACTTTAATAATCTATATTTAACAATGTCTAACCCTTCAGTTGTGATGTGCTTCTGAGATCGGGTTTCTAAGGAGTTCACAATTTTCTTACTGTATTGCATACCAGAGTTTCTCGAGTTTTTTACTAGTATCCCAAACTTGTGGAGAAAATACACCATGTATTTTATATGCACCTCCTCTCTCTCCTCTCCGTGTATCACTCTCTCCCTCTCCCACTCTCCCCCTCTCCCACTCTCCCCCTCTCCCCCTCTCCCACTCTCCCACTCTCCCACTCTCCCCCTCTCGTTATGCCTGTTATATCAAGGAACATGGAGCATCCGGAGTCATTCATTACAAGTTTAAAAGATTACACAGACAATTGATGACACTAAGGCACTGTGCAGACTTAATGAAACAGTGTCATTCTCCCTTCTAGAACCTGCCAAGTTAACTTCCATTACAAATGACACTGCCCAGCTTGGTGGAAAGTACACAGGCCATTTGCTAACCAAATCCTATTAGTAGGGCTCCAAGTGTGATCAATAAGCAAAGCTTGTCACCAGATGGACAGGTTGATATAATTACAACACAGCTCCAAGGTCAAAACTTAACTGATAAATGCACTGCCATTTTTATGTTCATGCAGGGGGTCTCAAAGTGATCAACACATTAATTTACATCCTATGAAAGAACACCTAAAATTATTATCTCTTAGTGTCGTTTCCATGGTAATTAAACAAACTGCAATGGAACAAATCACCTACAAGTATTTATTATGTCGTGTCAGCTACACAGGAATTAAACTAACTGCAAGCTCACTTCTGTTGCATCGCTTCAGCTAATTTATCTCCAATAAAAGCTTGTCCACAAGTAGGACAAGGGACAATTAATCAGGGCTTACTTATTCTTTTCATTAATCAGCTGTAAGACTGACACTTTGTAAATGTGTGATTACACTACAGTTCTCACTGCTACACGTCCACATGTCTCAATTACTTGAACACATAATGCACCTACGTTTGCATTTCTATGTGTTGCGAACGTGAACGCAATTTTCTACAAATGCTTCCTGAGAAAGTTTTATGAATGTTCTTAACATAGACAAATTTACAGGACAGAATAACTGAAATGTAAACAGGGCAGTGTAAATTTAAATGTCTTTACCAAACTTACAAAGTGAGGAACTTTTTAAAATGTGTAAATGCCAGTGAGGCATCCTGGTATTCTGAGACATTTCACCTTCCCACTTCACTGTGCACTTATCAAGTCAGCTCAGCACAGGAACTACCCAAAAAGGGAAGCATCCGTACCTCTTCCAGGGCAGCACACACAGACCACAGCACTTCTCCATTCCTTCCAGGTTCTTCTCTGCATCCTTCATGTCCTTGTTGATCTGATCCATGCCCTCATCAATGCGGTCCAGTTGCTCTACACACACACACACACACACGTCACAATACGTAGTCAGGAAATATACTCACTAACACACAGACACGCACTAGACATTACATGTTGTTTTATCTGCAATCCTGTTAACAACACTATGTTGCTTTAACAGTGGCTACACTTATAAAACATCTTAACAAGATTGCTATCCAAGGCAAAGGCCGAAATGGCAAGCGGAAAAGGAAGCCATTGGCTCATCGAGAGTCCAATATTTCTTCATTCATGTGTAACCCGCCCTCCTGAGATATGAGTCAACCTTGTTTTTAAAAATATTCATGCTGCTAGCAGTTACACAATCTGTAGATATTTTGTTCCATTCGTTCATTGTCCTCTGTGAGAATGAGTACTTCCAATCTACACTGAACCTTTACTAATGTTACCTCGTATGCTCTAGTTCTACCATTTTTCATTAAAACAACATAAATTACAAATACATATTTTATATCTGCTGCTAACAATTTACACAGTAGGATCCTCAATAATTATTTTTATTTGGATTTGTATGTATAATAATTTGTATACATTATTACTACACATATCATTAGCATTCAACCACTTTATAGAAACTACATAATTACAAAATTGTTAAATATAATGGTCAATGTATCATCATACATATGTAATAACTTAATCAAATCAATAGAAATAATTTTGACATAAAATAAAATCATGAAGTTCACATTCTCGAGGCAAGAACATGGTGGACTGCAAGGCAAAAACTGGCAAAACAAACTTCACTGTCTATTTTCCGATAGCTGTATTATTATTTAAGTATACAAAATTGTATTTATTCAATAAAATGCTGCCATGCATCATTTTGCAAGAGTCAAGACAGTTTATAAAATCTTGAAACCAAACTACAAAGCTA
Organism: Lamellibrachia satsuma; assembly: GCA_033239005.1. Classification (NCBI taxonomy): domain Eukaryota; kingdom Metazoa; phylum Annelida; class Polychaeta; order Sabellida; family Siboglinidae; genus Lamellibrachia; species Lamellibrachia satsuma. Next base: position 1,256,338 of record BSQZ01000063.1, on the reverse strand, counting down.
CAATACAAAGCATTGCTTTGTGACAACATAGTTCTGCTGAACAACCAGTTTCCACATTATTGTATGTTTATTCAAGGGGGTTGATATGTTTTGGACACTGGGATGGGTTTGGAAATGCAGTCACCCTAAAAAAACATATTTTCAAGGAATATTTTTTACAAAATAAAGGAATTTAAAGGAAAATTTGTGAGAACTTTGAAAGCAATTGTTAAGGTTTTTAAAGGATTGTTGAGTCCAACGCAGGTCTAACATGACTAGTGTCTACCCAAATTATTCCTCTAGAAATACACTGGCAGCAGGCTACTAAGCAGACTCAACTTTTCAGCTGGTAAAATTTTGAAAAGGCATATTCACACAAATCAGAAGTAAGCAATAGATCATTCAACCATGATACAACGTGTAATATTTATTACTTAGTACTTCCTTGGTGACAATTTCATAAAATTTTGCAATTTGCTGGATGGAAATGATGGAATTCTGCACATTTCAGGGTATTGTTTTGCCATGAAAAAGTAGAGGACTTTAATGGAATATTTAGCAAAAATAAAGGAATATGAAGTAATTTTAAGGAATGGGACGAAAATAAAGGAATTTCTTTTAAAATAAAGGAATGGTATGACCAGTGTTTGACCACTGCAAATGCTTTTAGTGCTACTGACACCAAGCAAGTGTTTGCTGATGAAATACAACTATGGCGTGGGTTGGAGTCTGAGAGATTGGCAATATAAGGAGCCTGTCACAGCGACACCCACGCATCATATTGGCCATCAAGACATCCTTTATTTCGCACGGCAATCATCTTTTAATTTGTCAGAATTGCCAGAGTCATCTTGTTCGACTGTTAATCTGAGTCTACAGGGCAGATGACCAAAACCTCAGGTTATTCTTGGCTTCAAAGGTCAATCACCTCGGTCCACAATAAAGGTTAATCATTGAATTGACACTGATCAAATGTCATATGGACACCTACATTGTCCTGTGCCATGCAGTTAGTAAAACACGTTTTGAACACAATATGGCACTGAGCAAAAATTGAAAGCAATTTCACGCAAGGATCGCTGCGATGCATGTGACATCATGGAACCAGTTCTAATGAACACTGGCTACCTAGAGGGTGTCAAGTGTCCAGTGCAGCCATATGTTCAACATCACTCATTGTAAGACATTGCAATCTTGGTCTGCCTGATGATATCTTCTATTTAAAGTAGTTGTCAATGGCTTGGTCACCAGTGCAGTGGACCAGACACCTGGGCAGGATGACAGATTCCTTTCTGACTTGACCATGCACAGATTGCGTCAGTAGAACATGCTCTTGCTTTTGGTAGTAGATGCAAAATGTTATTTAGGGTGATCATGATGACATAGTATTATTAGAAGGCAGACTTGGATTAGCAATAAAGTACCAGTGCCATGCCTCAAGCAGAGCCAATAGCAGAGAGAGCAGAAGCATGACAGGAAGAAATAACCATGCACATAGACATAACATATGTGTATAACCATAAATAAATAGATGCGATGCATATGAAAACACACACTGGCATTGAGCAAAGCAGGAAAAAAGCATCAGCAGGGTAATTTAGTAGTATCGAAGCGATACTCCAGGTTCTATTTCCATAAGAACAAATGAATGCAGGAGCAGGTAGAAATGTGAGAGAACGTCACCAACATGAGACACATAAACAACGCTGGCATTAACGAGAGACAGTGATAAAGAGGAGCACTATGGATTCCAGGGAATTATCATCAACATCTCGGCATGTCTTCTACAGGAAACGACTTGTTTCTGACACGCTTAATTATGTGTTAGTCGCGCACAAGGAACGTTAGTAGAACAGCACATGGCGGCTAGAAGCCCCGTTGATGTGAAGGGTAGGGTGCATCAACTGCATACTTTACCTCCTTGCCCATCTAACATGGTCAAAGTTTTCACGCCAACTTCCTGGCTCTGTTGAGAGGGTACAGAAACAGAAAGTGTGAAAATATGGACAGATCCAGTAACTCAATACAACATGATGGGAAGTGCTGAAAAACAAAACTGGTGCAGATTTCATTCAGTAAACTGTCAGCGCGACATGCAACTGTGTAAAATGCAAAATAACTGAAATGGTGAAAATAAGTAACAATGCTGATCTGTGTAAAAACAAAACAGACAACAAAACGGAAGAAAGAGAAACTGAAAAAGAGAAGTTTAACTATACCATTGAGTATAAAAACAGATAAAAACTTAATTTATCTGTTTTAAAAGTGACCAGGAAACACAAATGTGGTGTCACAGAGTGAAAGCACAACAAAAGAAAATATATATCACTGTCATTCTGGTTCTATGTAGCCATCCAGCAAGCTGAGTAAGTTGTTGAACAAACGTGGTCGCGTTCTTATAAAATTATTTCATGGTAAAAATACATTAAAAATGCATCAGCATTAACATGCAAGTTTCAGTAAAATTTATAAATCTGTACAGCCTTCCTGCAGGTTGGCAGTGTCATATTTTAGAGGCAGGATGCAAACCTATGTCACTTTTTAATATTCATTAAAACAGGTTTGTGAGAAGGATTGTGGAAGTAGAGTGAAACAAAGTGGATTGGAGTTCTTGGAAGATAGCAGACAACACAGCTAGTGATCGTACAAAATGTTACTGCGTGGCCTTGTACACCAACTAGGGCACAAGGACGATAAGTAAATTGAGTTTGAGAAATTTTATATAATCAGTTGCAATACATTATGTACACAGGCACACAAAGGGACCCAGCACACCGAATTTATTAACTGATTGTATAAAACAGGTTTCCATGCTGTCTAATATGGCTATAGTACCAATGTTGTAATAAAGTGCAACTACATAATGCTAGAGTGCCATAGCACAATGCAACATGCAAGTTTCAGTTTTAATTTTACTTAACATACAGCACATATTCCAAATATGACCAGATTACATTTTATTTCACAGATGCTTTTACAACTGTGCCCTCCTCTCAATTAGTCCACTGAAACAAATATTTCTTAAATTTCTTCAATTATTAATCGTGGCTGGATATATAAGTGATCTCGTGTAAAAGCGTATTTATCACTGCTAATAATGTCTGACGTCAACAGTGTAGATAATAATTATTTCATCTTCTTCAAATCTTTTTGAAAAAGGCCAGATGATATATTAGCAATCTGGTGAAATTTGGTTGAAGATCTGCAGATATTTCTTAGGAAAACTTTATGCTATGAAACGCCCAGGTGCAATGAATTGGATTAGCAGACATAGACACAATAATGAGCTTTGGAAGAAACCCACTTGCTGCATCAATCAAATCTGCACTGTGCACTGCCACATGGGACCTTATATCTTATATCAGTCTAATGAAGAGTGTAGTCATTCAGTAATATTCTGTCAGCAGGCAACATTGTGCAATCACTGCTAGGCTAGCCCAGGTGCTATAGTTTGACACTGGAACTATCTGTGAGCTGCATGAAGTCATCCCACCCAGTACACCAGTCACAGCAATAGGCAATATCTGAACACAATTATCTGCATTACACTGGATTTGTATCATTTAAGATTATCTGTAGCTATATTGTATCAATGTTATCAGTCAATGCAGTAAGTAGCTTTACTGGATCAATATGTTATCAGTCAATGCAGTAAGTAGCTTTACTGGATCAATATGTTATCAATTAATGCAGTAAGTAGCTTTACTAGATCAATATGTTATCAGTCAATGCAGTAAGTAGCTTTACTGGATCAATATGTTATCAGTCAATGCAGTAAGTAGCTTTACTGGATCAATATGTTATCAGTCAATGCAGTAAGCAGCTGTACTGGATCAATATGTTATCAGTCAGTACAGTAAGTAGCTTTACTTGATCAATATGTTTTCAGTCAATGCAATCAGTAGCTTTACTGTGTCAACATGTTATCAGTCAATGCAGTAACTAGCTTTACTGTATCAATATGTTATCAGTCAATGCAGTAAGTAGCTTTACTGTATCAATATGTTATCAGTCAATGCAGTAAGTAGCTTTACTGTATCAATATATTATCAGTCAATGCAGTAAGTTGCTATACTGTATCAATGTTATCAGTCAATGCAGTAAGTAGCTTTACTGTATCAATATGTTATCAGTCAATGCAGTAAGTAGCTTTACTGTATCAATATATTATCAGTCAATGCAGTAAGTTGCTATACTGTATCAATGTTATCAGTCAATGCAGTAAGCAGCTTTACTGGATCAATATGTTATCAGTCGGTACAGTAAGTAGCTTTTCCAGATCATATGTTATCAGTCAATATGGTAAGTAGCTTTACTGGATCAATTTTATCAGTCAGTACGGTAAGTAGCTTTACTGGATCAACATGTTATTGGTCAATGCGATAAGTAGCTTTAACTGATCAACATGTTTTCAGTCAATACAGTAAGTAGCCACACTGGACCAATCTGTTATCAGCCAATGCAGTAGGTAGCACTGCTGGATCAATCTGCTACATTCAATGCTACTTGTAGTTACTTTGGATAACTCTGCTGTTAAACAAAATTTTGTGGCAAGTTGTTTATTAAAATTAGACAAACTTCCTAATTTAAAACTTCAAAACATTGCAACACGTCAGATTATTGTCACATGTTTGACCCCCCACCCCCAATGAAGTTTGTAATAGTAAAATCTCTTTCAATTTATGGCAACAGCTGTGTTTCTCTGGCCACATTACCATGGCAACCCATTACCATGGCAACCAATCACCATGGCAACAAGTAAAACACAAACTGCAGAAATTGGTAAAAACATTATAAGAGTTTACCCAACATCTCAATCCTTGCTAGAATCCGCATTGCTACACTGGCATCCTGAAACCAGTGAAGCGTCACAGTGTGCACTGTAGCATGAAAAAAAATGCAAGCTTTGGGATGTATCTGCGTGCACTGGCCCTAATACACCGCTGTTGTTTGAACGGATGGATCAATGCTTGGGGGTATGTTATACTTTAATTATTAAAGCTGTTTGCATGCAAGCCACTATTGGCCACTAGGGACGTCCACATGGTGTAACTTTCCATGTAGTGCAGATCAAACATTTGGTCAAATAAAAAATGGAGGTCTCAAAGGTAAATCAACAATATAACAGTATTCTGCTGATAAAGCAATTTAAACTCTCCTGATAAGGGTCGTGTCACTGCTGAAAAGATTTTCAGTAATGAAATTGTGTTTTTAAATAGGCAATCTCAAAGTATCAAATCAGTTAAACTTATGCACATACATCAGGTTGATTGGTGCTATTTCTTGCTTCGCCGTGGTACGTTTTGCAATGTAATCTATTTTTTTTAACTAACACGAGGTGAGAAAAGTGGTTTACACAACAGAATTGTGTGAGTTTATTTTTAAGTTAATTGGGTGAGAGCCACAACGCCAGTGTCTGCTGCTGGTGAGAAGATGTTCATGATTGTGGAGACCACAGACGACAAGCAGTACAACGTGAACACAGGACCACGCAGCAGACAGACGATCGACTGACAACAGTGGCAACGGCCCCATGGCAACATAGAAATGGCACTATGAGTTTGCACAAACATGTTTGTTATTTATACCCAAGGTTGATGGCTGATGCATGAATATTCAAAGTGCTTTGAATGTCTGCGTTGCCTCAGAATTTAAAGGAAAATTGGCAGAGCACTTCCTTACCTAGAGCCAAATAGAAAAACATGAAGGTCTATTACTATGTTTGTGCCAGCTGGGATTACACTGGAGCTATTGCTATTAGTAGCAGGAATAATTGTAGTTGTTGGATAATAACATTAATAAGGACAACACAAATCAATAGTTGTTGGATAGTAACATTAATAAGGACAACACAAATCAATAGTTGTTGGATAGTAACATTAATAAGGACAACACAAATAAATAGTTGTTGGATAATAACATTAATAAGGACAACACAAATCAATAGTTGTTGGATAATAACATTAATGAGAACAACACAAATAAATAATTGGGAAAGAAACATTAGCGCTAACTCAATAATAGGATATTCCAAGTTTTCCATTTGCAAACAATCTGAGATGATCATAAGATAATATGTTTAAAGTTAATGCATTGTCTAATTCTAAAAAAAAAATACCGCAATATCTAATGTCATTATATGAAATGCCATTATGACTCTTTAAGGAAGCTTGGACGACATGTTAAAGGTAAAGGTAAGTTCTAATATTGCACGGTATCTAGTCCTTAGGACTGCTCTACACTTCACCCCCTGGCAAACCTGTTCATTCCAATGCCATTTCAACTTCTCATGGAAGCTTCCAGCCACACTACAATTACTGCACGAAGGCTATTTGTTCACATTTCCACCACTGTCTGTATTGCCAGGTACTCATTTATACAGCTGAGTGAACTGTGGCAACGTGGGGTGATCAAACTTGCCAAAGGTTCGAAGCGACCGCAGTGGGATTTGAAACCAGGTTCTCTCGATTGAGAGTTCGGCATTCTAACTGGTATGCTATCCGCGCCCCACAAGTTATTTGTCTCCATTGTTTCTTATAATACACCAGTCAATATTTACCATAATGTCTGTTTCACATTACCATATTAACAACGTAAAGGATAATCCTGCTTAAAAACCTCACATTTTGCAAGTCTGAGTGTAAATCTCCATAGTATTCTTGGAAACCCTTTGGAGATTTCTTATTTATTGATTCCATGATTGCATATACATGGCAAGCGGACGTGAGCATGTCTGATGGGATGTCAAAACGCACTTGCCAGTAAGTTCATCACTAGTTCACTGTGAGGGAATATCTAATCTCTACTGAATAACTCTGTCTAAATGACAAAACAAGAATGTTTTTAACATTATTAGAAATCCACTGACAATGATCACTGCACTGCATGGTAAGGTTGAATTGGTACAACAACCAAAAGAAAAATGTTATATGTGGTCAGTACAATCTCACACATAATAAACTAATTTCATAGTAAATATATATTTTATGGGATCTCTACAACTAGGTGCATTCAATTGTCCAAAAGTGATAAACTCTGTATGTTTCCATGGCAGCTAACATTTGACATGTAGGATATGGACATATTCACTTGGCCATGATCAGTCCACTAAGTGGCCAGTACCACATGGTTTGTCCACTGAGTGGCCACCACCACATGGTCTGTCCACTGTGTGGCCAGCTCCATGTGGTCTGTCCACTGAGTGGCCAGCGCCACATGGTCTGTCCACTAAGTGATCAACATAGTACCCAACAAGACCACATATTACAGTAATTGCAGCAAAAATGCCACCCGTTGTGGAGAGCAAGGCAGCCTGCATAACAACCTGTAATTACTAATTAGCTGCAGTCAATAAGATCAATCAATCAGACCTGCTGAGCCCAGCATGACTTCATGGTCACATCTCCTCATGTGGCATGACCAACCCCAGATATTCACACAACACACAGCTCTGCATAAAGTTACTTAATGAGATGTGCCTAGTAAAACAGAGGTAAAACACACAAGCACCAGACCAGGTAAACAGTCAAGCCCGGTGCTTGTTTATGGAAACGGGTAACTTTGTGTCAATTCAAAACTGTGCACACTACACACTACAAGAAACTAACACAGTTTAGTGTCATATAGAATATGACGTGTAGAGCACAGGTATCTACTTTGTAATAAAAGTTAGTCTAAGAGAACACGTGTAACTGTTATGTACAATTTGACAAGGAGACACGCATGCTGACACTACCTGTAGGAAGACATGCACATGCAACATATGTAAGCTATGCAAATAAATAAAGACTACAACATACAACAATGGTTGGATGCCATCAAAGATTCAACAAATGGCTTAAAACTTTGTTCAACCTTTCATTATGCCACTTAGAAGTGACAACTATTGGAATTTTACATGTGAGCCATCACTTTTTCATGACAGATTACACAAGTGCCAGTCACACAGATAATGATAATAAGTCTTCTATGTTCTTTGCAAAAACAATCATCAAAGTTTCTGAAGTTTGCAAGAAATTAATGCCTGATCAAGAATGAAGGTTTATTTCTTGGTTGTTGAAAACTTGATGGCACCCCAACTAAAGAGTGCACAAAGTCAGAGACATTAAGAAATGTGTCTGTATTAGATACAACATCACCCTCGGGGCCATCACCCTCAGGGCCACCACCCTTAGGGTCATAACCCTCGGGGTCATCACCCTTGGGGCCATCACCCTCGATCACCCTGTGTCTTACCTCCCTGCTCATCGAGCATGACAAGAGTCCTAATGCCTGCATCCTTACTCTACATGCAGCAAGCGAACAAGAGAACAACAGAGTAATTGAAGTGTCAGTTGACGGCAGACATGTAGTTAACATTATCTCTAAAACATCCACACAAATGATCTGCAGAAGTAGATCTACAAGAAACAAGATTAAACAAGATTTAACAAAATCCCCAGATGGCAAGTGGACATGGAAGCCATTGGTTTAACGCCAGTCCAAGTGGACATGGAAGCCATTGGTTTAACGCCAGTCCAAGTGGACATGGAAGCCACTGGTTTAATGCCAATCCAAGTGGACATGGAAGCCATTGGTTTAATGCCAGTCTAAGTGGACATGGAAGCCAATGGTTTAACTCCAGTCCAAGCGGACATGGAAGCCATTGGTTTAATGCCAGTCCAAGTGGACATGGAAGCCATTGGTTTAACGCTAGTCCAAGTGGATATGGAAGCCATTAGTTTAACGACAGTCCAAGTGGACATGGAAACCATTGGTTCAACGACAGTCCAACAAACGTTCCTACTGAAATACAAGATGTTGCGGGGAACACTGCAACTGAAAACTCTTGAAACAGATTTCACTGGACCAATCGGCTGATGAGGTTCATGGGGTTATGTTGCTGTGTGATCAACAGTCAGAGACTTCCTAGACTGCGTCAGTAGTTAATCCAACAAATTGTACATAACTAATCACCAGGATATGTCAGCTTTGGTGTTTAAGATTGCACATTGATTTTACCTGAACCAACTCTATCATAATTTGGATAGCAGTCGTCTTTAATAAAAATAAAACTCTCTATATCATTCTTCAGTATTACTAAAAAGTTCTTCATGTAAGAAAAGACCATATGTCATAAATTGGCTAAAAAGGGAAGCAGATCATGCTATTTAAACCATGTGGGATATTTAGTGGTTTGCGATTGGTGAACATGACCATATGAAAGGAGGATGGATCTGATTGGATCATAATTCACTTTCAGATATGACAACGCTAACATATTGCCATTGGTTTCTGAATAGGTGCATGCGTCATTGCCAATTGGCATGACACAGTTTGCTGGACACCCTCAAGATGTACGTATTAGAAATCAATACATGCATGGTGGTGTTTCAAGATTCACAGCCACCGGATGCAGTTTACATTTGCTTAACTATTCCTCCAGCCGCAATCGCTCCTCTACTGAAACCAGGCTGCCGTATGTCAAAACCAAAGCTCTAGAGGCACGGACAATTTAATCATGGCCGCATGGCATGGCCGATCTTTACATTGCATAAAGCATTGCTACGGCGGGTCAGCCATCAGGGAATACAGAGAACCGGAATCCCGGGCCTTCCCTACTGCCAGTTGGGGTTTAGCAAGTGGTTGCAATCGATGGGTGCTTGTTAGTACGGCAAGCCAGTGAGGATTGTTGACCGTATGTTTCAGCAGTGCACGTGCCGTGGCGCATCAGTCTCTGAGGGGGTTATACTGCACTATGTCTGCACCACCAGCTTCCCTCCCTACCTCAAGTCATATGTTGTCTTCAGCTCCCATCAGACCTATGCCTGCCCAATAAATTCATCTTCTGTGGAACTGACTATCAGTGAATAGGTGTGAAAAAACTCTTTGCTCTATAGGGCTTTACAGGCATGTATAAATATATAACATTTCAATAATTAAAAATGGATCTGTGTGGGTGGGTGGGTCAATGGTCCAATTGGATTATCACAAAAGAAATGGAAAGGTATGTATTTTTTATCCCCCCCAGTTGACATTTTGCAATAATCAGCTTTACTTTTACTATACTGACAATTCTTGTAATGCCTCCAATTTTCCTTTCCTTTTTTATGTTTATGGATAAGGGTGTGTGTGGGTGATGGTCAATACTATTTTTTCTTAGATTATTGGATTGTTTCATATTTACAAAACCCCTAAATCAGAGACTTAATACAAATAAATATTCCTTCATCAACGTGTTTTACTTGCTACATATTTAATAAAAATGCATGGCTAGTAGTTCAAATCCTCCTACGGTGTTTGAAACAAACATGACATCACACAAAATATTCTACAGGAAATTATGCAATACATTCTGCAATTGAGATCTCTGGGCAGCTTCCGTGGCCACGGCGACCCACCTCGGTGGACAAGCTGAGAGGTGAGAAAGGTGAGAATTCTCCAATTGCAATCTTGCGAGACATTCTACATTAAATGCTGCAAGCAATTTTGCAAGAACCCATATCAGAGATTGTACGGGGCATCACTTGACAACCCTGTGCAAGAGCTCTGAAGTAGATCCAACACTAAAACATAATAGATATCCTGAAAGAAGATCATGCAGTAGATGTGGTAAAAGATCATCACATATCAGATGTTGTATTAAATCCTGCCAGGCTGGCACAGTTCCAGTGTAAATCTCCTACAAACACATTATACATTACAGAAATCAATACATATGTTTAGTGTTTCTGCCCGGCGTCCCATCCTGCAATATAGTTCAGTGCGGGGAGATTCTGGCACAATCGACAATGAGACAATGTCTATCCAGCCAGTCCTCTCAGTGTCGCACACAGACTCTCAAGTGCTCTCAACTATCCAACGACCGCAACCACCATCACGAAGCCGAAGTGCCAAGTTCCCCATTGACCTGGCAGATCTCCCAAAAATTTGCCTAAATTATCACTTTCTCTGTAACTCCTATTTTCTGTTCTTCTCCTCATTATACAATAACTTTATCGTCCCCAAACACAAACACATGTGGACCCCACCGTGGGTAGTACAACTGTTAATTGAAGACTAATTTATTATTATTATCATTAAGAATGCACAACAAAGAGGAGAACACATTTTTGGGAACAACGTGTCTATCTGGTGCTACATAAAACTGAATGCCATGAACAAAAGTATACATGTATCTCATGTCTAATTATGTGTTTAATTTTTTAGTTATCACTACAGTACATTGGTAGGGCATTTCTGACAGGCTCGGTGGTGATGCCTTATGATTAATTAGGTTCAAAATAAGCTGTGATTTCCTGCATTGCTGAAAGTGTTCTGCTTCCGTTAATTATCTAATTATGGGATTATCTCTAATTGTTGACTTCACTTTGGAGTCTATTTATGCATTGCATCTCTGACTAGGTTTTAAGGTTCAGCTCACACGGGCAGTGTAACATTTCAGACGGCCACGGGCAAACATGGTTTTACTTTTATCAGGCGCATTACCGCACATATATACACAACATAATATTGTTATTTACTGTTGAATTTCACACGGGCATGGAGAGTTTTTTCACAGGCAAATTGCCTGTCTGAAAGGCTTTAAAAAACGTGCCTCTGACAATGTAAGGCACGCAACAGAACAATGAAACACGTGGACACATCCTGAAATACAGCAATGGTCATGGCAGGAAGTAATCAATAATTATTTCTGGAAAGCTGCATCTAAAACAAGTATGACTGTCTTAAAACAAGAAGACATGATTTACAACAATCCAAGAAATGACACTGTAATTATGTTTGTGCGCGATGCAAAAAATAGATGCACAGTAAATCTGCCAAGTCTACTTTTAAAATGATGGATGGAAATGGATAAGAATGCCCATAGCGGCCACGGTTTGGGGGGGGTGGCAATTGGCCATAAATCAAGTTGATTTCCGACTGACAACTTTCACTTTGCTGCTGCAGCAAATCACTTTACAAAATAGCTGTACAAACTGTATGACTGTTTCCCATATCTCGGCAGTACAACAGACAGGATATACAACAGGTATGGGACATCACACAATGTCAATATATGTTATAGAATAAAAACTGTAATATAAATGTACTTTGGTTGTTGTTTTGGTAACCAATCAAAGTAAAACAGATAACAAATGATGTGCACTGAATGTTTGCCTGAGAGAAGAGATCTGACTCACCTCCTCTGCGAGTGCCAACATCCGCCGCGTGCTCTCAAGAGACTGTAAGCAAAGGACATCCAACAGTTAGACAAAGATGAACCACACAAACTGCACAACACAGTTGGGGTGCTATTTAGGCACAACAAGCAACTTAGAGTTGCACAGGTGTCTGGCAAGTAGGCATGCATACAAAAGTTCCTAATCATTCTTAATAATCAGATGGTCAGTGATCAAATCAAACAGAAGTAATGGAAATGGATTTTCACCACTTCCTTAGAAGAAAAGTAATCAGTGATGTGAACACCTGATGGCAGGGAAGACGACAGGGAGAGAAGGTGACTGGGAGGGGAAGAAATTTTTTTGCAGAGGCAGGTCTTGGGGAGAGCTCTAAAGAAGGATACAGTCAACTGAATGGACCATCCTGCAAGAGTGAACAGACAAACCAATATATTACTTCTGGTATGATATTATAGATGGTAAGACAAGCCAACATATTACTTCTGGTAAGATATTACAGATGCTAAGATAAGCTAACATATTACTTCTGGTAAGATATTACAGATGGTAAGACAAACCAACATATTACTTATGGTAACATATTATAGATGGTAAGATAAACCAACATACTACTTCTGGTAAGATAATACAGATGGTAAGATAAGCCACCATATTACTTCTGGTAAGATACTACAGATGGTAAGACAAGCCAACATATTACTTCTGGTAAGATATTACAGATGGTAAGACAAACCAACATATCACTTTTGGTAAGACAAGCCAACATATTACTTCTGGTAAGATATTACTTCTGGTAAGATAAGCCAACATATTACTTCTGGTAAGATAATACAGATAGTAAGCTAAGCCACATATTACTTCTGTTCGTATTACTTCTACATGTTGCATTGTACCACGATGATTGCACAACTTGTAGGACAATTGTGTTGGAGTCTATCATGTCAAACAAGCTAACATCATGCAGATGACAAAAAACATCCTCAACTTCCATTTAAATTCTCAGTCTTTGAGCCTTTATCTCCAAGGATGATCTCAGGCATACTTATCCCATCTGTATTATGGCTTCCAGGTTTTCCTTCCCAAACACCCTAGAGCTGGACTGCATGTTTACGGGGTTAAAATGATCGGTGTTTAAAATGACATATAATTAGAACTAGGGTCCCAATATTCATTAAACACTATTTATAAGCCATTCTTGGATGCTTGACAGGACCAAGGTAAACCTTTTTATAGATTTTTTAACCCGAAGAACACAATGGAAAACGGCAACTGTTGAAGCACATGGATCTAGATTGTGCTCATGAGGATCGATCTCTTCTCCCGTCTCCGTAGCTTGTCTATAAGGTTACACCAGACCAGACACACTTAATACCAGTGTTTGTGACTGGATAAAAATAACATGGTTACAGAAGGCGCCAGACAATTCCACCAACAATCAATCACGTGCAACACACCAGACTTGAGAGTAAAATACTAAGAAAGTATTTAAAGTTTCAGCCGACACGGGGCCATACTGTGGAACAAAGCGTTCCACAGTATGGCTGCCTGAGAACATTAAACAACTGAACACTCTGAGCTCTTTCAAGAGAATCTTAAAAACACATCTCTTTAAACTGGCACATGACTGACGTGATTGAGTCACGCTCTCGTTTGAATGACATTACTATATACCAATGACTTACTCATAATGTTTTATTCATGTGTGTGCTATAAGTATACTATCTGTGTTTATTTATTTTTTTAATGTTTAAATCAGCTCCTTTACACTATCTACTTTTAAAATAATCTATATTTTATAGTTTTATTTAATTTATGCAGTTTTATGTAAAGTATGTATTTTATAATTTTATTTAATTTTTGCAGTTTCATGTAAAGTGCCCGAGAGCATCTTAATTGGATTCGGGCACTATATGAATTCTGATATAATAATAATAAAATACTTAAAAACATGTTTGAATGTGAATATAAAAAACATGCAGATCATTCATACTGATTAGTCTAAGAATGTGTATTTTCAAACTATATTCAATCATAGTTACAAATATTGGTAAACCACTATCTCTATGATCCTGAACTCTGCCATTTGTGAAAACAGTTTTAGACGAGATGACAACAGTCTGCCCTAGGACATAATTATAACAAAGAAAATCATGGTGATCTGCAGAGATGGCACTAAGCTGAAAGAAGAGATATTTACTTCAGCCGTGCCCTCATTGATGTCTATCTGCAGCTGCTCATCTTCGGTCGGTGTCCTCGCCTCTGGAACTTCCTTCGGCCCATCACCGTTCTGTTTGTCATCTTTTGTCATTGAGCCTGCGTGTGTCTGACGCCACTCGACGGGGCACACCACTCTTGTACGACACCGCTTTAAGACTGTACCCACACAGGTGGCTATGTGTGGTGCCTGATACGATCCACCTGCTGAGACACCTGACAACCAGTGCCACACCACCACATATCCCACTCTGGCAGTGGTGCTAATTCCGTGACAGGATGCTGTGTGTCTGTAACGCACTGATTTCCACAAATGAATTACAGCGTGACAATGCGACTGACCGTGATGAAGCCGTGCACATCCAATCTGGTCTTTGTAATAAGACTCCCCACTCCACAAAACAGCAGCGGTGACAATAATATTATGCAGAGACAGGCATAAGTATGCAAGACCGCCCTGCTTAAACTCCACAGGCAACGACTTATCTCTTGATACAAGAACAACCAGGTCCAATGTGCATATAAATCTGCAGTGATCTTGTGGAATAGCAGTACAATCCACGAGGTTTACCACCGATCATCAAACACACAGTCTCTCTGCTTCTCGTGTTGTTAGATGCTAAATCTGGCCTGTCCACTGGTCTGCCACCTTTTGGCAGCAACAATCAACTATTTATGGGCCTGCGCCAATTAATTATAGATTAATCTACAGTAGTTACACGCTGCCTGAGTGACTGACGTGTGTTAATATTTAAACATTTCACCGAGCCGTCTGTATGGTTGCTCCATTCATCCGTCTGCTATGGCTACTCTCAATGTTAATGCGTCGATTGTTTCACTGCCACCACGGTCTCCTCGCTCTCGGGCTTCATTGATTATTGACTGCAGATGGCAGCACAAACAGATCCATGGGTAAAACTGTGAGCCAGTGACATACGGATGCTTGTATCCTAGAGGTAGGACTGTATGCACGACAAGACAAGTTGTCACAGAACATAACAACTGACATCATGTAGAATCAATGACTCATCTACCTCCACTTTGCTCACACACCCGGACAGACGCTTCCACTAGCACACGATCAATCTAATCCCCACCTCACTCACTGAAGCAGCAACTGGTGCTAGTGAAAGCAGAAATATAAAACATTGCACTAATCAAAACTTGGTCAACCAAAAGCATTTATGGATAACAGCGCACGTAGTAGTTTCATGGGCGTCAGCATGCACCATGCCAATTTAATGATGCTATTTGCTCAGATTTCATTGGCAAGCATGCAAGTTTTTGTAGAGTTAGTTCAGTCTCTGCCACAAGATCTGTATGTAGACGACAAGTTGACTGGATGCACATATGACTACATGAAGACATATTCACTATGTCTGCTATTGACATCAGTTCACACAGATGCCATTATTTCACTTAACTGAGCATTTACTTTGCCATAAACTAACACAACAGGCTCCTATAGACTTGAATCAATCAGTCAACCATCAAACACGTTCTTTGGTGTGCATTACCAGAAACCTATTACACATGTCTAACAGCAGAAGATGCATGTTCATTTAAAAATAATACATCAAATGTGCACAATACCATGTGAAAAAATTATGAAAAAAATCATACAGTTTTCAAAAAGAAATCATGCCAACAACTCTACAATAACATATTGTTTATGATAACCCATTGCATTTTGCAATTTGTGTAAGTTTCCTCTTCCTTGTAGTCTATTTCTATAATTTCTCCTTCATTCTGATTTACTGTCCTTTTTTCGGACTATCTTTCTTCTTTTATGCATGTGGTATAAACATTTCTGTGTTGACCTGGGTACTATATATCTTATTTATGATTAATGGTTTTTTGAACAACTGTCTTCCATGGGCTGTCAATATATTTTATTAATAATGTCTTACATGTAAAATATAAATCTGCATTGTGAAGAGATGCTGAACAGATTCAAAAGGCCATTTGGTCGATTTATGACAACAGCAACAATAATGCCAAATATATATAAAAAAAGAAGGGTGATTTATAATAAAGATGTCCAAAGACAGGAAATGTCTATAGAAATGACACCATTAGAGGATATACAATACAGTTATGCAGTGTACAGCAGTGTGCCTATAAATAGCATCAGGTATAACATTTCCTAGAATGCAGACAGCCATTGCATGCTACACAAGGACAAAATCACTGTCTGGCTGGCATTCTCTGCCTTCACAAGTCTCAAAATCAGGATCAGCTAATGAACGATATCTGATATAGTTCTAAATAATTGTTAAGCTGGACATATAAATGAAATAAAAATAACTAAATAAAGACTTCATCCAAAATATTCACTTTATTTCTTTGAATTTTCACAGTAACTTTATTTCCTGCCTAGATTTGTGACTGTCTTTCCGTGACTTCTTGAACAGATTTGTCTATGCATCATGAATACAGCCATCCATTACACTATGTTCTAGCAATAAATGATACCAACTTTACTGAGTTTGTTGACAAGATATGTTACTAGATAATGCGAAGGACACACAATCATGTGTATGGAAGTAACATATATTTTTAAATGAACCATTTCAGTACTACAGCCATGATCTGCTATGAACACTGAATACTGCATTCCCAGTGAATATGCTAGAAAATCGACTGCGTCACTTCAAGCAAAGATTTCAGCAACTAAAATGCATATTATGAATAGGAATATTATATATATATATATTCTGAAGGTATGATAATCAGCGAGTAAAATGACCCATATCATTTTACATTTCGTCGTCATGGTAACCAGCAGTCCAAGATGGCCACCACGATTTCAACGTTTTTGCAGTTGTTGAACACAGTTTTATACCAAAGTACATATTTAAACTACTCAAGGTAAACTACTCATGTTGATCATGCTACAGGAGTGTACTATGATATAAAATACAACATCACGTACATTTTGTGGAGTGAAAAACAAGTTACTTATCTGTATTTTATACATGTATGACAGAAGTGTTTATCTGTATATTTGTTAACACATCCATCGCTACTGGACCGATTCCAATCGAACTTTGTATGTTGACAGATTCACAGACACATTTTCATAAATCATAAGCCAACATTGATAGTACATTGTGCAGTTGATCCTCAGGGTTTACACCGTCACTTTCATCATCACAGATGTCTGAGTAGCAATCGAAAATACTCCTGCTGTCAGTGTCTGTTTCGCCTCCGGCTTAGTCGCTAAGTTTGCCAACATCATTGCTGTTTCGATCGTAAACATCTGACAAAGATTCGTCTCTAAAACTATCAAATAATCTGTCCAAAACATATGGCAGTAAAGCGCCAGTTGAAATAATGCCGTTTGCTATTGCGGCCATCGTAGATTTTCATAATTCATCATTAAAAACCGCGAAAATCTCCGTAAAATTATATTGAGTGATAATAAACAATTGCTGCTACTGAATAGCTAATTCATTTGCCAAGACAACTGTATATAACAAGTGGCTCCACATATTGGATAATTATGAGTAAAAGCAATTTAAATGGTGAATGTAGCCAATGCTGAAAATCCGGCCTGTCGTACTGTAGCGTAACACACAGCATGGCCAGAAATTCGGCCTGTCGTACTGAAATGGTTAAATGCCTGAACATTCACATTTTCCTACATTTGGTCAAATAACTTAGGAACCAGGGCATTTAAAAAACCGGCCTAAAGGTTTTATACGATTATGGGGGAGAATACATCACCACATTGTAGTCTGACATGGTTGAGAATTCTACATACCAGGTAAGTTATATATTCATTTAAGTTTGTTATCAGTAAAAAAATTATAATATACATGTTGCAACACATTCAGAAATTACATTATATTGCTATGAACAACTGAACAATCTTTCATAATATTTAACATTAATGTTTTACTTGGTTTCTTATATATTATGTGGAATTGTACAACACTTAAAAAAAATATGAAATCACTTTTTTTACAAGCAACATAATTTTCCAGAACATAGTTATCAACACAGGTATTGCATTTAAAAACAATCAGTGGCAAATTATGATAATAACTTCTATGTGGTTACTGTCAAATTATTTTATTATTTATGTAATTGTCAAAAAAAGACATAAATATCGAAACACAATGGCAACATGGTTGTACATCACAAGATTTTCCAATAATGCAAGAACAAATGTTTTAAAAACCAACTCTTCATAATTTCTTTTTGTAAAAACAGCTGTTTTCCAATAGTAAATAATTGTTGCTGTAACATCACTGCCAGCTTTATTTATCAGTTACGCCCACGCTGAACTATTGAATTCTGACATGCGGTTGTGCACGTGTAAATCTTGTTGCTAGGTAAAACACTGGGTAAAGATCATTTCAAATCAATATATCTGCCAAATGTTCCATGACTAGCATGCTACACAGATTGTAGTGCCACCTATGAGACAGTTAGTTATTATTCTCAATGTTGTTGTCCAAAAGAGGGCACCACTGCTGCAGCACAACCTTGCTAGATTGGTTCTCAGCTCTATAATCTACACTACATTATAGTATTATAGAAAATGGTGTTGGGTAATGTTCTTATGTGGTGATCAGAGAGCTGACTCATTCACATAATGCAAACACAATTCTATTAGATATACAAATTCTTTAAAAATCAACTACTGAACTTGTCGTGTCTGATTCAAATAGTTATTGATGGGTCTAATTTGAATTTTAGCTACAACTATTTCATTTTGGTTAACTTTGCTTGAATTGTTGAGCGGATGTGGCAGGGGTCTTATTTCCAGTAACTCATACAAATTAAAACGACTGTACACATATTCCATACAAAAGATTATAGGAACAATTGGAGCAAAACAGAGATTTTAACAAACCTCCTGAATCTTGCAAGTACTGTATCACCACTTTTCACGTAATAATAATACCCTCAAAATATTGCAATTTGAATTTTATCACATTCACAGCTTTGTTTGTGATGTGGATCTGGTCAACTTGAACACTCCTTGAGTAAAATTATGATGAAAGCTAAGATAAACCTAAAAATATAATAATACTGCAAATAGGTATAAACTAATCCAATGGAAGATGAAACACAAACTGTTCAGATTCCAGCGAGCCAGCTACTAACATTAATTATGGGCACAGTCCTGCAACCATAACCTCACCTCATACAGTGCACTAATTAATTATTCATTCCGTTCAAATGTTATACATAGTTATGATTAGCGTCTGTCTGCATGCATCATGTCACAGTAATTCTGTATCACTAATACTCTAATTACGCACCTCAAACATCATTTTGCTTTATCTGTATTGCATGTCATATTCAACAGAAAGTTACTACGGAGAGTTTTAATCAGTCAGCTGTTATTTATTCAACATACACTATAGCAGCTGGACCACAATAACTGATTGATTCACCCCCCTCAGGACCACAATAACAGTTGATCCACACCCCTCCCGAGGACCACAATAACAATTGCACTTTTTTGTGTCATACTGATATTTTAATATATGAATGAATAAAATAAAAAATTTCAGTCTTCTATAAAATAATTTCAAAATACATCTGAAGACACACGTTTTTGCCAGAACATTTTGTACAGTGCCATGAACGAAGACTTTTCGAGCAGTGCCCAAATTTCATGATTTAATTTGATCTCGCTATACATTGGCTTGTCCAATTAATTATTTTCACGACTTTCAGTGGATCTACACTTTATAATTCAATTCATCTTACTTGCAATAATAACATTACTTAAATAGCGTACTATTCATATTTGTTTTAGTTTGCAGTTTACGTTTAATTAAAATATACATAAATACTAAAATCAGCCAGGCTGTCCAACAAGTCAGAGAACTCTGACTTGGTGTTCCAGGCATCCAAGATTCCATCAAAGTTTTACTGTACCATGCATAACAAGCCAATTTTTACAAATAAGTATGGCATTAACAATGTGTCTCTATTCACGTACACTCATTGAAAGGCAATGCACGATTTCACCCTTGAAGAAATAATATATGAACTCAATCATGTAAAAACTCTTATTCACAGACCATTAACTGATTTAAGTCACACAATTTCAACCATTAAGTGATGATATGATTTTTTTTATTATTTTTGGGGGGGAGTGTTCCAAACAAGTGTGCCAGCAACACAGCGCTGGAGCATGACTGACCAACACTCTGTCACTTACTTGGTAACAGCCACACAACACAGCGCTGGAGCATGACAGACCAACGCTCTGTCACTTGGTAACAGCCACACAACACAGCGCTGGAGCATGACAGACCAACGCTCTGTCACTTGGTAACAGCCACACAACACAGCGCTGGAGCATGACAGACCAACGCTCTGTCACTTGGTAACAGCCACACAACACAGCACTGGAGCATGACAGACCAACGCTCTGTCACTTGGTAACAGCCACACAACACAGCGCTGGAGCATGACAGACCAACGCTCTGTCACTTGGTAACAGCCACACAACACAGCGCTGGAGCATGACAGATCAACGCTCTGTCACTTGGTAACAGCCACACAACACAGCACTGGAGCATGGCAGACCAATGCTCTGTCACTTGGTAACAGCCACACAACTGTGTGTTTGCTTCACTACGTACATGCAGAATAAGTCATGTAATTATGACTCATGTAGAGCCTACAGCAATATCTGCAGTAATTGGCTCATAATATGGCTACAAAGGTAAGTAACTTGTGGAGGTTTCTTCCAAGATGTTCAATGTGGCTGACAGCATTGACTGACATATTTGCAATGATTAATACACAGAAATAAAAACTTGTTGAACACACAACATCATAATTTCATGGGCTGCACCATACCTCCATCACGCATGTGATATTCTGGCAATATTTGCTCGCCACATGAAAATAGATTTGTAGTTGTACACACCTATTCCTACGTTTGCCAATAGGACATGGCCATATTTTTTGCATCCAAACTCAATTTATGTAACATATTTTGGCCTTTGTTTACTAAACTAGTCTCCTTTCTGGCAAATTAACACATCTGTTTGAGACTTCGTGTTGGCTCTGTTATACTGGCCTCCCTTAATACGTCACTTGTAGTCTAGGTTACCCTGATTTCATAGAACTGAGTATGTGCTAATCATTCAGAGAAATGACCGGAATCTCCCAATTTTAGAACACATTCTGAGTAAACCACTATTCTAGATTTTAACTGCATGTGGTTAGTTTTATAATCTCTTTTAGGTGCATACACCCAAACCATTACATTTGTATTGTTTCAATGCAATGCATCAATTCGACAATCAATATAGCTGAAGCAACAATGTTATGTTTATGTTTTGCATTCCTTAAGATGCAATGTATTTGAAGATAATGATTCCATTGGAACTACGTTCCTGGAACTGTCATTCCTATTAACACTCATTCCTGACATTTTTACTCTCAACTGCAAACAAGTTATAGCTTAATCACGAAACATGAGAATTAGGTTCTCAAACAACCAAGGTATTGTGTGTTTATTTCTGTGTTTATTTTATTAACATAAAAAGAATATAGATATCTTGTTATCTGGATCACAGATGATGTGTGATGCCTCCACACGACCACAAGGAGAATAGGCCAAGTCATAAACGGATGATGTATGATGCCTCCACACGACCACAAGGAGAATAGGCCAAGTCATAAACGGATGATGTATGATGCCTCAACTGGACCACAAGGAGAATAGGCCAAATCATAAATGGATAATGTGTGATGCCTCCACACGACCACAAGGAGAATAGACCAAGTCATAAACGGATGATGTATGATGCCTCAACAGGACCACAAGGAGAATAGGCCAAATCATAAATGGATGATGTGTGATGCCTCCACACGACCACAAGGAGAATAGGCCAAGTCATAAACGGATGATGTGTGATGCCTCAACAGGACCACAAGGAGAATAGGCCAAATCATAAATGGATGACAAAACAATAAAGAAACAGTAACTACAACCTCACCACAAAGTAATCATTTATCGTCGCTATGATGATATATGGCTGCGAGACACGAACGCTGTCAGAAGAATCCGCTGGAAGAATCAATCAATTTTAGCAGCAATGTTACAGAATAAGGTTAAAATAACATGGACAGAAAGATAGCTACTGAGGACAGGAAAGGAACCAAACTACCCGAACAATACTGCAGAAATAAACACGACATTCGACATTTACGTTGAGGCACAAACGAAACAAACATAACGAACATCTTAGAAGAAACTAATCAGGGGACAGATGACAACAAAGATGATCGTTATTAGAAGGCATCAAGATTGATTGAAAACTAAGAAGCATGGCGAACTTTAAGTGAATACAAAAAAATTTACAAGTGAGTATCACACATCTAAGTTTAGGACTAAAAAGAGCACTATTTATACATAGGCTGTTAGCCATGTAAATGTTTAAAACCCTAGATGGCTTATTTACAAACTATACAATCATAAAACTTTAATGAGACTACAAACTGTAGTAGACACGGAACTTTCCTGGAAAACTCAAACAGAAGAAGCTGGGCATCACAAATGTATGAAATTCCAAGGAACTGCACAGAAGAGTAATTTGCACAGGCACTAGGTTTCACTGGACATGTCTAATCAGGCTCCCTCAACACCATCAGTCAATACAATTCATGTTTCTGCATCACCATATTCGACAAACAATCAAATATAGTCATTAAATAGGTACCCTCAGTACATTGAGGGTAGGCAAAGGAAAGGCTTGTATGAATAAGGGACATTCCGATCAACCAAGGCATGTTGCACTCATATTTTTTTAATTATTTTTTTTACCAATTAATCCACAGGTTAATATAACCACACATGCCATACCATAGGGATGTAGCTTGAATATTTTCTGAGTTATGACCATTTCAATTTTTTTGGATTCTGTCATTTTTGCCAATTTTAGGAAATCATGAAGATTTCTTGTTCTAGTTAAAATACCAATAAAAACTATTTGTGCAAGAATTGTGCATGAGGAGATTTGGCTTGTTCTCCATCAGATGTAGATAGTAACACAATACTACAGTTCCACTTCTCTATATTAGTTCTCCAACATTCTTGCACTGAAGTTGTGATTTTATGTACAGAGTTAAGCCAACAAGCGATA
>BSQZ01000063.1:1145356-1227856 GCA_033239005.1 Lamellibrachia satsuma | reverse complement strand
ATTTAACAGAGAAAGGATTAAGGCTTAAATTGGTATCCAATACAACTGTGGTGGATATTAACTTGATGCTTCTTACTGAAAAAACCTTTGAAGGGAATTACCACTGTGGCTTCAATGTGCAGATCAATGAATTAAGGTGTGAAATTTCACCATTACCAAATCAAAATGAAACCACATTATGTTATGCAAGCCACCAAAATTGCATATGTGGGGCTGTGGAGTAATTTCTATGACACAATTCTGGTATGATGTCATTACTGCATAATTACATGTTAGCTCTGTCACATTTGGAAGAATATCTAACTATCTTTCCACCCATACCTCATTTATTATAGGTTGGAATATTTGCATTGATTAAATGGACTACTCTCTACCCCTCAAATTGTGAAATATCTGGTCAATTTATCACACTTAAAATCAAGAAACAATGTTCAGCATAAGAAACTAAATAAAAATTGGTTCTTACTTGCTGAGTATGTAGTATCAATGGCGTGACTTCGAAGATTCATTAGTTGCTGTAAGCTTGAGTTGTTCTATAGTACTGAAATATTCCACTTTGGGAATTAGATGTTTTTGACATATTTGAAACATTTTGTAAAGTTCTTCCTTAAATTGTACTTCATAATTATCCTGTGCCACTGTGATAGTTATGCCAAGAGGCAAGTGATTAACACCTACTGATTGTGTTCTTTTTATAGGGAGAGGCAATGCACAATAGCCAATTGAGACAGTCACCAGTAATTTGAATGTCTGAAGAATTGTGAAAGCTGCCATTAATACACAATTAAACAATATATAATGACAAAAGTACACAAATGGTTATTACGCAGTATGACTGAAATGGCCACCTGTCAAACTGTGTAATAATAGTGCCTTATTTCCAGTCATTTCGTGTAATGACTGGAATTTTCAGTCATTTTGCGAAATGCCTGAGTGAAACAGTCATTTCGCGTAATACCTAAACATGTCATTCATTACGTGAAATGACTAATTACGCAGATTGACTGTAACATATATACATATTGCGGAAGGTTGAATAGCTTGAAAGTGATGTGAAATTAAGTTAATTTATAAATAGCACAAGCACCACTGTAATAAATTTATAAGTAAATTGTGAATGTTATTTTGTACTTTATTTTTATACTTGTACTGTATTTATTTATTTGAGAAGGGCATAGCACCTTATAAGTCACATTCTCAAAGCATAACAACACAGGTGAGCTATTCTTGGACTTTCTTCATATCCAAATTCTAATAGGAATAAAACAGAAGGAAAATTCTAAATCCAAACATGGTCATTTGGACACAAATGCAGCAGTGCTCATCAACTGATGTGAATGCTGTATTCAATCACTGTCTAACAATGTCAACGAGATTTCTCAGGAAATGTCTTTCCTCGTCTCAAATTCAAATCCACCACCAATTCTAAATAAGGGTTAAATAAAAAAACAAATAACATTTTGTTTACAAATACATGAACCGCTACATTAATCAGTTCATTAAAATATTTACATAAAAAAATTACATGTTTTATTTTCGCGATCCGTGCCTGCAATTGGTAGCCAGCTGCAGTATGAATTATGTAATACCTTTCAATTTGCCAAATCCATTACAAGTTTGGTTCACCTGCCAAAATAAAAATAAATCCACTTTACACACATGCACCACACACACACACACGCACCACACACACATGCACCACATAAACATGTACCACACACATACATACATGCACCACACACACACATGCACAAGCACCACACACACATCCACCACACACACGCACCACACACACACACACACACACACACGCATCACATACACATGCACCACACATACACACACACACACACACACATGCACCACACACACATACACCACACATGCACCACACACACATGCACCAAACGCACACATGCATGCACCACACATACACGCACCACACACACATGCACCACAAACACACACTACACACAAATGCATCAAACAGACACACACACACACATGCACCACACATGCACCATACACACATGCACCACACATGCACCACAAACACACACCACACACATGCACCACACATATTTTTACAACTTTTAGTTTTTGCAATTTTAAACAAGTGATTGTTATTTTACAGGAAGAACGACAGGAACGTAACGGGTGATGGAGGTATGGTGCAAATCTATACTCTACAGTCACACGCACTTAGGTTTCTAGGTCTGCAGCATTGCCAAACAGTGCCTAAAATAATGAAATTATCAAATGGGTAACACTAGGCCGGAATCAATAGCACTGGCTGGCTGTCTGCGACCTTCACTAAGAGACTGTCTGTATTAGTGCACATATTAATGCACGGCACGTCTGCCAATGCACCAGGACCTTTGATGGTCTTCTCACTCTGTGTATATAATCACCTCAAGGGAGCAGTCATTATTTCAGATCCTCGAGGGAGCCGTCATTGTTTCAGAACTTATACACACAGTGGGATGGTTAAATCGATGGTTGGGTCCATGCAGTGTCATGTGCAGAACGTGCTTGTCAAGTTATGCGGCTACATTGTTTTATAATGATCAAGCAACTGTCATAGGTAGTGACAATGGTTGACATGCCATCCACAATAATTAAGGCCTCTAAATTAAAGACTGAATTTCTCATAAGACAAACCATTTCATTCATTAAAAAAATACTTTCTTATATAGAGAGGTATTCGGTCCTTGCGATTGTTCAAAGTGCTTTACGCGTCCCTTTGGCAGACCTTTTCATTGCAATGCCAACTTGACTTTATATAACTGAGTGAACTGAGGCTACATGGAGTGAACTGAGGCTACATAGAGTGAAATGAGGCTACATAGAGTTAACTGAGGCTACATGGAGTGAACTGAGGCTACATGGAGTGAACTGAGGCAAAATGGTGTGAACTGAGGCTACATGGTGTGAACTGAGGCTACATGGAGTGAACTGAGGCTACATGGCGTGAACTGAGGCTACATGGAGTGAACTGAGGCTACATGGCGTGAACTGAGGCTACATGGAGTGAACTGAGGCTACATGGAGTGAACTGAGGCTACATGGCGTGAACTGAGGCTACATGGAGTGAACTGAGGCTACATGGAGTGAACTGAGGCTACATGGAGTGAACTGAGGCTACATGGTGTGAACTGAGGCTACATGGTGTGAACTGAGGCTACATGGCGTGAACTGAGGCTACATGGAGTGAACTGAGGCTACATGGAGTGAACTGATGCTACATGGAGTGAACTGAGGCTACATGGAGTGAACTGATGCTACATGGAGTGAACTGAGGCTACATGGAGTGAACTGAGGCTATGTGGAGTGAACTGAGGCTACATGGAGTGAACTGAGGCTACATGGAGTGAACTGAGGCTACATGGTCTTGAATTGAGGCTACATGGAGTGAACTGAGGCTACATGGAGTGAACTGATGCTACATGGAGTGAACAAAAGTTTCGAAATGGCAAAAAGAAGAAACCTGGTTCTCTCCGTGGTTCGAACATCAGTGGTAGAAACAACTTAGGTAGAAACAACTTAGACCTGGCCTACATCCATGTTGCTAACCACACAAAGGTTGTTTTCCTTGACTCACAATATAAGTCTGCACTACACAGTTTGTGTGATAGCAATATTGGCAATACCAGACAGAGGTGCAGATAAACTGTCATTCATCCCATCATCCAATTGACATTTCAGCGAATTGGACCCTAAAGTTATGCAGTGTTGAGATTTGTTAAGATGTAGCACATCCTTCACTTGTTTTCTGTGTCTAAACACAGACAGTTGTACTTCAGCAACTTCCTGGAAGGTGAAATGGTTCTGATTATGGGCAGGCTTGTTGCAGACTCTTGCTTGAGGGGCATGGTAGCTCGGCGATTAGAGCACCGCAATGTCAATCAAGGGAACCAGGGTTCAAGTCCACGTGGTAGCTCGGCAATTAGAGCACCGCAATGTAAAAAATTACCAGGGTTCAAGTCCACTTGGTAACTCAGCGATTAGAGCACTGCAATGTCAACCAAGAGAACCAGGGTTCAACTCCACGTAGTAGCTCGGCAATTAGAGCACCGCAATGTCAACCAAGGTAACCAGGGTTCAAGTCCACATGGTAGCTCGGCAATTAGAGCACCGCAGTGATAAATCAATGGAACCAGGGTTCAAGTCCACGTGGTAGCTCGGCAATTAGAGCACCGCAATGTCAACCAAGGTAACCAGGGTTCAAGTTCACGTGGTAGCTTGGCAATTAGAGCACCGCAATGTCAATCAATGGAACCAGGGTTCAAGTCCACGTGGTAGCTCGGCAATGTCAACCAATGGAATGAGGGTTCAAGTCCACGTGGTAACTTAGCGATTAGAGCACTGCAATGTCAACCAAGGTAACCAGGGTTCAAGTCCACATGGTAGCTTGGCAATTAGAGCACCGCAATGTCAACCAAGGTAACCAGGGTTCAAGTTCACGTGGTAGCTCGGCAATTAGAGCACCGCAATGTCAATCAATGGAACCAGGGTTCAAGTCCACGTGGTAGCTCGGCAATTAGAGCACTGCAATGATAAATCAATGGAACCAGGGTTCAAGTCCATGTACTTCAGTTGCAAAACTTGAGCAATATCATTCACTCCACTTTGGCTGCATGTGCATACAAGATTAACTGCTGCCAAAACTTTCTGATACTGGAGTAAGCATCATGAACGCCTTGTCTAGGTGGATATGTAAGACAATAGTATATAAGACAACATTATTGTTGTTATGTACCACATACTTAGGAGTGGGTCTGATGTTTGAATCAACTGGGGAAGATGCAATCATGTTGTTTTGATGTAGTATTGATTTGAAGTGACATAAGTATAGCCCTAGTTTTGAACTTCTGATCTGCAAGTGCCACTGAACTATGGGATAATTGCACTTCGTTCTCATGTTTGTAACATAAAGATAGAGGTAAGTTCTTATATAGTACGATATCTAGTCCTTAGGACTGTTCTAAGACCTTTACACTTCACCCCGGCAGACCTGTTCATTCCAAGGCCATCTTGTCATCTCTGGGAAGCACAAGATGTATTGGTCTGTTTTAAAATGTATTGCTCTGTCCTAAGCTGGCATCAAGAGATCACAGAAAACCATCTATGGCCGACAGAAGACCATCTGCAGCAGACAGAAGAAGAAGAATCAGCTCTTTTACTAATATTGATTATGATGATTATTATTACTATTCATTATTATTAAATTTATTATTATTAAAAGGGGGCTTCCGTGTTGTCTTAATGGCCTTTACATTTATGTTAATTATTCCATTTTGAACAGTTATGGTCGAATAAAAATAACTGTCTGTCCGTCCATCCTTGCTCCCTGTACCCTGCTGTACAGGGGTGAGGGTCAGGTACTGTCTCTTCCTCCTTGTACCCTGCTGTACAGGGGTGAGGGTCAGGTACAGTACTATACTGTTGAGCCACTCTTTCTGTTCTTTCTTTCCACAGTTTTCTATCGGCCGCCCCCTCTCTCCATCTCTAAATAAATAATAATCATTGGGCATCTCCAGGACAATCTGTTTCAGCCACACAACATCGGCCATCGTTGTCTAGATTACGTCATTACTTTGCTATATTACAGCTGCCTGCTAACTGGATGTCAACTGAAAAGGTCGGGCAGATAATCAATGGTATCATTTGTAGTGCGCAGCATGACATGGCCAGCTCTTGGTAATGTGACATCAGCGGTCCCTGCATCAGCTGCTTCACAATCGATGTGACACTGCTTGTATCAGCGGCCACCCAATCAATGCCAACTGAATAGAGGTGCTTGTTTGGCCGATGCACTAATCCTGTTGTTTCTGGCATGGTGGCACTGTGTTTGTGGCACAGACAATGCCACCTGAATGGAGGTGCTTGTTTGGCCGATGCACTAATCATGTTGTTTCTGGCATGGTGGCACTGTGCTTGTGGCCCAGACAGTACCACCTGAATGGAGGTGCTTGTTTGGCCAATGCACTAATCATGTTGTTTCTGGCATGGTGGCACTGTGTTTGTGGCACAGACAGTGCCAATACTGTCCTTACAGTGTCATCTTTGTTCAGTTAGCGGAGCTAACATTCGCATGTTTTTATAACAACTTCTATTTTAAACATTTTCATTTATAATATATATAATTTTATTATTTGCATGCATCAAATTTGTTTCTTTTCATTTAAAAATATTTTCTTTTTTGGTCTTACAAAATGCAAAATGTGGCCAATATGTCTTCTATTCTACCTTACCAAGCACGTTAATATAGCAAGGCAGTCCAACAATGAATTATTCACAGCAAGATGCTGTTGTGCAGAGTTACTGCCATACATGTGCCAATTACTAGCTAAGTGAGTGAATGTGTGGTTCTCAGCATGCCTCAGTTTTCACCATCACTACCACTACTTAAACAGTTACGCTGGCTTCCTGTGACTTATCGAATTAATTTTAAGCTGTCCACTCTTACATATTGTGCTCTAACTACACAACAACCACCCTACTTGGTTAGTCTCCTGCATCTTTCAAATATCCATAGGCAGCTCAGATTATCAATTTCACAATAACTTATTGTGCCCAAAACAAAAGTTAACTAGGGTACACATGCTTTCTCTGTCGCTGCGCCTAGGGTCTGGAATGAACTCCCCATCACTTTGAAAACATCTGAGACTATAGCTATCTTCCAAAAAAAAACTCTAAGTAAATTCGATAAGTAACAGGAAGCCAGTGTAACTGTTTAAGTAGTAGTAGTGATGGTGAAAACTGAGGCACGCTGAGAACATACATTCACTCACTTAGCTACTAATTGGCACATTTATGGTAGTAACTCTACACGACAGCATCTTTATTCCTAACTGCATTTCCACCATAAATCTTCAGTTGTCCGTTGTTCTGATAATGACTTTTGCACGTCCCTGTTTACAATTATGTTTAGTGATTCTGTTTTGTTGCACGTCTGAACTCAGGTTCCTGATATAGGTGAAATAGAAGTTTATTCTTATTATTAATGTGACCTCTCCAGGTTCTCCTGACGTTTCTATAGCATTACCTCACTCGGCCAAGTCCGCAGAAATATAGCTCAGTGTTTGAAATGCAACACAGTCACACAAACATGAAAGAATCTGTGTATGGAATGATGAAATGTTTATCAATAAAAAATGAGAGTGTAAATAAGAAAACAATATTCAGGAAATACAGCCCAATGTAAATGTAGTGTCAGTCTCACAGATAAAAAATCTGCCCCCCCCCAAAAAAAAAACCAATCCTCCCACAAAAAAATTATTTTATGAAATACACAGCCCACACATACAATAAATAATAACATCACTACCAGAGCATACATAATACTCTTCATCTACTGTATGCTGTGGCTGTAGCAGTATGAATACATCCTACAACTGCAATCAGTCCTTCTTTGCACCTGACCACTGCCATCTTAGTCTGCCTCCCCGAGATTTGTCCTCAATCTGAATGTACATGGTCATACTTCCTTGAAGTTACTCCACACTACTTGCAACACAGCTTTCTTGCAGTGATACTATATATATATATATATATATATATATATATATATATATATATATATATATATATATATATATATATATATAATTATTATCTGTTAACACTTATTTCTCCTGGGTGTTGTGGACAACAGTAAAAAACGAAACTGCAGAGAAAGAAATAGAGTCTAGAGTTTGTGGGAGAAAGAAGAACTCAGCACTGGGCCTGAGATCGATTGTTCCCCTGGGTCTATGTAGCACTTCCACACCTGTCTCCCTGGCTCCTTCAGCTGATGGACTGCACCATGAGGACTGTACAGCTGAGACTGCATGATATACTCACAGACACACTCTAGCAGCACAAAAAGGTTCTCTGTACAAACAACAGATTGTGACCTGGCATATAAATTTGTATGGTAAAGCAAGAGAAGCTATGTTTATGGGAGTGCCACAATGATGCACTTAGTAACTAACCTTAGGTCTGTTCTATTAGCCTCTCTAGTGAGAAAGGGGTATAACTAATCTGGGACAAGTAGAACAGGCTGAATATCTGCAATGACTCCACATGTTGCAGGTGGAGAGAGAAAGGTCCAGCCTGCTCCATTTGTCATGGAGAGGCATCATCAATCTCCAGTACAAACTGACTGAGCTTTTCTCTTGGCCAGTGAGGCAAATAGAATAGACTCCTCCCTTGCCTTTTGTTTTGCTTAGCATGTTCTGGTCTGAGATGTGGCTTTACAAAAATGGAACACTGTTGTAGAATGCACACAATAATTGTCATGTCTTATATACAGTGTTTACAGTATGGTCAGACTGTGGATTTCTGACTGAATGTGACACTTGGTCACATTGTGTCTGATTGAATGTGACA
Organism: Lamellibrachia satsuma; assembly: GCA_033239005.1. NCBI lineage: Eukaryota > Metazoa > Annelida > Polychaeta > Sabellida > Siboglinidae > Lamellibrachia > Lamellibrachia satsuma. The sequence goes on along the minus strand of BSQZ01000063.1, from coordinate 1,219,483 downwards.
CTTGGTCAGACTGTGGGTGTCTCACTGAATGTGACACTTAGTCGGACGGTGGGTGTCAGACTAAATGTGATGCTTTGTTACACTGTGGGTGTCTCTGCGGAATGTGACACTTGGTCAGATGTGGTTGACTGACTGAATATGACCCTTGGTCAGAATATGGGTGTCAGAATGAATGTGACACTTGCTCAGACTAGGGTGTCTGGACTGAATGTGACACTTGACAGTCTGACTCAGCCATCAGTCTTCTGGGCATCTGAGACTAGTGAGACTGGAACAGTTTGCAACAAACTGATCGATCACTAGTCATGTTTTATTTATGGTGGGTTTAGCAATTTTCAATTGTAGCCTACCAGGAGCAGAGTCTTTGTCAAGCCGTGACATTTTAAGGCCACCTTCTTTGACAATAATGATACTGGCCTATTGTTGAATATGTTCATAAGCCACCACTGGATTTCGATTCTGGTGTAGCATGCTGTAATCTCAGTCTACAGTTATACATCACTGGGACATGTTTGGAATCCACAGAGAAACTTCACGCCTAGAATACATAAACTTCAATACTTTAATGAATATCCCAAATATAGCAGTTATGCATCCAAACTAAAATATTCTTCACTGATGTGCCTTAATGTTTATGAGATCTGAAGACATATTCCAAACTTTATAAATGATGCCCTGATCAATGTCACAGGTGGCGTAACTTTCAATTACACCATTGCTTTAAATCATCACTATACTCCAACATCTTCTAAATGTATGAATATCCTCCAAGGGCCTTATCAAATAAATCAGCAAACATAAACCACAGACCTGCCACACTCCCAGACCCAATCCCAAAGGGACAGCTAACTGAGCAGGTCCCCAGTCGAAGGACTCTTGTGTGTAGAAAACTTAAATCCATCCAAATTCAAGCATAAGAAGCTGGGATCTAAAATGGAACTCTTCCAGTAAATCCACAATTAAAAGTTAAAGGTTCATCCTCAACTCTCTTAAAGGTCCCTCCTCAATTCACTTAAAGGTCCCTCCGCAATTCTCTTAAAGTTTCCTAATCAATTCTCTTAAAGGTTCCTCCACAATTCTCTTAAAGGTTCATCCTCAACTCTCTTAAAGGTTCCTCCACAATTCTCTTAAAGGTCCCTCCTCAACTCTCTTAAAGTTTCCTAATCAATTCTCTTAAAGTTTCCTCCTCAATTCTCTTAAAGGTTCCTCCACAATTCTCTTAAAGGTTCCTCAACAATTCTCTTAAAGGTCCCTCCTCAATTCTCTTAAAGGTCCCTCCTCGATTCTCTTAAAGTTTCCTAATCAATTCTCTTAAAGTTTCCTCCTCAATTCTCTTAAAGGTTCCTCCACAATTCTCTTAAAGGTTCCTCCACAATTCTCTTAAAGGTCCCTCCTCAATTCTCTAAAAGGTTCCTCCTCAATTATCTTAAAGGTCCCTCCTCAATTCTCTAAAAGGTTCCTCCTCAATTCTCTAAAAGGTTCCTCCTCAATTATCTTAAAGGTCCCTCCTCAATTCTCTAAAAGGTTCCTCCTCAATTCTCTTAAAGGTCCCTCCTCAATTCTCTTAATTAAAGGTTCCTCAATTCGATTTTTTGCTAGTCTCATGTCAAATTCATTTTGCGAAAAATCAAACCTACCTAGTATCCACTACATCATGCTAGATTGTTTGTAAGTTTTGTCAGACAGACAAACTGATAAGTTACTCAATGTTTGGACAAACATTAATTGAAGTGAAAATGGAAACACTGAACTCACTAATTTCACCTTTGGTGTAAATTTGTAACTTTGTTACGTGATCAATGAGAGGATGGAAGTCAGTCAAGTCACGCCCATGATTGGCATTGATCTGTACAATGTTTACCATTTTGGTTATCTACTATTTTGGTCCTTACCAGGCCTAACGACTAAAGTAAATTCTTTCGAAGATTTGAACAAAAGTAGGCATTTTTTTATTAAACCAACTGCAGATGTTACATAAACTATTCAAGCATTATACATCTGGACATCAATAAATCAGATTTGCAATAGGCTAAATCAGTTGAGGATGGAGTTTTAAGACTGATCAGAACACAGTCAGATAATGTCTTCCATCATCAAGCCGCTCAATCAATGCGGATGATCAGTTAACTGTGTATTGCACTATGCTTATCAGGGTGAGTTTGTGCCCAGGGCCCGAGGTTATAAACCGTACTCAACTCAATTGAGCACGGTTTCATGCTCAGGCCTTGCTTTCACACTATGCTCAAACTCAGGTGAGGTTATAAAACATCTTGAGCACGAAATCGTGCTCAGCGTTGAGCACGAAATGCTGAAATCCTGAGTATGCTCAAGACCGTGCTCAACGCCGTGCTCAAGCATAAATAAAAATGGCAGCTCACGCATAAATTTATTGAAGTCGTTGAAAGTTCGTCCGTTTTGAGAAGATAAGCTGTCCGATTTTAGGGTCCAGGCCGCCTACTTCCGAGTTTTATCCGTATGAAGAACTGATGGAATACGACATTTGTGAAAGATTTGTTTGATGGCTCAAACTGCACTATTTAACGAACATTTGCCAAATGTAACCGCAGCAGCGACAGACACCGCAAAACAAGTGATAGTTTACTTTTAGTTGCAGCTTTTTTGGCGACGGGGACCATTCATTTACAGCTGCTGCAGGACGACAACATTATATTTCAACTGCCGAGTCAGAGTCATGATTCACACGAAATGTGTCTACAGAAATTAAAACTATGTGGTTTAGTTGAACGATTTATAACATGCCATACTGGACATTAAGGCATACCAATACAATATATGCGAAGTGTATGTGTGCTGCAAAATAAAATTATTCCGTGAACTGCCAATGCCAAGGGCAATGGCCATGGCAATACAGCCACTTCGTTTTGTCACTGTAAATAATAGGCAGTGATTTAAAACATTTCGCCAGTTTTGAGTTGGGAATATAGCAAATAATATATAATTACGTGTTTATAACATAATATAGCCAATCTAAATATTATATTAACTGGATTAAGCTTACATACCATGCTATATTTATATTATTCATGCAGCCCGGCCCAGGCCAGGGCGAAGGATGTATGTACGGTGTATATGAAATATAAAAAAATTGCTATCCCAGGCTAAGGCAGCTATAGCCTAGGGGAAGGACTTCACATAGTGGGTGCCCTTTGATAGTAGAATATACATGCAAAATATGCAACACACACACACACACATCCAGGATAATGTAACACTTGTATTGTTGAGTTTTTTAAATTAAGAGATTGTTCAAATTGAACAATATGTAAAAAAAACCTTCCATATGTCTATATTTAGGCTACCGCAAAAAGTAAAATTGTAGGTCATTGATGTTAAACATAATGCTGTTCTAGCCTTACTACTCCAATGCCACAGGAAATCTAAGAACGAACTAGTGCAGGTGACAAACTACAGCTCTAATATAGTGTTTACACCTTTCCTATAATTTATAGTAAATGCAAATTTTCCAAATAATAGATACAAAGATATCACGACTTTTCTAAGACAAAGAAGAACATCATACTTTGGTAAAAGTACGTGATTGGAATATAAAGTACTGGCAAATATAGCATTACAATGATTAAGAGGCATACCACACTAAACTAAGCAAGGTGTTAGTGAAAACAGCGACATGTGTAGTGCATATACCCAGGGCGTATGTAATATAATACTAACATATGCTGTTTATATTGTCTTGTGCAGTAACCTATTTCAAATAATAACTTAAATTATGATAAATAAAATAATATATATTATGGAAATAATGATTCCATATAGTAGATAGTGTGCACATTAAAAGTGCAAATAATATATTCGCTTGGGCACTCTCATCATAATTATTATTTTTAAGAATTACCACTACAAATCAATGATAACATAGCTTACTCTTTCATTTTATACTTTACTGTTTGATATTGTATTAGTACTATATTTGTTTTATTATCTATAAAAATATTAATCATTAAGGAGTAATACAAACCTTTCTATGATATTCAATGAAATCCGTTTTAGCATATCATCTATTAATTTCAATAACTTTACTCTGTAATACTACACCCATATAAAAGATAGGCTGGACTAAAATTATAGACTACTAACAGTGGTAATCCCACAAACATGTGACACCCGACGTCAAAACTAAGCCTAGCCCTAGGCTAAGGGGGCAAACAAAATTAGTTGTTAACACTGCTATTTCTTAGTTTTGACAAATTCTTCAGTTTCTGGGTTCACTGCGCAACAATCTGAATACATCCCTGTGTACCACACAGAGTCTTCTACGTGACTATGACGTATGGTTCCACCAGACAAGTGTATAGACTATAGTTCAAGTGTATAGCCATAGGTACAACATTATCTGAACAGAGTAGTTTTTACATATTCAGTACACATAGAATGATCAAAACTATGAAACTGAACCATTGTCTCACAGAATTTTTATTTTTGTACTCCTCTTTCCAGTACGTGTGTATTGTTACACGCATGTATATATTCTGGAAACAATGGACATTCTAATGAAATATTAAAACAAAATATTATAATGAACCACGGATTTAGGTAATGTCATTATTGTTTACCTTTGACAACATAAATATAATATATTTTGTAACGAAATTGATGTTATATTAACACTTGCATTCATTAAAAAAAGTACAACTTGTCGTGTTCCTCGGTACATTTCCAGAAGTTCTAGCTACTACGCCAAATGAACATGGCAAACATAATTACTTAGGCTGCCGAATCGCTTAGTTGGGGCAGTCTTAGTCTGGCTGCGAGGTATTACTTTTTGCTATTTTTTATTTTTAGACAGTTTTATCTTGTGACTCGTCTCGTTCTGTCTGTTAAATCGTTCACTGTGTGCTCGACTTTCCACACACCGTGTGATATTGGTGATGGGTTGATTTTTCTCCGGCGCTTTTTCCCGCAAAAGAGACGCTTGCAGCCGAAATTCTTCATGCACCACTGTTTATATGCGGAAGTATCTTTGTTATCTTTTTCAAAAAGAGAGTTCCACTTGGCCGCTTGTGCATTTGAAAAAACCGCGTCGTGAATAACGTACTCAAGACGTTTTATAACCTCGGTTGAGCACGAAAACCCTGGTGAGCATGAAATCTCAGACTTGAGCACAGACTTGAGCTTGAGTTTGAGTACGGTTTATAACCTCGGGCCCTGGGGTACTGCACTACACAAGAGACAGACAGACTGTCTGTGGCACTAACAGGGGAAAGAGTGAATAAAGTGCCAGTGATTTTGACATGGCCCGCCATTTCAAATTGTTTTTCCATGGCAAACTAGTTCTGAACCTGAACAGGGATGTGGCTGTATTTGAGAACCATGACACTTCCGCGGTGCGCCTGTGGATGGCTAGATGTACATGCACATGTAAGTGAAGGAAAGTGTACGAACACAGAATCTGGTTTGTTTGGGCGACAAATGACAGGGAACATCCTCCCCCGGTTGATGTCCTCGAAAACAAAATTGTAGGATTTTACAAAAACACTACTGAAGGTCGGAGACAAGACACCAATTGAAGTGGACAGTTTTTATCAACACTGAATCTTCATTTTGCACACAGGATGGAATGGCTTGACTGATTGTTAGCTTTGGTCTCAATGTAATAATCAATAGTGTACTGTCCCCAGCTGAATGTCTCCATGCAGACTCTCCGGTACTAATAAGTCTGTAGTTAGGGGCGTAAGTACTACTCAACGTCTTCTGTCAACTTACACTGCCATTCAGAGGCAGGCACTAAATCCATCCATTGCATGCTAAGTAAAAGCTGACCTCGCCCGTAGAGACAAGTGAATAATACACATGCTGATAAGTTCATTAATATATTTACTGCATCGCTGGTTAAGTTGAATGCAAGTACATTTTGAAAAAGATTTTGCATGTCAACGACATACTTGATTAATTATGTGTGGTTGTGCTGGAAGCAACAATCTGGTGATGTTTTTACAGTAGAACAATTTTATCTGTGAGTAATTGTAAGTCTGCATCATGCCTCCTTCGTGATGCTTTCTCAAAAAACCATCATATTGTACTCAAGTACTAATTTTTTTAATGTCAGTCCCAGCGAAATATGACCACCATAGTATCACTTGACTTTTATATAGGTCCACCCGCACTTAAAGCCTGCCATACACATACCGACTATTAGTTGCCAACAGTTTGTCTGCCGACAAACAGTTGGTAACTACCCATCAGCCAACCAACCAATTTTTCAGATGCCAGATGTCCACAAAAAGTACTGCCAACTGTTGGTGGAGAACATACATGACTAAGTACTAAAGAACTAATGTGGGGAGGGTGGCATGAGAACATACATGACTAAGTACTAAAGAACTAATGTGGGGAGGGTGGCATGAGAACATACATGACTAAGTACTAAAGAACTAATGTGGAGAGGGTGGCATGAGAACATACATGACTAAGTACTAATGTGGGGAGGGTGGCATGAGAACATACATGACTAAGTACTAAAGAACCAATGTGGGGAGGGTGGCATGAGAACATACATGACTAAGTACTAATGTGGGGAGGGTGGCATGAGAACATACATGACTAAGTACTAAAGTACAAATGTGGGGAAGGGGGCATGAGAACATACATGACTAAGTACTAAAGTACTACTGTGGGGAGGGTGGCATGAGAACATACATGACTAAGTACTAATGTGGGGAGGGTGGCATGAGAACATACATGACTAAGTACTAAAGAACCAATGTGGAGAGGGTGGCATGAGAACATACATGACTAAGTACTAATGTGGGGAGGGTGGCATGAGAACATACATGACTAAGTACTAAAGAACCAATGTGGGGAGGGTGGCATGAGAACATACATGACTAAGTACTAATGTGGGGAGGGTGGCATGAGAACATACATGACTAAGTACTAAAGTACAAATGTGGGGAAGGGGGCATGAGAACATACATGACTAAGTACTAAAGTACTACTGTGGGGAGGGTGGCATGAGAACATACATGACTAAGTACTAATGTGGGGAGGGTGGCATGAGAACATACATGACTAAGTACTAAAGAACCAATGTGGGGAGGGTGGCATGAGAACATACATGACTAAGTACTAATGTGGGGAGGGTGGCATGAGAACATACATGACTAAGTACTAAAGAACCAATGTGGGGAGGGTGGCATGAGAACATACATGACTAAGTACTAAAGTACAAATGTGGGGAAGGGGGCATGAGAACATACATGACTAAGTACTAAAGTACTACTGTGGGGAGGGTGGCATGAGAACATACATGACTAAGTACTAAAGTACAAATGTGGGGAGGGTGGCATGAGAACATACATGACTAAGTACTAAAGTACTACTGTGGGGAGGGGGTATGAGAACATACATGACTAAGTACTAAAGTACTAATGTGGGGAGGGGGGCATGAGAACATACATGACTAAGTACTAAAGTACTACTGTGGGGAGGGGGGCATGAGAACATACATGACTAAGTACTAAAGTACTAATGTGGGGAGGGGGGCATGAGAACATACATGACTAAGTACTAAAGTACTACTGTGGGGAGGGTGGCATGAGAACATACATGACTAAGTACTAAAGTACTACTGTGGGGAGGGGAGCATGAGAACATACATGACTAAGTACTAAAGTACTACTGTGGGTAGGGGGCATGAGGACATACATGACTAAGTACTAAAGTACTACTGTGGGTAGGGGGCATGAGAATGAGTACAGTTTGTATGAATCTAGGTAATTTTTTACAATTGTAAAGAGCCCCTAAGTAGAGGAGATGTTCACAGCATTTACTTTTTTTAAATTAAATTTATGGCTTTATTTCCCATTGAAAAAAATATATATATATTGCAACATAATATACATTATGATGGTAAGAAAAACCAAAGATTGTCAAAGAATGTCACTGACACACAATTCAAAGGTTCAGTTCTCTGATGACTCTATCAGACCTTTCACCGAATCCAGTGTTTGTGTGTAATGATACAATTGTACATAGAAGCTGTCTCCCTGGTATGTACAGCAAGCATGAATTGATGAAACCAACTGTTGCTTGTGCACAAAAAATGTTGCAGTTCACTGTGTTATGTAATAATCATCTAACATGTTGTGTCTAACAAATATTAAATTCAGTAAGTGAAAGTTCAACATGTTCAAACACTTAAATACCATGCAGAAGCCTTGTTTTTTAATTACATTAACTAACAAAAATGCCCATCCTGTGGACAGGATAACGTGGTAGTTTGTGTTTATAAAATTTCAGGATACATAACATTATCACAGAAATATCCAGATCTACGCCTTGGTGCATTGTGCTGTCAGTCAACATATCTCTCAAAATTGTGACGTAACACTGGCCGTTATAGTAACATCTAGCAACGCCTTGACCTTGTATTATGTAACTTCAGAACATCAAAGAAAAGACGCATGACATCGTCAACAACTGTATGTAATTGTTCGACAGACAGACAGGGTAATAGCAAGGTGAATTCAGAAAAATATTAACTCAGACGACCACACTGTGGGGTCGTAGAAGATGACTGAAAGTTTGGCACCCAAATACAAAGTTTTTAGGAGGTGTGGCATAACATACAAACATACATACTCATGATGGATTATATTAAGATTTTCATAAGTCATGTCAAATTCTTCTACAATATTATCTGCAAATTGTGCTTTCTTGAAAGACACAAAAAGCAACAGCTCAAACGTATAGAGGCTGGAGATGATTTCAACCTTGCACTTCACTGAATGTTATATTCACTGTGAATGTGATGAATTCCAAATCCAATTTTGTGCACTGTCGATTTTAATAAACATGGCAGATTTTGAATTGAAACAACCTATTTTATAAATGTACTCCACTGAATACACTGGATAAAGCTAAACCGTGGCAGGTAACATTGCCTTCTGAAGCGAGATGGGAATCTCACAGATGTCTCTTGGAGTGGCACATACCCATTTGTCAGACTTCCAGAGTCCAGATGTATTTCTTTTACATTATTTATTAGTATTAAAACTGCTGTAACAAGAAATCGATGTATATGTGCAAGGCGCTAACACAGGCATAAAATTGCCACTTTCCGGTTGATCTGGGAGCTTTGTGGCTCAAATATTACCACCATTGCCATGGCAACGAAGAAGCAATATTTTAACGGATGGAAGCCGAGAGGAAAGTACGACGACATGTGACCAGACTTGGAAAATCAATGTAATCACAACTGGTGGTTATCTAAAGTACACATGTTGAGTTCCACAGCCACTAGGGAAATCAGACTAACATCATATCAGGTGGATTTAATTCCGTGCCAATTCCAACAGCATCAGAATGTGACATGAGGTGATAGAGATGTAGCAGATAACAATTATCCACTGAGTCTGTGGCCGGCTGGTCAAGTGCTGCTATAAAATGCACACAAAAGAGCAACAAAGAGCATTTGCAATATCTTGTGTGAACATGTGGCAATGGTGTACGGTCCAGTATACAACTGATCTCACAACCAGCACACAAACGAATGATGACCACTAAAAAGATCTGCTAGTGCATCATATTCCATCCAACATGTTAACAAACTGGTGCTACAGTCACACAGATACCTCAAGTCGTCATGTTGTTGATAAACTAGTTTAACATTACAGAAGAATGGATATCAGAAAGTAGTCATTCTCATAGAGGACAATAACTTATTAGAAGAAATTATCAAAGTACTGACTGTATCAATTATCTAAGTACTGATTTTGTAAATGCTAGCAGTGTGAATATGTAAGCAACACTGACAAATATCTCAGAGGGGCAGGTTACATATAGATATATAACACATTAGTGGCGGTCCTTGCTTTGGATGGCAATCTTGTTAAATCTTATAAATCTTGTTAATGCTTGCTGTTTGTTAATAAACATGGTGTAGACCAAATCAATCAGTATTTGTTCAATATTGGCAGGTGGAATAAATAATCAATGTTTAGTTTGCAGCCACTTGCATTGTGGTTTTTAGCAGCAGCAGCAGCTAAGGATGTACTTGGTGGCTTACACAGGAAATGCACTGCAAAGAGGCTTCTGCACTGACAGGTCTAATCGCTCTATGCAGTCCGCCTTCAGAATGAGACAGAAATGTTTGGAAGTGTCTTATCATCAATTAACATCATGTAGAACAGGTACTTGCAAGTACTGACATATGCACATTCACAAGTAACGGTCACATTGTTACTGCATACAATCTGCCCGTTCCTTTAACAAGCAGGATATAATCATGTCTTGTTTGTCCGTTCTTCAATAATCCATTTTTTTCTCAGTAATCTGCATGCTTCCAAGTAGCGACAATCGATTTGTTGTAAATTTCTTCATTAATAAGTTTTTTTATGATTTTGTGTCAACACACCATTTCGTGGAACCAAGGATAACACTGTAATATGATTTACTTAACCAGTTTGTTTTCAAAGATCGCTCAAAAGTTCAAATACACCAAATCAGGCAATCATCATTCTCTGTGGTTGCTTTTACTTCACAGCTACATTATTTGTTCTTTGAAAGTACTGACACAGTGACAGTTGTAACATGAGCAAAAATCCAGCCAAAACCATTAGGAACGAAGTGTGTGGATAAATGAGACATGACGTTATTGGCTTGTCATGTGCTGGCTGGCTTTTGGTGGGTGCTGAACTAAGTGTTTTATCACTATTATCTAATTGAACATCTCTTGTGCCAAAATGTGTCTACAAAAGCTTTACAACACAGCAGCTCGTCCCTTGTGAGACTGTCATGTTTGACTTTGATCATAACACAAACAACCAACTTTCCTCTGAAAATGTCAGTCTAGGTAACAATGTTACATGAAAAAATAGTTTAAATTAACGTTAATGTCTAGAATTAATTAATTAAATGTGTTTCCCAATCTGCATTCACCATAGCCATTCATATTGAAAAAACAATTGTTTCCTTGTTAAAAACCCATCTTGCTTAATTTCAGCTTCAGCTAACTAGTATGGAAACATCGTGAACAGATGGAATACTGGACTGCAAACTGTGGCAACAAATTCACTAGGAAGGATGAAACGACCACTCAACCAGACAGAATAGAAAACACTGACAAAGATAAACAAGATGAAACAAACAGTAGCAAAACATAAACAAGATACAGCCACTGACAACTGATATGTGTTATGATGCACATGTGGAAGAATGCTACTTGCACTAATCTGAGTACATGTATTGCTAAAACACTGCTGATACTGGAAGGACATGACTGTTGTAACAGCAAAATACACAGTTGACTGCAAGATTCACTGGAGGAGGTTCATGTGGAATCTACAGCTGGACGAGGACATAGTGTGCTCACATACAGGGCTTTTTAGTTTACTTTTACATTGACAACTCCATTTAGCTGACAAGTGAATCAATGACAGGCTAAATTTTAGTGACACAATAATATTTTTATTTAGAAATAGATAATGTTAACTATGGGAGGGAAAAGAGTGGACAAGTGAAGAATGGAGGAGCTGAGTGGAGGAGCTGAGGGAGGAGCTGAGGGAGGAGCTGGGGAAGGAGTTTGGTGTGAAATAGAGTTTGATGAAGAAGCTGGTGAGGAGTTGGTTAAAGTGGGCTGGACTCGTGGACTGAATGGAATGGAGAAGAGGGCAACCACGATTGACCTGGGAGGACAGTGTGAAGACACATTTGGCAGCAGTATGAGGGGAGAGGAGAACATCACCGAGTGATGCGGGAACGGAGACAAGTGGTGGATACAGTCCAGAAATGAGAACAGTGGCAGGAGAAGGAAAAAAAAATCTATGACAAGTATCGATGCCAGCTTCACGCCGGACTTCAGGTGTAAAGAGGAGAGCAACAACATAATTTCCCAATTTAATAGCTGAATAACCATATGTTTTTAGCATAAAACTGACCATGTACTATTTCTTCTGAAGTTCAGAATTATGTGTAATCATACCACCTGAAAATTACTCATATAAACTAGCAGAGAGATTCTGGTTAGAATTAGAATTCGGCAGAAGAATCAGAGACATTTAAAAAAAATGCTGGATTATCGCGCATGTGGAAACCTGTCCAAATACCATGCCATGGCGCATGCCCATTCCCACCATTGGGCACCGGCTGTCTTGAGCAACATTCTCACAGCGATTAAAAAATGTTTGATGTACGTTCACAAAGTCATGCAATATTCGCTATGTATCATCATTAAAAAGACATATGTGTAGCGATGCCAGTTTGTAATGTAATTCGACCCATGGCATGAAAACATTCGACTTCCCCGTTATTGCCCACGCTCAGCACACAAACTAGTTTCAAAGTAAGACCCGCAGCACGTGTCACAAGCTAGATGCTACAATTATTTTAATGTTTCATGAAACAATTATTAAGTGCGGTGATGTGGTAATTATCTTATTTAAAAATGCTGTGAATACAAGTAGGCATAACATCGAAAATATGGGGAATAAGAAGAAAATGCAAGTGCCATGGACCGTGGTCGTGAAGTGCATTCTGAAAGTCTATCAGTGACTTTTGACAAGATTCTATTCAAGAACACTTTGTTGTTGTTGTTGTTGTTGATTTTTTGGTATCTAGTAATACAGAGGATAACACATTAAAGCACACCAAAGTACACTTATTTTATTTCCAATGTAGTACTCCTGGTTTTACGAGTGTCCTTGTCTAGAGTTAGTGAGTCCATCACAGGTTTTTTCCATTTCCCTGTGTGGGATCTTTTACTTCCCCTGGCATAGACACCAGATAGAAGGGACCTGAAAGACACAGGCAAAGTGAGTTGAAAAAAATTGCCCATGCTTCGAAATGGCGGAGGTGGTTTCGAACTCCGGTCCCTTCAACTGAAAGCCCGACACTCTACCACATGACCACCGCCCCACACCTTAAATCTAAATCTATTCACGATTAGAGATTCTGATTGTACATATAAATGACACAGCCAAAATGGCACAGCCAAATCGAGGGCTCCTCCTCCACAGAGGCTGGTAGCGCTACAGTTCTACGTTGGCTGCTAACAGCTAACGCAGCAAAATGGTTCATTTGAATGATTTGCATAACCATGCAACATTGGAGGTCCGACATGAACCATATTTTGAAGTAATACAACTTACAAAATGCATTCGCCAGCTGGCGCCCACTATTAAAAAAAACACTCGCCTGGACGATATTTGGCGCCATTGGCGAGCCACGACTTGCAAATATAAGACCTGCAAGAGGAGCGGGGGGGGGCAGGCTACTGGTATATCTGGGTCACATGTGGTCCAAATGTCATTGCAGTCCTAGCCAGTGCCTGGGAAGAAATCACTGGCTTCATAGCTGGGGCACTAGGTTGTAACAAGTCAATTGTTAATGATTAACATCAAAGACATGTTGCCAACCCCACAATCCAATAAACAGCTTCCCACCAGCCATCTGTTTTTATTACTGGGCTACTAACAAACGCTCCAGTGATTGACAAGGTAGATAGTACTAGTTACATCGTTGCCATTTTTCTTAATGGGCTACTTTTAAAAAAAACTTTACAAGATTTGCCATCCAAACCAAAGGCCCAGATGGCAACTGGCCAAGGAAGCCATTGGCTTATCGAGAGTCCAACAATTTTCATCTATGGGTAACTCGCCTTCCTGAGATATGTGTCAACCTTGTTTTTAAAACATATTCACGCTGCTAGCAGTTACACTTGCGGGAGATATACTGGTCAATGGGGTTTCTGCTATGCTTAACAGAATACGTGGATTTCACAAAATTCTTACGATAGTGTTAAAGTTATTGTTAGGACTGTCATCTTTGATGTGTACTCAGTTGCCAGCATGTGCCCTTGTACAACACTCAACAAACTGGGGTGCATCTGTTTGTATATGATGATGTATATATGTTTGTTGCTTAGATATGTGTATATAAGACTTGATACATTTGTTTGTGTATATATGTGAATAGTGGGTGTGCGGCCATTAAATATGTGACATTTTAAAACTCTTGTTACTCATTATTTTGTAAAAAAATTGGGCTACCAGATAATTCTGTGGGCTACCAGGTTTTCCAACCAGGTAGCCCTTGTATGGAATGTTGATGCTGTATATGGGTCATGCACCATAACACAAAATAGAAATCTTTTCAGAAATATATTTAACCTGCCCGTCCGCTGATGAAGGCCGCATGAGTCAGCCGAAATATTAAGAAAATACACACAAGTTTCTTTAGAGATAAATAATATATCAAGTGCAAGAATCCAAGAAACAAGAACTTCCATCTTTTCAAGGATATTTAACATATGTTTTTCTACATATAGAAGTATGAATAATTTGGCAAATTGCCATGAAGAAGCAAACATGTTTTACAGCATCAAGGTAATAGGCTACATATATGATATGCATAACTGTTTAAATATTTAATCCACTCACATTTATTGAACCAGTTTCTACACAAATGTCCTCGAACTGTCTTGAAAGAACAGGGCATCAGTGGCACAGTAGATAAGTAGCGAGTGACGGCTGCCACTAGAGACACAAATCTGCCACTAGAGACACAAACTAGAGATCTAGAAGAAGGGGGACAACTAGACCCAAGATCATGTGATCAATGAGGAAATGTTGCGAGAAAATGAACTGGGCCTGGAAGGAACATGGGAGATAAGTAGGAAGACCAGCTAGTACTGGATGGATCACAACTTCACAAGAAGATAGAATCAACCAGGGAACATAGCCAAGGACACATCACAGTGTATATATGTTGCTATTCGTTTAGCCCACCACAAATCAGGTTCATTGATATTCGAATCTGTAACTAGTGTGAATAGCTACATACTTTTGCTAAAATCATTAACAAGAATTCACTTTAATCGTTAGATCAGGTAAAATGCGATAGTGTGAATAGCCTATGATATAGTATAGAGTAGGACCACTTTTACCTTTTTTGCCCAATTTTTTTTATCCTGTCAAGAATAATTTTATAGTTTGTCTGATTATTTCCCTGAAACTAAATAACAAATTTGTAGAAACGAGCCAGCATGAAGTAGTCGATGCTAGGAGTCTGAAACAAGACGAGCAAAAAAGTCAATGTGAGGACAGACCTTTGAGGTCTACAGTCAGAGGACCTGACTATAGCCCAATGAAAGTGAGGACCTACCTCATCTGTAGCTGCATTCATCTGCATCTGGATCTCCTCCAACTCTGTCTTCTCCGTGGGCACCACATCGCCGCCAGCACCGTTAGCGGCGTCAGCCATCGTTGTCGGCCTTGTTACAACTCCTCACGTGGGCACCGCTACAAAGACTGCGTCACCAACCTTGCAACGGGTCGGCAGGTAATGTCAATGGAAGTTGACACAAAGCGACGCTGTACTGCCTGAAATACACCAAAGGGATTGTTGGACCTCACTGATGTCAGATTTTGCAAATGAGCTAGGACATAACTTTTAAGCAATAGCAAACTTTGTATGTTTTAATAATTAAAGTAAAACAAATCAGAGTTATTATTGTGTGTGTGTGTGTGTGTGTGTGTGTGTGCGTGCGTGCGTGCGTGCGTGCGTGCGTGCGTGCGTGCGTGTGTGTGTTTATGTGAAAAGCGACATATGGTAGTAAACCATTTGCTTAACAAATATGACGCGAGGTCAAAACTATGCCAGGATATTCATGCCATAAACACAACATGACTGACATCACAGCAGATAGTTTCACCCACACAGCATCACACGCACAATTTCACAAAGTGTCTCATACACACGTGCACGCAAGCACACAAACTAAAAGAAACATTTTGTTCAAGTTAAATCCTAAAACATAAACCCCCAGAATAGACCCCATCTGTACTGCAAGCAGGTCAGGTGCATTATTCTGATGTTCTTTCAAAGTCACCTGTATTGTGAATGACACCATTGACACTGATTGTGTATAATTTTGACAGACTAATTTTGACACTTCATTGACATATCTGGTGTGACAGCACTTTGGGGGTGAACATGGTGCCACCAGAGTCCTATTTCTGTTCCACAGACTACAGACACACAGATGAAAGATCTTTGACCTTAGTGCATGATCAATTGCATTTTGTCCAGTTGGTTGCACACTGATTCAGGTTTTATGCAGCCAATGTAGCCAAACCAGTCCAACTAACAAAAGCAGGATGTGTAACAAATGTAGCGTACATAAATCACCTTCCCTTCAACCGTTACGCCCCTCCTCCATCCACCACGTCACACACACACTTCTTTTTTAAAGTATGAAAAAAGCATCACAAGTTCTGTGCACACATCTTACTTAATGAAACAAGTCAGCATATATACTATTATTGTCTTACTATATATACTACTACATGTAAGTGTATTGCCATTCTAGCCACGTCTCTAGAACGTTCAAAAATAATACCGTAAGTTTCCGTGTATAATACGCCCCCATGTATAATACGCACCCTGACTTTTGCTAAATTCTGATAGAATTCCTATATTACCATGTATAATACCCACCCAAACTTTTGGCATTGACCCCTGATTTCCCCGCTTCTGACAGTTTGCTTGAAGCGCGACTCACGGTTGGCCACTGTCCATTTAATCAAAGTTCGTTTGTGTGATGATCCTTGAATCCATCTCAGAATCGTAAACATGTCACGCAAGTTATGACAATGTCAATGCCGCCGGCTCATCGCACGCGACGACATATCACCTCGTTGGTCGTGTAAGCACTACGTAACTTGCATTTTAGCTTGACCATTGCGGAACTGATTAAATCTGGGCTTGTTAGAACTTACTTTGCGTCGTTCTGATCTAAATTTTAAATTAATATCAAGCTCTTTTCTGATATGTTGCACGCACACTTTCTATAGCGAAGCATACATCCGGTACAATCATCTTTATTTACATTCACAACTTCGAGTCACATTGGCTGACTATTCAGGTTGCTCAGGTGATTCAAGAACGCCAATCACGATGCCTTGGCGCTCAGGGAGCAAAACATATTTGAGCGTATTAACCCGACACCATCCACACATTTCTGCCCGGTCAGCGACGTTCTCGGTCGAGTATGCTTCCCGCTCATTGATGTCATAATACTAGTGTTCCAGTAGCGCTATCCATATCCGGTTGGAGAAAATTTGGTTTCACCCTATCACCATGAATAATACACACCCGGACTTTTACATAAAAAATTAAGGGAAAAAATGCGTATTATACACAGAAACTTACGGTAATATCAGATGTATTATTTCACCACATTTTCAACCCGTCACTGCAAATAAAGAGAACCAAACCCTGTCCAACTGACTACATATTTGTGTGTGAGTGTGCGTGCATTTGGACAATCCATAAGTTGCTTGCCTGAGTTGCATAGCAGCACAACAATGTTGGATTAGTGTCATTTTCATTACGTGGACAAACAGCAGCTCAAGTCTTTCTACACATGTCATGCAGCTTAGAAGCGAACAAACATCTTTAAAGTGTTTGTTTGTTCTATCAATGTACATGTGTTCGTCACTAAGATAAAGGATACTTTAGTTCAAGGACTGTTTGATGCAGGGACAGTGTGGTGTGTGAACAACTGCATGGGCGAAAGGTGTATGCATTCATACAATGGAGACTTTAATGTTTAAGCAGTTCTGGACAAGACCAATTAAATGTACAGCAATATTTTTAAAAATGTGTAAACATATCTTGTAAAAAAACATTATGTTACAATTTGATAATAATAAAAATACTGCTGATTACGAAGATAGATGTAAATAATATTGAATAATTGGGATATGAATCATTATAACTCTATCTATGTATATCAGGGTTCAATTCAATTACAGTGGTCAATTACAAGGACAATGGTCTATTACAAAGCATCATAAAAATTATAAGTGCAGCACTTCACAAAAAAATTACAATTACATCGCTTCAAAAATATCAGCTACGAAGCTTAAAAAAATCAATTACAATGCCTCATAGTGGGCCCCCTGCAACAGTTGATAGACTGAGTACAACTACATCATTTCATAAAGAGAAGATTGTATGTACCATTACTGCTCATTTTTAAACAAGGTTTACTAACTTTTACATGAATCCATGCATTGTTGCTGCCAGGGTTGAGTTCAATAGCAATTGTCAATTATGCAGCCTCAAGTTTAATTGCAATGTTCTAAAAAAATTAGAATTACATTGTAAGTAGTGACAAATTATGCATTATAATTGACTCCAACACAAACGTATATTACATTTAATTAATTAATTAATCACCAAGGTTGAGACAGAGGAAGGAGTGTGGCATGGGTCTCAATCTTATACCATTTTTGAGTGTCTGCCTCCCACCTCCCACATATTTTTGAAGCCAACCTACCACCTCATTTTAGAACCAACCTCCCACTTCCTGCCATACCCCCTCACAGAGTTCTGGTATTTATCTAACTTGTTTTATAGTTATAAGCCTAAAATTGTCAGTCATGACTACTTCTCAATGCTCAACTTGAGTGTGTGGCAGTCCTCAGTATTCATCTGGTATATAATGTGTACATAGATGTACTGTCTCGGACTATTGGACACCTGCTATGTGTGTCTCAATATACGAGTTAATTGTTTCTCCATGTAAACATCCCTCTTACAAGCAGACAGCTACCTGGTCAATGCAGACAATGGACATGACAAGCCAACATCTCAATTACTGCCACACCCATTCATATAGGGGTGACCATCTCTGCAAGTCCACAACAGGTTAGTTACACACTGCACATTTACTCCCTGTGACTATGTGATACAAACTTCCAACCTCCTTCCCATATGTCAGGCCCAAGTGTTTGGCTAGACCCTAGCCTAGGGAAGTCAGGAAGTTGAACACAATTTCTACGGAATGGCTGCATCAGCTATTTGCTCAGGGTTCAAACTCCTGCCCTGGTGGGAGTGGTGCTGGTCGTGACATGGTCATAAGGCGAGCACCAAACCATCGCACTGAGCCACCACACCACGCCAGTTAAAAACAACAGAAATTGTAATATACTATGTTTATGTATACTGTATTTGGGTTCAGCCTACTGTTACGTTTCCCATTCGTGACCATGTTAACGTTTTGCACGATTATAAGAAAATAAGACCATAAAAAATTTCTTACATACTATTGTCATCATCTGGTCGAGTTTAGTCAAAATAACATATTTCTAATTCTTAAAATGCCTGAATGTGCCATGCCCATCAATGCTTACCAATTTCTGCATAATTTACTAAGCACATGCGCCTTGTGGTAAAAAATTGCCAAAATTCCTTCCACGCCCATTGAAATCATCTAAAAATCCAGTTATAGTGCCAACATGTTATCTAAAATTACTGTACCCTACATTCGTGTGTAACACACCAGGAAGTCTAACTGAGGCATGATCCCAAATAGGGAAGCAAGTTGTGGCACAACGTATATGTAAACCATTATGGAACACTCCTTTGTTACATCAATTTCATCTGTTTCACAGCCAAATCAAAACAATACCCTGCCCATAATTTTTGCTGAAAACCAGTTAAATAATTTAATTATAGGTACATTTTTACACTTGATAAATTGTATACCATGTACACTCTAGGCTAGCGCTGCCGATCGCCAATTGCGCCATAGGCGAAACGTTTTCCCATTTGGCGAAAGGAAAACAAAACTCTTCGCCAATTTGGCAAAACGCATTTATGATGATGTTAACGCACACTGTCGTGTAAGCGGCGGTGAACCCGTGAATCATAGCTGCCCGCCATCCGTGGAATTGTTTTTCACACCCCCCTAATCTATAATTGCGCGGCGATAAGCCAATGATGGAATTGCTCTCAGCGAAAGTTTGCGTCCTGCTGGGCAGCTACAAAAATAATATTATAACCTTAAAATGTGGGACCTCACTTCCTCGCAGTTTTTAAATTTGTTATCGGTTAAAATGATTCGTAAATGTACTTCGGCCTGCGAAGATCGCGGAAAGAAACGAAAGAAAAAAGGCGGACTGGTTCGTACGTTTTGCGTGGCTTATTCACGATAGCAAAAGCCACGTCTTTCGCTGCAAAGTTTGCGTGCACGCGAAAGCAAGAACGTGTTTGTCACCGGGAATGACTGCGCCAAGCCCAAGAAGACTTGGCAAAACACGATATATGTGCAGACCACCAGAGATCGATGTTACTATCAAAGCGCCAGAGACAGATAGATTTCGTCACTGCGAACGATCACGCGAACTCGGCGATTATCGCCCATAGGCGGACCGCGTTGAAGCAAGCGATGCACCGTCTCCCAACAGCTAAGAATGCTTTCATGAGGAAGCCTTCAACATCTGTACGGTGAAGGAGCAGCGTCCCGGATTCACTCTTAGTGAAACGGGTGGACACTGTCGCAGAGACCAGAATAGTGGTGGTGGACATTTGGGGCGACACTTGTATCATCATGGTGACGTTCTCAGTGATAGTGTTGGAGTTTCTTGTATTATATATTTATAATTAAACGTTGTTATATTAATTTATATTGGTGTTATTTTCTTTTGTGACTATCTATGTTTAATATACGTATATTATGTTTATATAATATATCGTATATTAGGCCTAGTAAAAAAGAAACTAGTTTCTTTTTTAAGTTAGATGGAGGCCTTTATTATTTATGAATTTTTTTATATTAGTTTCGAAGATGGCTGCCATGTCTTAGGTGTTCACTGTGGTTGATAAGCTGTAGTTTTTTTCGATGCAATATGGAACATGCCAATGATGTATATTACTATTATAGCCTGCCATTCCATTGTCAAATACATTACTTTTTAGTGGGAATGGCAGATGAATAGAAACATTTACGTAAATGTAATATGGCACGTATACCTGTTACACCGGAACACTACTTAAATTGACCAGAAAGAAACAAGAAGCAAACGCAGTGTTGAATATATTTATAAACGTCATGTGCAGGTTTGGCCATGATTTCATTAGTATGTATCACAGGCATACACCTGAATGGTATTTATACTGATTGAGACTGGAATTTTGTAAATGAGTCTGTCAAGACTATTTAATGCAAGGCATCATCATTTGAATCTTATTTTAGACTCTGTAGAATGCACATACACCTTGTATGATGAATAACGAGTGAACTGAAAGAGCATAGCAGTACTTCATACAGCAAATTTTGTTTCGACAAAGATTTCTTCACAGAACCGGAAAAACTTATTAAAATAATCTTTTTCAATAGTAAATAAAACAGGAGGCGGAGACAAAAAAGGAAAAGGGCGGGGACAAGAAACTAGTTTCTTTTTTTACGAGGCCATAACACATTTTTTTATGTCATGTTTTGCATTTTGACGTTTTGCCATGTTAGTGTCTGCTAAAAAAAATGGCTAAACAAAATCTCATTTGGCTAAACAAAATTTGAACCTTTAGCCAAATTGGCTAAACAGATTTTAGGCCCAGCGCTAACATATACACTAGATTTCTAGAGCATTGCGAACCAATAAAACCTACTTACTGTCTCTTTAAATATACCAAATACTGTCTCTTTAAGTATACCAACTACTTATTTTTAAATTCATATTTATATAATTGCTTGATTTTTAACCAAATATGGCACAACTTTGTCAGAAAAGTGACAATTTGTCACATTTAACAAGATTTTTAGTGAATTCCAATGAGTCAGACTTGTTAAAAAAATTGTGTTGTTTATGTGACTGCTTTCGTGCTTCTACTTGATAGGGTACATGGTGTACTGCTTGATTTGGATACACTACTATAAAAGGGGTATCACATGACCAGATACTCGTTGTGGCCACATTTGAAAATGCTGATCTACACAATGTTTCCAGTGGCTGTGACAGAACCAACATACAACTATTCTGTCCAATTTTGTTACACAATAATTACCAATGCACTGGGCTACATAACAAATATCACCAATGACTATTCTGGTGCAAAATAGCTACTTGCTCCCTCACAAACTAGTGTCATACCCCCTAATTCTGACCAAATTTCCATTCTGGCATCTGGTCTGTACTATGCTATTAGTGATTGTTACTGCCCTCTGGCTCTGCTTTTTCCAAACAAACTGTTGACTTTTCCTATGAACCTTCGTCTATGGGAACGGTTATATCTTTTGTAAACCACTTCAGGGTTAGGGTTAGCTAGGGATGGGGTTAGCTAGATATGGGGTAAGTTTGGTTAGGCTTGCATACTTTCATCGCCTTGTGTCCGTGCACTTACAAAGAACTGCACACAACATGAAATTTACACTGAGAAGTGGTGAATAGACATTTGTGAAAACTAACGTTGATTTTCATACAAAAATGTGCTTAGTTTAAGCTTTTAGCTTACCATAAGCTCTTTCGGGCAATTCGTGTGTAACACACCAGGAAGTCTAACTGAGGCATGATCCCTAGTGATGTAATGATATAGCTGACACTGTCATTGATACTGTGACATACGGATTGCTAAAACATTGTTGCGACAAGACTAAAGTCGACCTGCATTGCCATTGCCTTTTTTTAGCTTTGGCATAGCCAGCCCATAATCAACGACATAAGCATATGTCATACGCCCCCATACGTGTCATAGCACTTGCAGCAGTTTGCCTTCCTTGGCTTTGAAATCCGAGTATCGTCTAACGGACCCCGTCAACCTATTGCGTAAAGAAGTGTCAGACTGACAACTGCCGAGGCTAGATGTCATCATAGCCATGTAACTACATCGTATAGAAAAACACAACTTGATGAAGTAATAAAAACAATTAACTGTTTTGTGTTACCTACCTTCCTTTTTAAAAAACCTATAAAATCCGCCGTTTCTCGAACATCAATAAACTATCCAACACCTACCAGCGAAAACCAAACGTAGACGCTGACGTCACTCGTCAATCTCGTGTCCACGAGAATCGAAAACGATTAGATCATTAATTTGTTTTTGTGAATTGTCAAAGTTTATTTGTATGTTTAATTTCTTTATTGCCATAACAACTACACTACGGGCTGGTTAATACGTATTCATTAAAACAAATTTAAACAAAAATCATATCGCACTGCCACCTGGTGTGATCGACGTTGGAATTGTACAATTATGCCGCCTACCGGAATAACTGGGATGTATAGACTAACGATTACACACTACGTAAGCCCTGGACGTTCAACCGTTCTACTAAGAAAATCGTATTTTGTCAGTAACTGTACGTATGATCACCTATGTTATTTATACCAAACATTTTTAGCCGTCTCTGCATGTTCTTCAAATTGCCAGGTGCGTCAAGCAAATATGAACTTTGGCTGGAAAGTTTCGAAAACGCGGTGTCGGAATTTTTGCCCTCTAGTGAATACATTTGCGGGACAACCACGGCAACGAGCGACATCTAGTGGTTAATATTGTAGAGACATCGAATAATTTCCGGTTCCGCTAGTTTCAGGTGAGATAGTTTTCACATGTCAAGACAAGACCGAGTACCATTTGTTTGTTGAGCCACTTATTTAAATGCATAATCTTTCAGACAGCGCGCTGAAATTATTAACAATAACATGTGCTGACGATAGCGTGACATGAAAAGTAGGGCCTAAAACTTTAGTTGGAAAAAACCGACTGACCACGGCACTGTAATACTTCAAAGAGTTCAGCTGTTTATGTTCGTGAACTGTAGCTGAAGGTGGCTAATACATGAAGAATGCCCGCCAAAAATAGCATATCAAAACAATCATTCCAATTAGCAGCTTGGGTGGTATGTCTATCGTTTTCTATTTACTTGAGTGAATCCTACCACCTTTTGGTCACGTTATGGCTTATACGGTTTTGGTGCAGTCGTGACCCTGGTTGCTTCAAAAACAATTTAGTTGAAAACAGCCAATTACTTACTTTGGTTTACTTAGGTTCATTTGAACCGTAGCCTAGGCGGTGGCCTCGGTGGTCAGATCTTCAACTTTCCTTCGGAATGCTCTACGACTTCCTGGCAAGGCAGCTTTGTAGTTGTAGAGAAACTCCTCAGCACTCCAATGTCTGTCTAGACGGTTTTTAAATGAGTTGACACTTGGGGTAGTTACAACTACTTCCGGTAGATCATTCCATAATCTGTTAACAATAAGTCAGAAGCTTTCTTTTTTAACATTTGTACAAGCATGTTCTATAAACAATTTCAAACTATGATCCTTTGTTCCTTCCCTTGTATCCAGGGGTTCATCCAGGATAAAATTTTTGCCAGTCCAAAATGTTTGTAGAATGTAACAAAATGCGTGTGCACGCTCGATTGCGCGCTCGGTCGCACGATCAAAAATGGAAGTATAATATATATATAATCATGCTATAACAATACGATGTGTGTGTATATATATATATATATATATATATATATTTACTTACACAATCATTTTAACTAAGTCTTAACAGACAGGGGTAACTATCAATGCATTTACCTGTACATATTGTGTGCATCATAAATAATAATAATTCAAAATAACAACTGACAAACAAAGATACGTTCTTCTAACGCGAGTCCATTCAGTGCCTGGAACACTGTTCCACCCACAATTAAAACATCATAGCTTTGCTAATTATCATCATAAAAGTATGAATGAAGTAACATTTTGTTTGTTGCTAAGATCCTATTTTCTACCATAGAATGATAATAACTACAACACATTATTTAATCATGTGAGCATTACTATCTGAAATTTAATTGCATCGCAACTGAAAGCAAAGATAGACCAACTTCACCCTGCTACTATACAATTTTTGAGTGGTTGAATGTCCCTACATCCAGTGGTGAAAATGTAGCTAAAGATGTAAGCTATACAGTAAAGTAAACCTGAATCAAATATGTTGAACAGTTTTGTTTCCATCACGTTTCATGTAGAACCATGTTAAACGTTGATGATTTTTAAAATGGGCAGGCGGCCAGCTTCCAAGAAAATTATATTGGCTTGACCTATTTCTCACAGTCTGAATTTGACAGTCAACTGAATTTACCACTTGTTGTAGTTAGCATTGCGTTGGATAATAATGTCAGATTATAAAAACAACATGGACGGGCTAGCCCGTCCAACCCGTCCAAGATAAATCTTTACCCGTCCAAAAACGCACTTTACGCATTTTACCCGTCCAAAAGACGGGTGG
The DNA here is from genome assembly GCA_033239005.1 of Lamellibrachia satsuma. NCBI lineage: Eukaryota > Metazoa > Annelida > Polychaeta > Sabellida > Siboglinidae > Lamellibrachia > Lamellibrachia satsuma. The sequence goes on along the minus strand of BSQZ01000063.1, from coordinate 1,194,436 downwards.
ACGGGTCTGTGGATGAGTCTTGTTTCACTACTGTCTTTGTGCAGCTTGACAATGTTAGATACATCACTGTCATATTTCCCTTGAAGCAGTATATATACCTCAATCATATCACCACGAGTTCGTCTATGTGCAAGTGTGGGAAGTTTCCGTCTCAAGTCTTTCCTCCTAAGGAATATCCTTCATACCAGGAGGCTGCTTTGTTGCGCGTCTCTGCTATTTTTCGATGACATCTTGATATTGCATAATCTAGATGACTCCTAACTAAAGCTTTATATAATGGCACAAAATTATGTTGATTTAGGGTTGTAAAGGACCTTCGAATAACTGCCATGATACTGTTTGCTTTGTTTATTTTTTGAGCCATAGTGTCATTAATCATTACTGCCATTATGGAATTTAGGCATTATTGCTTAATTACAGGTATCATGGGACCATATCAACTACAGTAAAACATATATAGTGGATTGTATTTGAGCAATTATGCTCATTACAAAATCAAATTACACCACTGTTTCAGGTACACTTATATATATTGTATTTAAACTTAACAATTACACAATGCTGTTGTAATTAACCCAAACGTTGAGTTTTTGATGGGAACATAATGTATCATATCATACACAGCACCAGCACAGAATAGCAGCACCATAATTGAAAACAACAAAACAAGAAGCTAATCAGCATGGCCATTACAAGCCCTGTATATACCGTAATATATAAATAATTTGCACACCTTGTTGTACTCATGTATAGAAGGATCTAGCAATCCTCATTGGCTTGGCACATGCCGTATAATTTCCAATAGTAGCGCACTACCCAATAGATGCGCGCACCCCTTTTTGGGAAGTGAAACCTTGCACAAAAAACATAGATTTTCAGGAGTTAAGGCACACTAAATGCAAATGACAGCAGTGCTGCTGCTGCTGTCGTTACCTTGCGGACTCTTCAGAAATAATTCATTGTGTGTGTTTTAGCCGCAAGGTTGCACCACATTGTTATTACTACTGGCGGCTTTTGTTATGTCCTGCACCGGAATCCGTCCGATTCCTGTGTGGGACATGTCTGATACTGGAATTGGGTGACGGGTTGCTGCACACAAAATCAGAATTCCAAGATGGGAACCCGAAATCGGAATATGTATAATACAATTCCAATTTTACGCTGTCCCAAATTTGAACTTGTCATTTTCCTATCAAAGCATAAATAAATATATAAAATTCATATATTGTACAGGGATCGATCTGGACAGCGGCCTTGCATCATTGACACATCATATTTTTTTATTGCCACATTGTTTTTTGCACCATGTGCCCTAGTGACGCATATTTATGTAAGAGCGATATATAATTCCAACGTTTTTATCTGAGAAAATTAAAGTGCAGTCAGTGTTCAACCGCAAATGCGCACTCTGCGATTTCAGTATCGCACAGTTAAAAATTTATCTGGAATCACGACGGAGAATTGTATTGCGCTGCGATTTTCATCATTTTGCCGCTTCGGTGGCACGTCATTTGTCTGCTAGGATGAACATATAGTCCTCCCCAATTTTTTCACTCATCGAGCCACATGCCCAAAAAAAGACCAGTTCCCCTACCTTCTCAAGGTACTTTAGTCGGATGTGTTAAAAAGAGACAAACAATAGCTGAGACTGTTGTAGCTGAAACAGTTACGAAAACTGACAATTTGTCCGAGAGTGCAGAGGCTGGTGACATTGGGGATGTTGTCTGTGACAACTGAAGTGCTGTTGCCGTTGATAAGACATAGCCTGTTTTTGTTATTTCAAACAGTAGTGGCATTACCATAAAACGTTGGACAGGCTCAGTACCTTGTTTTGTTGCATTACAGATTTTAAAATAAACTAGTGATCTCTGACTATGTTGTTGGTGTTACTGGTAATATATTAAATATACCCAGACAGGGTTGTTTGATTTAAATCATTTGATTTAAATCACTCCAAAAAAAAATCATTGATTAATGATTTTTTTTACTTCCGGTTTTTTTAATCGCTGATTTATATGAATTTAACACAAATAATTGTTTACAAGCATCGAGATCAACAAAGTTTTGTATGTTTTTTAATAAAAAACACAAAGTGCGCACACTTGTGTAGCTGTATTGTCTCCAGAGCCCTGGACAGGTGCTAATCCACCCTCTCAGCAAACAATAATTACCACTGCTGCAGCCACAGACCCACAACATGCTTTCCTTTCCAAGACAGATTATGCAACTACAGGGTGAGGCCTTGTGGACATTGTCTAATGTCTTTAGATAAGCAAAAATCATGTACCCTCTGTTAAGACAAGAACCCAAATCGATTTGAATAGAACATGTTTGAAAGAGTTTACAAATTTAAACATCTATATAAATATCTATATACCAGATTTAAAAAAAAAATAAATAAAATAAATCTGATTTAAATAAAAAAATCCGATTAAAAAAAATTATTAATAAAAATCATGATTTTTTTCAACCCTGTACCCAGAGATGTCATACAAACACAAACCATCAATTGTGTAGTTTTTTAGCACAAGTAAAAACTTTCTTATATTTAGATAGCATATGCCTCATATTTCGTGCAGAACAAATTATCAAGCAAGCAAAATAAAATGTACTGAATGTAATAAAAAAACTGCAAATTTGATTACTGGCCTAAAATGAAATTAACTGTAATGTTCACAGTTACCACATTATGCAAAGCGACCATGTTATGCACTTTCACAAAATTTCCAAAAGGCACACAGTTATGCCTCTGATGTGCCAGAAGGGTACATGTATGTCTTTTTTTCAGATCGATTGTGGTGTTTGACTGCTACATGCTGTCAAAATGTATCCATGATTTTTTCTCTTATATTATTAAGTGGTGACTTACCTGATACTTCTGTTTGACGAAAACCAACTAAGTGTAAAATCCTTTGAAGGTGACCCATTGTTTAAATTTGTCAGCATACCCAGTCTTATCCGTAACTTCACATGGTAAGCCATCGTCCAAATTCTTAATCCTCGCGATTTTGGATTGCGTTATCAGTTTGGAGGAGTACTGTTCTCCAAAAATTAAATCATGTACATGCTCGTAAAATGAGCTTCTTTGATCTATCTGTCCATCAAAACATTGCAGCGTTTATAAAATATGCGCGCACAGATACATCGATCTTGACCGTCCATGCCGCATTCCGATTTTGGATGTGCAATTCCGGAATTGGGCATGGCGGCAATTCCCATACCAGAATAGGATGATTCTGATTTGGGACGTAACGGCTTTCGCCAGATATCTGTGGAAGTACTAGGACTAGCTTTTATTTATTTTATCGCTCACTCACCGTCAGCAAAGCATGCGAGTTTGAATTGTCTATTTAATGATGCTTAAAGAATCGAGCGGTGGCCGACTGACATTGTTTGTCTGGAATTACAAAACCGCAAACGAACGTGCTTTTTCAGTTCCTGTCTCCTGTGTTTTGGTAGTGTGTCGATCGAGTGTCGTTTGGTTTGGTAAATGCTAAGTGCAAAACAAACAATGCAACATCTCATAGGCTTACATTAAGTTTATTTAGCACCATCAAAACGATTCGAAGTATGTGTAGATTGGACAAAATACATCATGCAAAACAAGCGCTAGTTATGAAATAGATCGGTGATCAATGACAAATTTCCCAAGTCATTCCCTAGAAGCACCCCGCATTCTTCGCATAGTTCACAGTGGTGCCAGACTGCGAATTAGCTACCAGTCTGATTTAAAGGCTGATTTCACCCATAGGAGTAGATCATGATTCGGGCCATGTTTGAGAACTAATAGACACGCACCCAATCCTTCGCACATGTGCTCTGGCGCATGCATCTGTAGAGAATAATACAGTATATATTAATTAGTCTGTGTGTCCATTTTGTTGTAGTATGCCAGCTAAGCCATCAAAGAAAAATTCAGATAAACCACCAAAAAAGAAGCAGGCAGATACGCCACCAAAAAAGAAGAAGGTGATTGTACCAAAACCAAAGAAACTTAGCAAAAAAAACAGACAAATGCTTCGACAACAGCGGAGGCGAGAACAAAATGCTCATGTGAACCATACATGCCAACACATTAGATGGCGTGATGACACAGCATCGAATAACTGGTATGAAGACACTGTTGATTTCAACTGGAATGGACTTAGCTTCGAGCAGCAGCAGTCTCGGCGACAAAACCATTGGCATATGACCCACTGGCGGAAAGATGATTACTATCGTTCCGTGCGGGGGCACCAGCAGAGTTATGCTGATAATCATGTGAGTGAACTGAACAGAAGACAGCCTGATCCATCAAAGATCTGGTCTTCCCGTTCCCACTGTGATACTGCACAGGCTAGCTCACAGATCAACTACAGCAACTTGATTTCATTAACAGTCAACAATAGAATTCCTCCCAGAACCCAGAACATCCCACCTCGGGGATTACTTCAAGGACACCCGGCTACAGAGAGACCAACATCACCTTCCGGGGGCAGCAAGTTGGACATGTCACTGAAAACCAGCATTAGCAATATACTAAAGGGACATTCTTCTGTGAGTCCTAGTCAAGAACAGGCTGACTCAACGGGAAGCGACCATGGAGAGGCATTGCTACAACGAGCTGAGAACATGTGCAAGCAGTTCCGAGAGAGTCGGGCGCTGGCGAGGAAGGAACAAGAAAACAAGAAGAAACTGGAGCACTCAGCATTAGATGAACAGATTGTGGTATATGGCGAAAGGACAAGATTAAAAGTACGAGGCGTTCTTCCGGAGACAACACAGGCACCTGTATCACCACTGCCTAGTACTAGTAGCCCATCCTGGTGTGGTGGGGCCGTGGGCTCTCCACACACTCGTCATGGCACCGGTAGCTGCAGAGGTGTTTCTGTGACAACCAATACAGGTGCTTTTAACGAAAGTAGAACTCAGGTTAGGCCAGTGAGAGACGAACCACATCTAACAATGGAGAAACAAGCACTGCCAGGAGGAATGACAAGGGTTCGGAGGAACTCCGGTGAGACACTTAACCGGGACAGAATCAACAAGCTGGTGAATGCACCACGTTCTAGAAAAGAAAGACTGCAGTTGGAAAAAATACTGCATTCCCACAAACCATCTGGACGACCAGCAGTGCGCCCTAAACTACACCTGGAGACTTCGGCGGCTGTGACTACGGAGGAGCTGGATATCTCTGAGCTTCCAGGAGACATACTTCAGCAGATTGAGCTGTTGATACAAGGTGAGATGGACATCGAATCTGAAGGTGTTATTCACCTGGACAATGATATCGTTGATCCACCGGATGTCGATGGTACTTCATCTGCCATAAATTTGGTCAATGATGATCTGTGTATTGAAGATCTGTGCAGTGAGCCAGTGTGTTCATCGCATTCTGCTTATGATTCTGGTGCAGTTTATACGTCTGTTGCATCGACAAATCGGTCACTGTTGGGTAATCCAGTCGCAGCTATTTGTCAGACGGATACGAGTCAAACTCCAGCAACTGCCTCTGAAAATGCAAATCACACTGTAATGGCTGCTTCTGTGTGCACAAGTCAAACTGTGGCTTCTACCTCTTGTATCCAGCCAGCATCCACCTCAACACACATGTGTAGTTCAGGTACAGTTCACATAAAGACAGAGTGTGATGAGTCAGTCGACTGTTCATGCTCCGTACCAACATCAAACAGTCTTCGATCGATGACGATAGAACCAGCCTGTATAACAAATGAGCACCGCGTGGCAAAAAGCCCTGAGAGAACTTCAGATTCAAGCAGGTTAGGCTCGCCACATACAGAAAAAAGCTCTGATTCACCAAGGGTAGCACAGACCTTGGATATTGGTGTCCAGGTTATGACCGATAAGACACAAGATCAGAATGGTGGTGATGATGAGGTTCAGGTGGAGCTCATTGATGCTAGCAGCAAACGAAGAAGTCAGGTGAGTAATAAACTTTAGATAGGTGTGTCAATGATGTCTCTATGACTATGTTGTGGCTGCAGTGGAGCTCTGCAGATGCTCTCAGTATGTGAACACTTTTAAATCAAAAATCAATTGGTTTTGTCCGTCACGAGTCGGGTTCATTGGTATGTAGTGCATTAATAGTTTATGTAATATGCACAAAGAGTACAAACTTTTGCTATAATCATCAAATGAATTGACTGATCGTTAGATCGCGTAGCTTGCAAAAGTGTGAATTTAGGTTAACCTATAGTTTATACTATATAGTTCTCATACTGCTATTGCTGTGGTTGTTGCTATCATATATATATATATATATATATATATATATATATATATATATATATACATAGCTACATATATATATATAACATATGCAATAGCTACATCAATGGCAGTATGAAAACTATATAGTATAAACTATAGGATAACCCTAAATTCACACTATATATATATATATATATATATATATATATATATATATATATATATAAACCCTATTGACCCAGTCACTTCTATTTAGCATGATGTGTCTGATGTGTCCACCATCGTAATTGCTTGTTGGGACTTGGGACAGCCGTCATAAACAAATTCCATTTATCAAACATGGAATGTCTGGTGGGCCTACCTTGTGAACGTTTGCTTTATTTGACTGGAGGATCTAGCAAGCAGGTGGACATTATGTTGGTTACCCTCTATTGTATGCAATGATTATATTATTCCCTCTAACGGAATAATATAATCATTGCATACAATAGTCGGCATATAATTTTACTAAGCATTGTTTAGTGCTTCACTGTTCTTCATCCTTCTGATTGTTACAAATGTTTCTTTCTGCAGATTAGCACATGTGTCAGCCAAGAAGCTAAAAGGCAGAGAGTAAACAGCACAAAAGGTTAGGCCAAATATGATATGAGCAGTTCTCAAAAGGTCATGTAATAAATAAAAAATTGTCTTAATCATAACAAATTTAAACGTACAACTCAAATACAAAGCCAAGACTATGGAGATATCATGTTTAGAAGATAGTCATATGAGACATAATCACACGCTGAGTATTTGCAATGTACACTGTCATTTATTTGGTCACAACTGATGACACCCACGTTGTAACATATTGAGAAGAATTTAACAAATTGTTGTTTCTAGCCAAGATATGTTTGGCAAACAGTTAATACTAAGGTGCTTAACTTCAACTGAAGTTGATTCATAATTATGGTTTCCTTTTCTGTTTCCTTCATGAGGTTAATTTTCTCACAACATTGTCTCATACTGGTAACATTTGAAGTTGGATACTCAAATTGTGATAATTACATTACATGATGTGGCATACTGTGTTATTAATACAACATGGTAGTTAGGTAACATGTAATCATTGTAATCTGAAATAATGTTTGTGCATGTTCAAAATTGGACATCACCATTACAGCCAAACACATTATGTTGTCATATTTTGAATGACCACTAAAGGCAATAATATATGTTGTCCAGCATCACTATATGTCACAATAAAGTCTTTAAATAGTAGACAAGTGAACAAAGTATTTGTATTGCATCCATTTACATAACGATTAGCACATCAGAAGGGCCAAGATATTAATATCGGTTATTTTTTTTAGCATACAGTCGTAATTTTCATTCGGTCGTGACATGACTATTTGTATTTTGTTCTGCTGATGCGCCATGATGTTTGAAAACCTCCTTCGACAACGGGCATCATTTTCTGTTGACTGCTTCAGCATGTCATGAATATTTCGTTTCATATTGTCCATTTACCAGAGATCCATTTGTGCATAATAAAGTGACACAGCTGTTATCTTGTAACATTAAAATGATTCTTGCGCTTAAAACGATAGAATATGCTGTATCATAAATGTTACTTGTAAAACAATGCTGACAGTGCGCGTAAATTTTTAGTGTACAGCTTTTGAAAATTTGCATATGTGATGATTCTGCTGATTACACCCGTATCCATGGTAAAACTTTGAAGACTCGTGTTTGTAAAATTAGTATGGTTATCTTAGATATACTATTGTTTGAATTCTGTTAGTAAAACTATAATTAAATTAATATTATGGTGCATATTTTACAATGCAGACAGACTGGCTAATCATGTCATGTTTTCAACGTATTTCTATAGCCAGCATTGCGGAAACTATCGGGTGTAAAAAAATAAATATAGAAAGCACACATGTTTGTGTCTTTATTATTACAGCATCGCCACAACATAGTACATTGGTATATGCTTTAAAGATATATTTGTAATAATAGCGATTGCCATGTACAAAATGGCAACCTTTGGAAATTGCTTGTATACACAATACCAATTTATATCAAGGAAAAATCAAGAGTCTTTATTTTAAGGTTCCTTAATATTTATTTATAAATAGATAGTTGTTTGTCTATACACAACTTGTTCCTGAAAAACACAAATTTCTCAGTTATCTGCTCTAAACGGACTAAAAATGGAATCGTAGACATAGATTTTGGACTCCTTGTTTGTTATAATAATCATATGTTGCCTAGGTAACGTGACATCCAGCCCAACATGCATGGGACACGACGTTTGCAAGAATATGAATGCAACATCATCTACAGGCGAGGACACGCTGGCCAGGGTTCTTGTAATATCGCTGCGTGAAAACCAGATCGTCAACAAGCTCTCGGACACGGGTACTGCTATAGAGAAGCTGGAGAAACTTCTAAAGGAGACAAGGGAGCAACTTGACCGGAGATTGATGATGAAACAGGAGGCAAGTAACTGGGCCCATATTCTCAAAAGACTTAATAATTCATAACTAAAATGTTCCATATTTGTGGAAAAATTTAGTTAGGGATTTGGCCCTGGCCAGTCAGTGCCTTTGGCTCCCTTCATCCCTCTCATCCTGATGGAAACAGTTGCTTGTTTGTACTGTGGACAACTTGTTGTGTCGAACAGTATGTATGAGAGTTTGTGAAGCTTTCAGTGCTGAGTCACAGGGCTTTGGTGACACAATCACTAATACGTACAGTTACAGCTGCCCACCGTAGCAGTAAACTGGTAATCTAGAAGATGCATGTTAATTGATTATCTGTAGAGCAGAATTTAAAAACAAGTATTGATAACATTATATGTTTTTTGGGCCAAAGTAAGAGATGATTTCAAAACATGATGTGCATTGTACAAAACTACACGAAGATGGCATTGAATCTCACATCCCTCCCCCGCTACTTGGAGCTTTGAATTACGTCGATCTGTGAATGAAAATGTCTACATCCTACATGCTGAAATGTCGTACATTTTGAGATCATCTGTGTATAAAAAGTGCAACTGGAAAATTCAACAAGTGCCTCTGTGTGATTCTCAGACAGACCACTTATTCGTTCAGATGTCACGCATGTGTTACACTAATAATTTGTAGCTAAGTGCGGTTTTATTTGCAGCTGTTGGATGAACAACAGTCCCTGAGGGTGGAGAGGCTGAAGATCCTTAGCGGTTGGTGGTTTTGAAGACTCCTGTCATAGCATATATTTTGTATAAATAAATGTGTGCCGTGAGCAGAGGGTGTGTTGTCACTTGTCAGCAGGTGTGTGTTGTCAGCAGGTGTGTGTTAACAGGTGTGTGTTGTCACTTGTCACCTGTGTGTTATCAGCAGGGGGTGTGTTGTCACTTGTCAGCAGGGTGTGTGTTGTCAGCACGGGGTGAATTGTCAGCAGGTGTGTGTTAGCGCGGGGTGTGTTGTCAGCACGGTGTGTTGTCACTTGTCAGCAGGGAGTGTGTTGTCACTTGTCAGCATGGTGTGTGTTGTCAGCAGAGGGTGTGTTGTCACTTGTCAGCAGGGTGTGTGTTGTCAGCACGGGGTGAATTGTCAGCAGGTGTGTGTTAGCACGGGGTGTGTTGTCAGCATGGTGTGTTGTCACTTGTCAGCAGGGAGTGTGTTGTCACTTGTCAGCAGGGTGTGTGTCATCAGGAGGGGGGTGTTGTCACTTGTCAGCAGGGTGTGTGTCATCACGAGGGGGGTGTTGTCACTTGTCAGCAGGGTGTGTGTCATCAGGAGGGGGGTGTTGTCACTTGTCAGCAGGGTGTGTGTCATCAGCAGGGGGTGTGTTGTCACTTGTCAGCATGGTGTGTGTTGTCAGCAGGGGATGTGTTGTCACTTGTCAGCAGGTGTGTGTTAGCGCGGGGTGTGTTGTCAGCATGGTGTGTTGTCACTTGTCAGCAGGGAGTGTGTTGCCACTTGTCAGGAGGGGGGTGTTGTCACTTGTCAGATTGGTGTGTGTTGTCAGCAGGGGTGAGTTGTCACTTGTCAGATTGGTGTGTGTTGTCAGCAGGGGTGTGTTGTCACTTGTCAGCAGGGTGTGTGTCATCACGAGGGGGGTGTTGTCACTTGTCAGCAGGGTGTGTGTCATCAGGAGGGGGGTGTTGTCACTTGTCAGCAGGGTGTGTGTCATCAGCAGGGGGTGTGTTGTCACTTGTCAGCATGGTGTGTGTTGTCAGCAGGGGATGTGTTGTCACTTGTCAGCAGGTGTGTGTTAGCGCGGGGTGTGTTGTCAGCATGGTGTGTTGTCACTTGTCAGCAGGGAGTGTGTTGCCACTTGTCAGGAGGGGGGTGTTGTCACTTGTCAGATTGGTGTGTGTTGTCAGCAGGGGTGAGTTGTCACTTGTCAGATTGGTGTGTGTTGTCAGCAGGGATGTGTTGTCACTTGTCAGCAGGGGGTGTGTTGTCACTTGTTAGCATGAGGTGTGTCACCAGCATGGTGTGCATTGTCAGCATGGGGTGTATGTTGTCACTTGTCAACAGCTAGTTTAAGTAATGTGCGCAGTCTGTTTAATAAAAAAAATGCCTATTTTGGCTCTAATCATCGAAAGAATTGACTTCAGTCGTTAGATCTGGTAAGGATCAAAATGGTGGATATCCAAAATGGTAAGCACTGTGCGAGTCAGTGCCGATCGTGGGCGTGGGAGTTTTCAGCATTTTGACTTTCACTTCACTTAATACTTAAACATTAAGTAATTTAAAAGTTTTTCTGATGATTCACAAAAACTACATAAAAAAGTTGCACAAACAACATGTTGCAGTGGATACTAGGTAGGTTTGATTTTTTGCAAAATTTATTTGAAATGACACTAGCAAAAAATGTAAATCAGGATTTACCATTAGGAGGTTTCAAATTGGATTTTGTGGTCTAAATGCCGTGAAAAAGTCTTTAAAACTGGATTTGTTTAAGAAAAGTTTTTAAAAGGTCTTAAATTTGATTTCATCAAACTAGGCCTAACCCCTACGCTATGATTTGATGAAGTTGGAATAGACTGCATTTCAGTGAGTGATATGTTTCTTTAAAGTGAAACAAAAGTTTTGTTTTTCAACCAATGCACCAATAAGAATTACTAAAACATAACCATTTGTAAGAACATTGTGACAGTGATTTATTAGGAAAACCTTGTTGAACACACAACATTAATTTCATGGACCGTGCCATACTCTTTGATAACCCTACGTCACTGGTCTGGTATTCTGGCAATATTTGCTCGCCAAATGAAAATGTATTTGTATACACCTATTCCTATACTTGCCAATAGGATATGGCAATGTTATTTGCATCAAAACTCAACTTATGTAAAAAATTTTGGTCTTGTTTACTAAATTTGTCCTCTTTCAAAATAACGTATTTAAGATTTTTGCATGGGTTCTGTGTATGCCGGCGTCCCTAAATACGTTGCATGTAGTCTAGGTTACCCCAATTTTATAGAAACGCCATGCACTTATCGGTCACGCTGGTTAACATATCAGCCTTTGGTCATTCGGAGAAATGACTGGAATCCCCACGTGGTTAGTTTTTATTATCTCTTAGGTGTGTAGCCCCAAAACCCTGACTTTTGTGTCAGTTTAATCAAATGATACAGTTAGATCACTAAATAAATAAATGGTTCCTAGATGGTGTTTGAATAACATTATTATGAATTGCATTCGTAATGGAAAAAGGTCTTATATTTTCTAAGTATTGGTCTTAAAAGGTCTTAAATCTTATCAGCCCCAAGTCACACATTCCATAGACTGTCACAGTTAGTAAATAGTAGGATACATTTTTATCCATGCTGTGTTGTAGAACATAAACTATTGGCAACCCCCACAAGAGACGCAGCAGAGACTAACAGTAACTCGTCTACAAGGACATCTTCCATGGCTCCAGAAAACATGTCCTTTGCCTTTAGTGCTGGGACCACGGTCGGTGGAAATGGAGAAGTCACTCAACCACTGTTGACGTCATCAACTGGTTCACTGCAGTGTGTACAACTTAAACAAGAGCCTGTCAGCCCTCCATCCAATCCACCAGAAATCTGCCCGAGTACTGACAGTGTCAGTTCCACTACAGATTCTACAACATGTGGTGACATAGCAGAAGAAGAAGGTTGTCGGAAAGTGGCGGGCACAAAACCGAGAATTCCGCGAAAGAAATCAAACAGTTTCAGTATGGGTGATGGCGACTCAGTTGGACGTGTCAACGTGACAGCCCCAGGGAGATCTGTCAATATGCCGTCTGGCATGTGTCTCAACTATGTCGGGACTTTGGAAGGTCAGGGTGCTGAAACGGAACCGTTCCTCAAGCAGGTGACTGAGTTGTCACCCTTCGTCTTCCTGGAACAGCTGCCTGGGCACTGGGTGACATCTGACCCGGAATGCTCCACAGTTGAGAACGCTGACGAAGGAACACCGCATAAAAGTACCGATTTGAAAATTTCTAAAATAGCTGCTAAAAATGGCTCGAAATCAGCCGAGAAACGAGCCAGGATGCGGCGTAATTCCAGTGCTGAAGTGTCATCAGATTCTGCACCATTAAAACAAGACGGATGCTTTAAAAAACCAAAACAGGTGGGGCGGTATCAAAACCCTCATGCTGATAGAGATTATGCAAGATTCAAGAAAAGCATCAATGCAACTGGTTGTTCGACTGACTCTCAGAACATGATGACAAAGTCAAGGTCGCACAAGAAGGTCTCGGAAGTATACCCGGGACCTGACGCAAATGTGCACAAGAAACTAAAGAGTAAGAAGGCAAGGAAGCTGCCAAGTTCTGCCGCCGTTCGTGACAGTAGTCTCGACTCGAGTTCTGAATGTAACGGGCAACCTGACGTGTCTGTGTCGTCAGCGTCGGTGAAACAGTCCAGCAAGAAGCGACCAAACAAACGCTGCTCGGACCCCATCTCAAAGGCTGTGCAGCAGTACCTACATGCAGAGTCTAGTTCTGATGTTGAGATCACAGGGCTGCAGACGGCACCGGCCAAGCCGTCCACTCGGTCGTGTCAATCTGTGGCTAGTGACAGCTCCGTGGATGACACGTCTAGTGTTGGCAGTACAACCACCCAGCAGTCGACACAGGTGTGTCAGGAGGGAAAGATGCAGGGAGCGCCTCCAGGTTTCATCAGTCTCGTTTCCAGCGATGGTGATAGCACTGTGTGAGTATGCACAGGTGAACCAGAATACATATAAGTATATGGGGCATTCCATCTCAGATCAACCAAGGCATGTTGCACTCGCATTTTTTAATTCAACCAACATTTTACCAGTTAATCCACTCGTCAAACCACAGGGCTGTAGCTTGAATAGTTTATGAGTTATGACCATTTAAAATTTTGCACATCCTGGCGTTTTTGTAAATTTACGGAAATCATGAAGATTTCTTGTTCTACCACCAAATTTGAAATGGTCATAACTCAGAAACTATTCGAGCTACAACCCTATTGCTTGACATATGTGGTTATATTGACTTGTTGATTAATTGGTAAAATTCTTGTTGAAGTAAGAAAATATGTGTGCAACAAGATTTTCTTATTTTTTTCTGATTTGAGATGGAATGCCCCATGCATAATACACTGCTGAATACGGAAAGCATACAAATTGTTTACATGAGTGACTGGAAAGGATGAACTTATAAGCAAAAGCAACTTAATAATCATTTCACATGATGGCAGATGCATATGGACTGTGTGCACTACCATGTCTAGTTTTTATTGTGATCGATGACAAACTCAAGATTTAGTCTGACAAATGATGCATTTAATAAGCACAAAATAATGGTATAAAAACTAATCACTAGATGAGAGTATAGGCGTATGTGTTCATATGGAGGAGCATAACGAACTCTCTCCCAGTGCTCACTAGGTGGCACAGTGACTGCCACAAGGCCCCACCAGTTCTCTCCCAGTGATCGCTACGTGGCGCAGTGACCACCACAAGGCCCCCCCAGTTTGGTCATCAAGACTGAAAGCAAACCGGTGTCCAAACGTGACAGCCGAAGTGTGTCGTCGGGCAGACGTTTGTCATTGCAGACACGCGTCATCGGCGATGTACCGGGTAGTTAAAGTGGTTGTCGGTGAAGATCTTGATAGGTTGTTTGTGAGCTCCAAATCAGCATCAACGAATGATGGATTGAGCTGGTCGATAGGCGAAGTGTCCGTCCGACTGCAGATGTCCAACGATGTCCACCACGCTATGTCTGCGCTTCAACACCTTGAATGGTCATATGGAGGAGCATAGCGAACTCTCTCCCAGTGTTCGCTAGGTGGCACAGTGACTGCCACAATATGATATGTTTGGGTAACACTACATTGTTTGTTCTATTTTCATAAATAAATAATTAAAATAAATAAACAAGTAACTGAAATGGTTATGTTGACAGCAGGAAGGTGAAGCCGAAACGAGCAGTGGCGGCAGGTTGTTTTGAGGGACACGAGGGGCCCATCCGATGCATCTACCTATGGAATGAGAAGCACTTGTTGACTGGCTCCGAGGATGGCACAGTGAGGCAGTTCAAACTCAAGGTCAGTCATCTAGCATAGATCTGTCTAGTTGCAACTGCTCATAACTGTGTGTAGTGTGGTTAGTTGCAGCAAAGTGATTGTCTTCTTTTCTGTTCAGTTTGGACAAAATCCACACAAACTGTCACTCAACAATTTGTCATCCAGTTGTCACCTGCACCTAGAGTTGTCTTATGTGAAGACATTAACTTTGTAGTAAATCTTAATTAGTTCCCAGCACTTGGTATGTTTTCTTTATAGGACCATGTCTACATTATTTTGATGATAATAAGAACCATGAGGAATAATGCAGTCACCAATATTGAGAACTAGGTTTTTGTATCCTGTTAAAAATGTTCTTATGGGTTCTTAGCCATGAAAGACACATGAACCAATACACTATCATATGTTTACATACCATGACTCCGGCTATTTGTAATACTATCAACTTCATGTGGATGTTTCTCACTACATCGCTGTAGCAAGGTCTACAGTGTTTGTTTGTCTTACAGAGCCGCCTACATCGCTGTAGCGAGGTTTACAGTGTTTGTGTGTCTTACAGAGCCGCCTACGTCGCTGTAGCAAGGTGTACAGTGTTTGTTTGTCTTACAGAGCTGCCTACGTCGCTGTAGCGAGGTGTACAGTGTTTGTTTGTCTTACAGAGCTGCCTACGTCGCTGTAGCGAGGTGTACAGTGTTTGTTTGTCTTATAGAGCCGCCTACGTCGCTGTAGCAAGGTGTACAGTGTTTGTTCGTCTTACAGAGCCGCCTACGTCGCTGTAGCGAGGTCTACAGCGTTTGTTTGTCTTACAGAGCCGCCTACGTTGCTGTAGCAGGGTCTACAGTGTTTGTTCGTCTTACAGAGCCGCCTACGTTGCTGTAGCAGGGTGTACAGTGTTTGTTTGTCTTACAGAGCCGCCTACGTCGCTGTAGCAGGGTGTACAGTGTTTGTTTGTCTTACAGAGCCGCCTACGTCGTTGTAGCAGGGTGTACAGTGTTTGTCTTACAGAGCCGTCTACGTCGCTGTAGCGAGGTGTACATTGTTTGTTTGTCTTACAGAGCCGCCTACATCGCTGTAGCAAGGTGTACAGTGGTCACACTCAGGGCGTCTCTTGCATCCACGTCTCTGACCTTGGCAACGAGGGCACACGACTCTTCACTGGCAGCTACGATGGAAATATGCTCGTCTTCAGCTACAAGGTGTGTGACTGCAGCTGTTTTGTATGCTTATTCAGTGATACTTGAACACTGTCGAGACCCTTAGATGTCTCCCATTGGCTTTCAGACCAGTGTGACAAGATAGTATCATCAAGAAGGACACATGTTCCTAAATAAATTCTCAAATTGAATAGTCGTTCCCCGGAATGTCATGCTTTTGATTGCTAGACGGCGGACGTGTATAAACGCAATGCATCATGGACTTGATTGTCGGTGGAAGTACAACTTGCACTTCAAATTAGAGAGTCAGAAAGAATTACACTTTGCAAAGAATCCATCTTGCCAACAATAACGCTTACTGATATTAAACAGAAATCACGCTAGCTAGCAAAACACTAGCATCAGCTAAAAAATCAGGTGATCTAACATTTGAATAACTTTGAACGCAATTCAGCATACATTGGCATAGATACACAGCGCATGGCAAAAGATTCAGCTTACATTGGCCAGGGCTGGGGTCAGTTCCTTTCAATCAATTCCAGTTCCGCTCCAATTCCTTTTCATTCAATTCCAATTCCTTTTTTTGCAATTTTTTTAGTAATTCCAATTCCTTTCAAAATCATTCAATTCCAATTCCCGCTCCCGCTCCAATTCCACATAACGACAAAAGTCAACAATGAAAGATTAATGTGCTTTTACTACCTTGTAGCATGTCATTATTCTTTGTATAATCATTATGACTATCATACATGTGTAATGTACATTCATACAGTTTCCGACAGTTTCCATCCTTTTCTTTGCTAAGTTTCAGAAAATGTTCAAAAACAGACGACTTTACAGGGGGCGTATTGACCGACCTGTACACTATGACTGTTGCACACTGTTCTGATGATGCATGTTAGGCAACACATATTTATACTGGCAAGTGGGAAACCATTTTCACACATTTGGCTACAGCTAGCTTGCCTATGCTTTGTAGTGTTGGTCAGTGGTCATTGATCTCTGATTAGTAATCAGTGATTACTGATTGATCAACAGCATGGCTGTAGCCTGCCAATAAGTGTCTTTTCATGGGTGTAAAAGGGCTAACTTCCCAGGTCTGTAAACAGTTGAAAATATCTTTGATGTTTCTATTAAAGCCAGTCTGGAATCCTTCATGAACCCGCTGGCAAGTGGTAACATAAAGAAATCGTAAGATACTGGCATGAATGACAGGATTTCAGTTTTCAGATCCTCAATGCATGAGTTGATAGCATTATTATACACATAGCCGCCTACAACAGGCTAGAAAAATGTTGGTTGATGTCACAAAAAAATCAGATGCTCAGTTTCTTTCAATTCCAATTCCTTTTGTTCAAAAATGTTTGGTTCCAATTCCAATTCCTCTCATTCAAAATCTTTCAATTCCAATTCCGCTCCATTTCCGGATTTTGACTTGGTATTGAATTGATTAATTCCAATTCCTTTGGAATTGACCCCAGCCCTGACATTGGCATAGATATATAATTGTTTCAGCGCATGGCAAAAGATTCGCGCGAATTATATCTTGTACTTCTGTCGAAAGTATAATGCGAGTTCACTTTTATATAAGTGTTGTATTATGCACCAGAAGCACCACGGGTTATTCCGAGTAGCGTCTATTGATAATCAGCAAGCAAGCTAACCACTAAATGCCTTGTGCTCTTTTAATCATGCTGGAACTAGCTTGAACTGTGGCCATGTTAGGTAGCGTTTATCCAGAGACTTTTCTTGTGTGACAGAGCGGAGTGCAGCTGTTCGCCCATCACTACAGTGTGCAGGTGAACACAATGCATGCCGACTGGAATAAACTCTTCCTTGGTCTCAGCAGTGGGTCGGTTATCAAATATGACTTCCAGGTGAGAACCACACGCTTTACATAAAATGTGAAAAACAAATGTATATGTAGTTAAGAAAATAAACTGCATCATCTCATGGTTCTTGATAATACCCGCATCCTTTTGAAGTAAACATGACATGCATGTCAGCATTGGTGTATTTGTGTCGAGCTAAGATATATTGTTGGGACGTAGTGATAGTGTCAGTTAACACAATAATAAACTTGGTAACCAGATTTTCCTGTTAAATTTAAATGTTCCTGTTAAAAGTCTCATATATTGTGATATGTGTATAGTACATGAATATTCTAGTGTTACCAGTAGTATTAGGGTGTTACCAGTAGTATTAGGGTGTTACCAAAAATAATTGTATGAACATGGGAAAGTGTCGGGGCTTGATCTTATTGCCTGCTACCATGATTTATCTACCTTCCCTCTCTGCCAGGAGTACCGCAATGGCCCAGCCATGTCGTGTGCTGACTCTGGGATCACCTGTCTGGTGTCGGCCACGGAGG
This sequence comes from Lamellibrachia satsuma, assembly GCA_033239005.1. Taxonomy (NCBI): domain Eukaryota; kingdom Metazoa; phylum Annelida; class Polychaeta; order Sabellida; family Siboglinidae; genus Lamellibrachia; species Lamellibrachia satsuma. The sequence continues at coordinate 1,176,189 of BSQZ01000063.1, read as the reverse complement.
GAATGCGCAAGCTCCTCTGCGTGGCCTCCAACGACTGCACGATCTCCGTACGAGACGCCATCACTGGGCTGCTCATTCACATGCTCGATGGTCACACCAAGACACCGCTGTGTCTGTGTGTCGTCAACCACCTCGTGTACAGCGGTGGCACTGACAAGAGTGTACAGGTGTACAACTTGAACGTAAGTGTGTACAAAGTCCATGTACAAGAATGTACAGGCATACAACTTGAATGTAAGCATGTACAATGTCTGTGTACACAAGCGTACAGGTGTACAACTTGAACGTGTGTACGACGTCCATGTACAAGAGTGTACAGGCATATAACTTGAACATAAGGGTGTACAATGTTTTCTGCATAGATGCACAGAACTTTTATTTGTCTGAGGCACTTTCTTATAGATAGTGCTCGTTTGGTTAGCATTATTGGCTCTAATCTATTCTTTGAAGTCTTACAGTCTATTTTATTTGTCCTCTCCAGTCTTTCTGGGGAGAGAAATAACTATTCTATTTTTGCGGGGAGGGGCAGAGGCCTTTCTGGGATAAATAGACCAGCCTATGAGGGTCCCCAGGCCACTCTGATCTCTCTTGTTGTGACATGCCCTGCAGGCAGAGACATCTGGAGAGCCTCTCTGGCCGTTTTATTTGTCCCGGAGAGAGGCCTCTTCCCTTCTCGGCAAAAAATATAACGGCAATCTCTTTCCACATATAGACTGGAGAGGGCATATAGAATAGACAGTAGCACAGTGGTTCAGTACCCACTGTTGTGTGATTTTTTATTTGAACATCCATAATTAAGCTGTGTTAAACAGCAAAGGCATGATGTGTTATGTGCGCAGCTGTTTATAGCCTGTCAAACTTTGTTCTTTCTTACTACTGCATTTGGTGGCGCGCACCAATCAAGAGAGATGCACTACCATCATAGCAGCCAGAGGTGGGATCAGTTCTACTTTGTCAGTTCCAATTCCACCTGAAAAAAATCCAATTCTGGTTGATTCATAAATAATAATTCCAATTCTATCTGGTAAAAAATCTGTTCGAAATTCCAGAGATAATTCAAACATTCACTTAACGTGACCGTTCATTCAACTTCACTCAAGTTCACTGGCTCATATGTGCAGGTTGCCATTGCATCAAACCATCATTAGTTCCTCAAATCTTGAGTCAGACTGAGGTCAGACTGCATTTATATTTCTTGAAGATTGGCTGGCATTGTGTGAGATGGGCAGGTGATGAGTTCACTTTGACTTCAAAACAGGTGGTACCAGCCTTGGACAAGTTCCTATTCTAAATAGACAATTCCAATTCCACGACTAATAGCAGCTTAGTTTTTGTGCCAAAACGATACTAGTTTCCGTGTGTTCCCTGCAGACGGCAGAGTTGCTGAAGACGCTGAGGTTCCGAGCGGTGGTCACATGTATTGATGTTCAGGACAACCTCCTGTTCATCGCTAGCTACGACGGCACTGTTCGCTGCTACGACACTCGGGTACAATTTTGACAGTTGTTACCTTCAGCTGAACAATAAATATGTTACGCACATGTACATCCATGTGCAACGTGTATGCTGTGTTTGCTTGTTTTGAAGGGAAATAAAATTCATGATTTTGGGCCTATGTGCCTATAACAGTTACTAAAACAACGATTGGTGAGTAAATAGTAACTGTTGTAACAAATTGGCACACTATATATATATATATGTGTATATGTGTGTGTCATACACATGCGCACACACACACATAAAGGCTGTACCGGCAGTTATACATGCACCAATTTGTTCACACAAATGTTGAAAGGCTTCCTACAGATGTGGGCGGTTTTACTTGAATAACTGACTCTTGCAGACGTACAAGTTACAGAAGATTTACTATGGAGCAGGCAACGCTGCCGTTATGGCCATGACAGTAGCAAATAATGTGGTGAGTGACACATTTTGTTTGTTCACTGAGTCCTGTGCATGTTACTCCAGAGTTCCAGGTAGACGGACTATTTGTGTTATTGTTGAGTCACTGGCCACTTTTGTGCCCCACCATTGTGTATTCTCTGTGCCATTTAACTCTTTTTATCCCAGAGGCCCATCCAAAATAAGCCTCTTTGTTCCCAAGCAAATTTGCTTTCTCACCGATTTCATGTTTTTTGTCTGAATGTTCTTTGTTCATGTTGTATTTGTTATGCTTTATGTGTCAGCAAGCACCGTAAACTATATATCAAATGAAACCTAATTAAATTACCTTTTGATTGGTGTGAATTTTATAAATGTAGGTCCATTTTAACTTTACCATATATATTTTTTATAAATGTTTTTCATTAAAAAAGTAAAATTTATAACTACAGTTGACTTCAGATGTCATAATGACAATGATCAGTTATTTTTTAACCGCAAGTATCAGTGAATGAAACCTTCAGAATTAAGTTCTGATTCATATGTTAAGAAAAGTATTAAAAAATTATTATCCATTACAAAGTTATGGTATATTTTATAAAATAAGGTAATGACAAAAATCTACAAACGTGCCACAATTTTTCTTCACTTTAAAAATATTAAGTTTTAAAAGAATGACAGCTAAATTGATTACATTTTTCAACTTGAATACTTGTTATACTAGTGGTGACCACAAGCACAAGATGTGTATAAAAATATTCAACTTCAACTTGACTTTCAATTTCTCAGATAACAAAACACAACTAGAAAACAGTTATTCTTCGACCACCATCCATACCACATTCGAGAGCGTCTCGATGCGCGAAATTGTCGAAAACCCATCCTCCGTGGTAACCCTCAAAATCACAATCATTTTCTGAATCCTCTACTGGCCAAAACTGCATTCAGCTGTCAGCAACTTGTGCTGATTGTTTGGTTAAAAATCCACCTGATTACTGCTTAAAACAACATCTGAATCATATATGAACACATCAACATCGTTGCCGTCGTCAATGGCGTCAGCCATTTTGTGATAACAACGAAAATCAACACTTTATTTAGTCATTTACTACACTCAAAACCACTGTCGAAGATTTAAACAGAACAGCGTATAAAATCCGGAAGTGTCCTGGGCCAGTACACATACACCCATTTTGTGACATCATAGGAATATGTGTACATGTACGCGAGGTAATTAGATAGTCCTACGCGCATACGCTAAAACTACACAAAAAGTTATAGTCGGGATAGAAAGAGTTAAGTACATTTAATGTTTGGGTATTCTAGCTGTGTGCATGCATATGTGTATGAACATCTGCAGTTTGTTTATGATCAGACTTTATTGTGTTGTTTCTCTTTGAAGCTACACTCCTACACTGCTCTCAATCATAATGGCACTAATTGTGCCGTTCCAGTTTGTTTTTTATGGTCACACCTAAATTGTGTTTGTTATAATGGTCAATTTCAATTACACAGCACCATATAATCTCAATTACAGTTACAGTACTTCACAAATCAATTACAATGCCATTGCTTTGATTAAGATTACAGTGCTTCAAAATTACATAAAGGTTCCATTGCTACAGTTCATAAGTTGAGTATAACTGTATTGAACATTGTTTTTTGAAAAGAAGATTACATGTACCATTATTACTCATTTAAAGCAGGGTTTACTGCTGCCACGACGGAGTCCATCGCAGTTGTCAATTACAATTACACGACCTGAAAAAGTTCAGTTACAATTGCATTGTTCTAAAAATTACTGTAATTGTAATTGTAATTGATTACATGTTACACGATTACAGTTGAACCCAGCCCTGTGTCAAGGTGTCCCTGTTTGTGTTTCTGTTCTCTCTTCCCTAGCACCTTGTATTGGGATACTAAAATGTGTTTGTGTATTACTGAATATCCTTGTCACAACACCATAAAATAATAATAGTATAATAAAAAAATTTATACTGCAGTTTCATTAAAATGCTCAATGCGCTTCAAAGAAACATATATTGCATTCTTTGTAGATATATACTGGGAATCGGGAAGGCTTCTGTGAAGGTGTGCAGATGAATGACGCCATCTTCAAGTGTGAGGTACGTGCTTCAGGTGGCCTGTTCAACATGCACAGATGTCTTCCTATACCACAGTCAATAATAATGAAACATGTTGTGAGGTGATATTATTTATAACATATTACAAGTATAAACAATTAGGTATTGACTCTCTCTGCTTTACACTAGTGATTCAGTGTAGTGATTTCTAAAGATATACATCAGTAGAAATTGGGAATGTCGTTGAATGTTTATTATATTAAATTTGCATTCACCAAAACCATTTCGGCTACATGTCAAAGTTCCCTGTAATTGAATTAGTTGGATAATTGCATATGTTTGGCTAGCTAGCTAGCTAGTTTTGTTCTCTGTTGTAGTATGGATGGTGTGACCTGGTGTTTTGTTCTCTGTTGTAGTACGGAGGGTGCAACCTGGTATTTTGTTCTCAGTTGTAGTACGGGGGGGTGCGACCTGGTGTTTTGTTCTCTGTTGTAGTACGGAGGGTGTGACCTGGTGTTTTGTTCTCTGTTGTAGTACAGAGGGTGCGACCTGGTGTTTTGTTCTCTGTTGTAGTACGGAGGGTGTGACCAGATGTTTTGTTCTCTGTTATAGTACGGAGTGTTTTGTTCTCTGTTGTAGTACGGAGGGTGTGACCTGATGTTTTGTTCTCTGTTGTAGTACGGAGGGTGTGACCTGGTGTTTTGTTCTCTGTTGTAGTACGGAGGGTGCGACCTGGTGTTTTGTTCTCTGTTGTAGTACGGAGGGTGTGACCTGGTGTTTTGTTCTCTGTTGTAGTACGGAGGGTGCGACCTGGTGTTTTGTTCTCTGTTGTAGTACGGAGGGTGTGACCTGGTGTTTTGTTCTCTGTTGTAGTACGGAGGGTGTGACCTGGTGTTTTGTTCTCTGTTGTAGTATGGAGGGTGCGACCTGGTGTTTGCCACAAAGCAGTACCTACATCACCATGTGATGACAGAACACACGTGCAACCTCACAAAGAACGACCACTGCCAGTGGCTCAATTGCAACACATATCTGAAATGGAAACGAAACGCTGAGGTGATTAGAAATTAACTTTTTTGCTGCGTGCCACAGTTTGATAATCAAAGGTCGTCAGATATTGTGTGAATCTATACAAAATGTATGGGTCATCAGTCGGTGATGACGTGTAGCCCATCTGATCAAGGACTTGGTCCATCTGGTCTAAAGTTCATTATTTGTCAACCTATTTTTTTATGATAATTTTTTAGATGGGCTATAATTCCTTCATATGGTGACCATTCTGTTTGTTGCCATTGAAACAGGGGTTTGGCAAAAACATTTTCAATGTATGTTTTACTCAATAAGACCCACTTTATAGTTTTAGCATGAAAAATTGCACTATACAAATTCAAAGAAAATCCTATCTAGCTGCCATATCTCCCCTTAAGTGAGGCCGGCATACGCAGAACCACCACAGTCTCAGACACACATGCTATTTTGTTAAAAAGAGAACTAGTTTAGTAAACAAAGGCCAACGTATGTTACCTAAGTTGAGTTTGGACGCAAACAGCAGTATAGCAATATGTGTACGCATGATGCTCGTGATGTAGGATTATCTGACAGTATGGCGCAGCCCATGAAATTAAGATGCGGTACAACTGTAGTTGCAAATAGTTATGTTTTAGTAATTCTTATAGGTTCGTAGGCCCAAAACCATGACTTCTTTCCATTTAAGGTAGCTGGGGTGGCTAATGTGTCAGTTGATTGTTTAATTTTTTACCTCAACATGCTATGAAACATTTAACTGAACGTCGACACCACAAATAATCACCCGGAACTAACGTTGTATTTTGCCAATCCATCTTTTAAAAAATCAGTCCTTTTGGAAATCCCCAACTTCTTTGAAACGCTGACGATGTTTCCACAGTAATGACTGCGTGAGCAGCTTTATTCGTCTGCCGGGAATGTGGAATGTATCGTCTGGTTACTGTGATTCCAGTACACATCAGTATTATATCTACCTAACTAAATCATGTCCTTAAACCAGCAAATATCAGCACTAACATAGTTTATTGTGCCTTTGCAATTATAACTAAAATGGCGCGTAAATGTGACCTGGTGACCATGCGGATAATGGACCAATCAAAATTGTTGTAAACACGCCCTGCCACATGTTTGTCAGATAGCTGGCGTCACCTGATATCGTTGTCGACAACACGTTATGAATACAGATTCAAGGGCTATTGTGGCGGCAAATTAGGGGGACATGTTAATATTAGCAATGTCCGTTATGTTTTGTCAACAATACGTAAAACGCCAGTGAAAAACGTCGCATTTCAAGCATGATACGTGTATCTATCTATTGGCATTTCTGTTATCACTAACAACCAGGAAATGGTGTTTAATTTACTGTTTTTAGAAAAACTACAACACTTACTAAGCTGCAATTTGGTGTATGAACGCATCTTACATGTAGGCAACTTAACACGGTTTCGAATTACGATTGGTGAAGGGTTTGTGTCAAAATACACTGCCACTTTAGGCTGTCATTCAACTTTTGCTTAATTCATTCACGGTGGTGTAGCAGACGTAATTCGTTGATGTTAACCAAAATCTACCTTAAAGTTATAAATGACGTGCACTGTCATACTTATATGTGTCATTTATTTCTTTGGGGATTTTCTCAAAACAATATAATTTTGCATTTTGTGGCTTTTTTTGCATTTACAAAAAATTAAAAATCTTGTAACATAACTAAATAAATAAAAAAAAATTTTAATCTGGAATATTATATAGTATTTCACCTACAATCTGTGAAGACATTTGTCTGTGTCTACTCAGCCACAACATTTTTTATAATCTTGTTGTAATGTTTTGCTTCTTTCAGGCAGCCCTCAAGCATATTTCAGGTCACATTCTAGACAAGTAGGCTTCAAGAAGGGTTCTGCAGGCACCACAATCACAGAGGCAGCTCATTATTGAAATAATACTGACAGCGGTCAACGGCTATCTGTTATAACAGATGTGTTTAATAATAATAATACTGACAGCGGTCAACGGCTATCTGTTATAACATGTGTTTAATAATAAATTGTAATGTATATATTTTATGGTAGTAGTTGTTGATACTGCCATCATGTCTAATATAAAAATGACAGGGACAGAAATCCAGTCAATATACACAAATGCCATGTGCATTCAATATGGCAAGTTTGCTGAATCATGTGTAGTAAGATGGCGTGTGGTTTAACAAGATTGCGTGTGTACTGTGTAACATGCATACAATGGAAGACTTGGTTATATACAGTGTATCTGGAAGTCTTAACATTTTACAGTTCTATGGCAGTCTGTAAGTGTAGTATTCAGTGCTTATTTATTCATGTGTTTACTGAACAGGTTTAGTCGATGGGTAGTCTAGACATTCAATGTACTATGTTGGCTTCACAGACTTATGACATTTCATTGGCTGGTATATTTCATGTGACGTATTTAGTGGGTTATGTTGGCACCTATCAAACGACTTCTGGCTACAAATGGTGTGGCAAGCTAATTCATAACAATAGTACTTAATTGGTGTTGTGATATATATGTATATAAATATATATATATATATATTAAAAGTGCAGTTTTTATAAGTTAAATATAGTTACATATACTATGGCTCAGGGTCTATTTGTTTGCCTCTAGTCTCGCCGGTGGAGAGAAACGGCCAGTCTATTTTTACCATGCAGGGTCAAGAACTCCCATGGCAAAAATAGGATCCGGACCTCGGCTGCAGGGCATGACTAAGATGGAGAGGTTCAGTCACATGACCACAAATGCAGCAAACTATTTGTCCATTCTCTCACCATACACTACAAATGAGTTCCTTGAATGGATAGTCTGCTGAAGAAGACTGCGGGATGCAATTGAAATATACAAATCGAACACTAAGTTTCTTGAGAAGTAATTATGTTTAATACAAATGAGTTGTTTTTAGTTACACAACATGAATTAAATGTCATTACTAATGTGTATATCGTATTTGTCTGATACAGAAAAATAAAATAGAATAAGTATGTAAAAATAAAGGGGTTTTCACATGTGTCCATATCTGTTCTAGTTGTATCTCCCCCCGTGTCCATCTCTCTACCAGACACTTTGAGTGGTAAGTGAGAGCTAGCAAGTGACATTGTGTTCTCGGCTTCAAGTTTAGGATTTCTGCAATAAAAGTGTATTGTTTTGCATATGGTTGTGTTTTATAATCAGATTAATTTGATGCACTCATTTAATTTCAACAATGCAGTTGCTTTGGTCGAATGTGTAATAACAAAGATAAATAAAATGACCGTTTCATGTACATACAACTGTACTACCATCAATAGTTTACTGTTATTTTTGTGAGATGAAACAAGATAATTTGTGAATGAAGCTGCCTTTTGATATATCGGGGAAGAAGGGCAATGGACAAGTGTCAAACAAGATCTTGAAAGGGCAGGTGCGAACGGCCAAGAGTGGAAGATCATCGCAGAAGACAGAGGGAGATGGAGAGTTAACAATGAAAGTGGAAGAAGCTACCAAGTGACGTGGACCCCCCCGCAAGGGAGAAGGGAAGAGGGGCTTTGTAAATATGAAAAATTCCAGTAACCTAAAAAAAATAAGAAACTGCCATGGCCGGTCCCAAGCCCGGATGGGAAAAGAGGAGGGTTGGGCGTGGGGCTAGCACCCCCACCCCGTAAAAAAAAGTAATATCGTCACGTTGTTGCTACGCACTGACAAAACGTAGCTAGAGTACGTGGGCACGACGTAATATCGTCACGTTGTTTCTACGTACTGACGAAACGTAGTTAGAGTACGTGGACACGACGTAATATCATCACGTTGTTGCTACGTACTGACACAAGGTAGTTAGAATACGTGGACACGACGTAATACCGTGACGTTGTTGTTATGTACTGGCACGACGTTGTGAGAGTACGTGGGCACGACGTAATATCGATACGTCGTTGGTACGTACTGGCACGACGCAGTGAGAGTACGTGTGCACGACGTAATATCGCTACGTCGTTGCTACGTACTGGCACGACGTAGTCAGAGTACGTAGGCACGACGTAATATCACTACGTCTTTGCTACGTACTGGCACAGCGTAGTGAGAGTACGTGGGCACGACGTAATATCGCTACGACGTTGCTATGTACTGGCACGACGTAGTGAGAGTACGTGGGCACGACGTAATATCACTACGTCTTTGCTACGTACTGGCACAGCGTAGTGAGAGTAAGTGGGCACGACGTAATATCGCTACGTCGTTGGTACGTACTGGTACGACGTAGTCAGAGTACCTGGGCACGACGTAATATCGTTACGTCGTTGCTACGTACTGGCACGACGTAGTCAGAGTACGTGGGTACGACGTAATATCGCTACGTCTTTGCTACGTATTGTCACGACGTAGTCAGAGTACGTGGACACGACGTAAGTACAACGTAATACCGTTACGTTGTTGTTACGTAGTGACACAACGTAGATAGACTACGTTGACACAACGTTGATAAAACGTAATTCCTCATGTTACCAAACCATTACCTTCATACAACGTTGTATAGACGTAGTGTGTTTGCTAGGTAGAGAACAAAAGAAAAAGTTGATATGCTCGCTCACAGCGTCTACGAGTAGTTAAACATACGACCGGCATAGATCCATCGGCCAATCACAGCGCTATGTGACCATACGTCGTTAATGACATGGTGATAAATACAGTTATGGTTATGGTGATAATTACTGGTACGTCCCGATGAACATGATGGGCCGTCTGTAAGTGTCATTATCATTTCGATATTGCCTTGTTTCATACCCTTCCTTATTATATTCGACGCTTAATGATCATTCACTGCGCTACCGTGGTGAATGTTCGCGAGAAAATCAAACGGATAGAGAACAAAAGAACAAGTTGATATGCCCACTCATAGCGTCTACGAGAGGTTAAACATACGACCGGCATAGATCAGCCAATCACAGCGCTATGTGACCGTACGTCGTCAGCGATAGCTCAGCGTCAACAGGTCGCTACTACCCGTTGTTATCTCAGCCCTACAGGGCACTGTCACAAGGTCGTTGTGTTTTATCAACGTTGCGGCTACGTCACTTCGCATCTGGAGGTTATTATATTCTTTTCATTTACATCATCAAGTATGCTGTATTTTATTGTAATTCATTTACGTATTACTTCTATATACTAACTATTTTCAATGAGTATATATGAGTCCCTGTTTAATTTGATGTATTCTTCCTATACATTCATTCAATCGGTATTTATCTGCATCATGGGGTGGTGGTAGGGGTGCTGCTGCTGGTGGTGGTGGTGGAGGTGGTGGGGTGCTGGTGGTGGCGGTGATGGTGGTGGTGGTAATGATGATGATGGGGTGGTGGTGGTAGTGGTCACGTTTGCATCATGAGATCTATATGCATCTATGATATATACGCTACTGATTTTTCATCCCTCTCGCTAGATGACCACCCATTAAAAAGAACTTTGACCACTGTTAGATGACCACTGCAAAATGATGGTTACAGTTAGGTGTATCGTGAGAATTACAGGTAAGGGTACAATTAAGGGTATGGTGAAAATTACAGTTAGGGGTACAGTTAAAGGTATGGTAAGAATTACAGTTAAGGGTACAATGAAGGGTGTGCCGAGAATTACACGTAAGGGTACAGTTAGGGGTATGGTAGTTAAGGGTATGGTGAGAAATACAGTTATGAGTACAGTTAAGAGTGGCAATTACTTTACCATGTTGGTTGATTGCGAAAGAATCAGAAGGATAGAGGACAAGAGAACATGTTGACATGCCCACTCACAATGTCTACGAATATCGATACACACCCGGCATTGATTCATCCGTCAATCACAGCACTACGTGGCCGTACCAAAGAGCTTATATGATAAGAGGCTTTGCCCGGTCCAATACGATTTCTGCTATGGCGCTGCCTAGGTTTCTCGATGTTCCTTCGCGTAAACATTCGTGCATTGCCTGTTCAGGAATAGGACCATACGATTGTTTATTCTGAAGAAAACATATTTACTTGCATATGCATAAATTATTTAGCACATATTATAAAGTTAATAAGTGTTATACTACATATAGGAGTAGCTTGTTGAAATCTGAATATCAGCATTAATTACGAAATCCACGAAGAAACTTCATTGACATTGTTTATAAACTATACTATATTATATAGTATACTTGAGTTGTATAAAGTAAAGACTAACTTTGTTCACTTGGTCATTGACGACGATATAGTGCACATTATAAAAGGTATAAATCAAAGACGTTTACATTAAATGAACAATTATAGTTACTAAATTGTCAGCATAAACTCCGACTCACGGATTGGGACGAAGTCGAAAAATTACACCAGGTTACCACGGAATTGGGTGATGCCTAACGTTAGGACAATTAACTATATACTAAGTGTCACCGACAACGTCCAATACAACAATAGGTATTACCTGTACGGCTTGCTGTTTGATTAAACGTGTGGACTTTTATTTACTTAACCATATTATATGCTGATTCAACTGTATGTTATTAAGGAATAAAGGTTGTCCAAAACATAATTGTTGTCATACAATATATAGTTACATTTTCCCAACTATTTTATTTTTTTAATAACTATAATTAGTAAAACCCCACGTACAACTGAGAATAAAGTGGGTATTTGCGGCCTTACCTTTGTACATCACTACCTACCTGAGGTTCATGAGTTAATTAAACGTTCGTACTCGAAACACAAACAAAGCACAAGAACATTCTGTCAGACCGACCTTGCACAATATTACTGAAATAAAGACAGCAACAGGCTGCAGGTAGTACATGAATAGGATCAACAAATACATCAGCAATATTACATTATAACATGTAGACTTTATTAAAACAATTTATTTTAAATAAACACTTAAAACATTTAACTATGATTTAGTGGTGAACTAATATTCTTACATTATCTACATGATTAAACTATACTATATTACTGGATGGAATAATATTTACAAACAAACACTATATTTCAGTGAGATTGCCCACAGCCAGGTGTGTTATTGGGACCTTTCTGCAACCGCCGTATCACAGACTGGAACTGAACCAACCACAACTCACTGAGATACTAGTGTGTGTGTGCTTTATAGTAACCGTTAGAGACCCGCCTTGAAAAGAAATACAGCAAATGTCAACAGAGCGTCTTGAAAGAAATATTTGTGATGGAAACAAACAATTGTATAATATGATATACCCGACTGCTCCAGGGGAGAGGGCTCAGTGGGGGTTGCTCACTGAATACTCGCCTCTTGGTTTTGGAAGCCTGCTTGTGTATGTGCCATGTTTGTCTGTGATTTTTTTAAATCACCACAATGGAAATAAATACTAGCGCTTTTTGGTGTCATCCTAATATCTTAATGTACGTGTGTGTGTGTGTGTGTGTGTGTGTGTGTGTGTGTGTGTGTGTGTGTGTGTGTGTGTGTGTGTGTGTGTGTGTGTGTGTGTGTGTGTGTGTGTGTGTGTGTGTGTGTGTGTGTGTGTGTGTGTGTGTGTGTGTGTGTGTGTGTGTGTGTGTGTGTGTGTGTGTGTTTGTGTTTATTTTGAATCAATCAAATGTTAAAAAAGCAAGGGCACGTCAGCCGAGTATTCTCTTAGATTGTTCATGTTATTTTTAATGAATGAATGAATGACTCATGAGTTTATTTCACAATAAAAAAATTAATACACAATACACGAATTATTACACATTTCGATTAATTTGTAAAGAAAAAACATAGTAGAAATATTTGAACTCGATGACAGGGTTCGGATCCTGGATCATGATGCTATCGCTCACAGATCCATCAACACAAAATTCACTATAAGTTAACTACTGTTGCACATATTTCTAATTTTAAAATAGATGTCTTTTGTAGTATGTAAAGGTATGATGCGCCGTAGCGGCCAAAAAGGTGATGAAACAGCAAAACCAGTTGAGTCAAGCGCGAACCGTCGAGTTCTGTCTGCGAGAACCGTCGAGTCCTGCGCGAACCGTCGAGTTCTGTCTGCGAGAACCGTCGAGTCCTGCGAGAACCATCGAGTCCTGCGCGAACCGTCGAGTCCTGCGCGAACCGTCGAGTCCTGCGAGAACCGTCGAATCCTGCGAGAACCGTCGAGCCCTGCGCGAACCGTCGAGTCCTGCGCGCACCGTTGAGTCCTGCGCGAACCGTCCAGTTCTGTTTGCGCAAACCGTCGAGTCCTGCGAGAACCGTCGAGTCCTGCGAGAACCGTTGAGTCCTGCGAGAACCGTTGAGTCCTGCGCGAACCGTCGAGATTCTCTGCATGGTTACCATTGAAAATAGCGTTGCCGTTGTAGGATGTGCAGCGAAGTAATGCCGCAAAAAGCATAATATAATATAATATAATATAATATAATATAATATAATATAATATACTACCCAGTGTTGTAATACTGCTTATTACTAAATATAACTCGGACTGATTCGTGTTATAATATGTCGAGTATAATTAGGACTGATTCGGGGCGCACACGGTAATCTGAAGATGTAACTCTGCTGAGCTAGCGTTGAGATGTTCTCAATAAAACCACTTTGATTGTTTGTTCATATGTGTCAAAGAGACATATTATTTCATGGTGGCAGAACGGTAAACGGTAGGGCACACACCGCGATATAGCATGGAAAAAATGATTGAGTTAAAAGCCCTAAAATCGCCAATGTGTATAAACTCAAAGTGAACAAAATGTGAACGCGATTTGCACTCAGCCACGAGGAACGCAAAACAACTAAGCAGTTGATCGCTAGATGGCGTAACTTCACATTGATTTACTAGTGCCCTGAAATACACACGATGTCTTCCCGATACCCTATAATGGACTGGTCATGCGATGATCTAGGGGACGCGATATCACTGTTTAAACAAAAAATGATTTTGTTCTTCGAAGATGAGAATATCGACAGTGATGAAGCAAAGGCACGCAAAATTTGCAGAGGCATTGGAGATGAAGGACTACGTAGGTTAAACGTGAGTGGTTTGACGGACGAAAAGAAGCGTAAACCAGACGAACTTTGGCAGTTCTTCGAAAACCAGCTCAAAGTTAACATTAACCTCAGAATAAACCGATTGCACTTATGCGTTATAAGCAAAGACCAGATGAGTCTCTAGACCAATTTGTCATCAGAGCAAGAACACTAGGCCTGAAATGCGATTTTAGCGACACGGAGCTTAGTGAGCGATTGCTGGAGTTAATCATAAGCAGCATGCCACACGAAGAATTCTGTAGGGATCTACTCAGCAGACCGAAGGGCTACAGCATCGCCGAAATATTGAAAGAAGGGAGGAAATATGAAGCTCTTTCAGCAGGAAATATGAAGCTAAAACAGATGGCTAATGGAATCACCGAGGTTCATGGCATAGCTCGTGCGACAAACCAGCAGTGCAAACGTTGTGGCACAGGACATAAACCACGACATTGTCCAGCTTATAAAGACGAATGCCACACATGTGGAGCACGGGGACACTGGGCAAATTACTGCAAGACGAAGAACCTGGTCCGTAAACACGACGAGCCACAGCGACAGCATCGTAAATCTACACACAACAGAGGCAGTCGATACCGAGGTCGTCGCTACAAGTCTGAAAAAATAGACGAAATCAACGGCGACTACGAGCCTGGTGACGAATATCAACGGGAATTCAGTGAGGTAATTGTGAGTGAGAACTGTGTACACACTCCCAAGCAAAGACATGCACGAGAAGAAGCGTACACTGTACTACAAGTACAGCCTCCTAACTTACCTCACGACAACTACACCCTGAGAGTAAAAATCGACACAGGAGCAATGGGAAACACTCTGCCTCTACGCACATTCAGACAAATGTATGGAAAACGTGTAAGCACTAACGAACTGTTGACAGCCTTGGGTAATGTCAAATTGACAGCGTACAATGGGCAGAAGATACCGTGTTTCGGAACAATCCAAATACTATGCCAACACAAGAACTCTGAATGGGGCCAAGCTACATTCTACGTTGTCGACGTAGATGGACCTGCCATTGTTGGACTACCAACTTGTGAAAGACTACATCTCGTAACGATCAATGTTGACAATGTCCATGACAACACAAGCGACTGTGGCAAACCCAACGCGATGCCAGCCCAAATACATGACATCAAGGATCTGGTGTCGTTGTATCCACAGCAGTTTGACAAGATCGGAAACTTCAAAGGAACTGCGAGGTTGCATATCAAAGATGACGCTGAAGCGTTCATTGATGCACCACGAAAATGCAGCGTGCATATTAAAGACAAACTGAAGCAAGAAATTGACAACTTGGTGTCACAAAAGGTGATACGCAAGGTCGACGAGCACACTGATTGGTGCTCAAGTCTCACCTTTACCACAAAGAAGGACGGTTCCATCCGCATATGTCTAGACCCAAAGAGACTGAATGACAGTCTGAAGAGATGTCCACATAAGATCCCCACGATTTAAGAGTTGAATCTAGAGTTTGCACATGCCACAGTGTTCAGTAAGCTAGATGCAAAAGCAGGCTACTGGGCTATACATCTGGATGAAGATTCGCAGTTACTGACCATGTTCCGAACACCGTTTGGTCGATACATCCCAGGACATTTTTCAAGCGAGGATGGACGAGATCATGGAAGGGCTAAATGGTGTTGTGAGCATCGCCGATGACGTGTGTGTGCATGGAAGGAATGCAGCGAACCATGATGCCAACCTGATCAACCTCATGAATCGAGCAGCAGAAAAAGGCCTCGTTTTCAACAGCGACAAATGCTTCATCAAGCAGGAATCTATCTCGTTCTACGGCAATACATACACAGCTGAGGGCATCAAGCCAGATCCCTCGAAAGTACGAGACATCCAGAACATGCCAGCACCGCAGGGTAAGGAAGACCTACAGAGATTCCTCGGCATGATGACATACTTGTCTCAGTACATTCCACGCTTTGCTGAGAAATCGCATATGCTTCGTGGTCTTCTCAAGAAGGACACAACCTGGACGTGGGACAGTGCCTACCAGAAGCAGGTAGACGAGCTGAAAGAAGCTGTATTGGAGAATGCCTGCATGAAATACTACAATACAACAAGGCCACTAAGGCTTGAAGTCAATGCTTCCAAGAAAGGGCTAGGAGTGGCACTGATCCAAGATGAGAGACCAGTCGCGTTTGGTTCGAAGACGCTGACAGAATTTCAGTCGAGATACAGCAATATCGAACGAGAACTGCTCGCAGTGGTACATGGAATTCAGCGATACCACACATACCTGTATGGTAGATCCTTCACCGTGATCACAGATCATAAGCCACTGGTAACGATTTGTGCAAAACCATTGCATGCAGCTCCACCGAGGCTACGACGAATGTTATTGAAGATCCAGGGATACAACTTCGATATCGTGTACCGACCCGGAGAGCAGGTGACTCCGGCCGACGCTCTAAGCAGACTGCCAAACCCAGAACATAATAGAGACATTGAGCTAGACGAACGAGTCGATGGACTGGAACTCGAAGCAGAAGACACAAGCCATGTTCTAATCGGCCTCATCAACTTTCCTGTAGCGAAACAGATCCTACTGCGAGAGGAGACAACACGATGTCCAGTGTTGAACCGACTCAAGGAAATCGTACATCACGGATGGCCGGAACACATCAAGGAAATACAAACTGATCTGAGGCCATATTAGTCTTTCAGGGATGAACTAGCCATAGAGGATGGTGTACTGTTCAAGGGACGGCAGATTGTTGTACCAGCGAGTAAGCAACGAGACATTCTTGAACAGTTGCATAACGGACATCAAGGGGTTGAGAAAACGCGACGTCTTGCTCGTGACTGTGTATACTGGCTCAACATTAACAAAGATGTTGAACACATCTGTAAATCGTGCGAGACTTGCCAGGAACACCAAGACGCAAACAGACGCGAACCATTGATACCACACGAACTACCATCACGACAGTGGCAGTTTATCGCATCAGACATGTTTGAAATCGATAACAGACAGTATCTGTTAATCACGGACAGATACAGCAAGTATCCACTGGTCGATGAAATTCGCACTCCTGTGACGAGCCAGGCTGTCACAGATCGTCTGAAGAAATACTGTGCATTGTTTGGTCGTCCTGACGAGATCATGACAGACAACGGTTCACAGTACACTGGACAGCCGTTCAAGGAGTTTGTTGAATCATGGGGAATAAATCACGTGACGAGTTCACCTCACTATGCGCGGAGCAACGGATTCATCAAACCGATTGTGAAGAAAGCCTTGCGAAACGGCAATGACATCCAGCTTGCGTTGCTTAATGTAAGAGCGACACCTGTCGACACGAACTTACCTTCTCCAGGTGAAATGCTTCTCGGAAGACCACTGGTAACGCTACTTCCGAGTCACACTGATGCAGGACTGTTTGCACAAAGAGAACGACTGGAGGAACGTCGAGACGCAATGAAACGGCATCATGACCAGACGAGCGGTAGGGACCTCCCCCCACTCTACGTAGGACAGAGGGTGCGTGTACGCAGCCATGTTGACAAGACATGGTTCCCAGCAACAGTGAGTGAGAAGTGTAACGAACCGAGGAGCTATATTGTGTCCACCCCAAACGGCAGACAACTGCGAAGAAACCGTGGACAACTTAGAGAGCTAGAACCTCGACCGACGCAATACATCACCAGGTTTGGTAATCAAACGGGAGATGATCTACCCAACGACCGTCAGACCTTTCCAACTGAGGCAAAATGCTAGCGACATTCCGCCTGACCCCGGAACTTGTACCTTGTCTCCAACTCGGAGGTCCACGCGAACGAGGCGGGTTCCAGAACACTTGAGGGACTATCGATTGAACTAATCAAAGAAAGGGGGATGTTGTAATACTGCTTATTACTAAGTATAACTCGGACTGATTCGTGTTATGATATGTCGAGTATAATTAGGACTGATTCGGGGCGCACACGGTAATCTGAAGATGTAACTCCGCTGAGCTAGCGTTGAGATGTTCTCAATAGAACCACTTTGATTGTTTGTTCAGATGTGTCAAAGAGACATATTATTTCACCCAGAGGACAGTGAATGGAAAAAATCCCATAAATGTGGTAAAAAACAAAATTGATAATTAAAACGACAATGCCACGAGACGGTCTGCAGAACACAACGAATTCAGTGCAACGTTTCGTGTGAGCTGTCCTGGCTTATCGGTAGAGCGTTTGCTTTATGTTTGGAGGATCTTGGGTTCAATCAATTATTTTATTTAGTCCGATATTCGCTTTCGTTTAATTTCGCTGACTGACAATGTGTGGTACTAAGTATGGCTTAGTACCGACTAAACAACTGAACTGGTTATGACGTTAAACAGCAAACAGTATATGCAGCCGGTCAACCTTTTTACACTTTTCTTGCCGACATTGCCGAGTTTTCGTTGCCTTTCCGTTCAAACTGTCATGATGCACTCCAGTTTACATGAAACACAGTTATGTAGTGTTTTCTCTGATGTATTTTTGACAGATCCATATTTAAAGAGTAGTTAATTTACTGGTGAAATGTTAATCATGTTCTATTTAAAAAAGATAACGTTTTTAATTAAATAATATGTGATCACTTATGAAAACATCACATTACTACCAATGATCATATTTTGAGGTTATGTGCATACATTAAAACATTTATTTCAGATGATGAATGCACCGTTACATTTCCTGACATCCTGATGTTTTCGACTGGGATGCAGTCATTTCCACCCCTGGGGTTAAAATTTGGGCCTACCTTAAAGTTCCTCCATGAAGAGGTGCTTTGTGGTAGGTCCAAGTGGCCCCAGGCCAACACCAGTGATTGTACATTAATGCTTCCAACTGTGCACCAAGTGTAAGAGAAATTCGATTTTTGCCTGAGGTAAAACGCTGAATTGTATGACATATCGGCCAGAATAATTGGAAATGTACCAGAGCAAGAAATGCCATCTCTGAGGATCGATATTGACGCTATTACAAGTATAGGCCAGTATGTTACCTTAAACTACTGTGTTGTCAATATCCAAAAATATAATCGAAAAAGGAGTCAACATAGGCAAAAACAGCATGACTTTTTGAAAATCTTCTCAACAGATATCCACCACCCAAATAAACTATATTTTTGAGTAGCTTATAAGCAAGCACATATAACAATGATCAACGTATGTGGGATGCCCAGTACATTTATTCATACATCAACGTAAATGACATTTGTACGCTGCAACACGCGCATATCTAGCATTTCTGTGAATATAACATTACATTTGTCATAATTAGTGCATCTTAACAACATATGACATAAATGACACTTAAAATAAAAAAAAATTATTACAGTATACATTTTCAGCTCGGCTGTCTTTGACAAATATATGCTGAGTAAACAATGGTTATTTTCATTGCGATTCTATTTTTTTATGTATAAAACATCTACATGCTGAATAAAAACACGCTACTTTTCCTGAAGAATGCGTTATATACTGCAATCTACGCGCATGTGTCTTATTTTGTGTTTAACTTAATACTGATTATGGGAGGTAACAACCGGTGATCTGTAAAGAAATCAGTGGTATCAACAGATACATACTAGTAACACGTTTTGTGACAAAGTAATAATACTATTTTTTAGGTCATTTGTATTAGATTCGACAGTACGCTTTAAATTATTCGTCAATACTGGTGCCAACGTAATTACTGTATTTAAAAAGCAATTGGTATTAAAACAGCGCCGTGAATCAGGACAAAGTCCATTCAGAATAAAAAATACATCTAACAAATATAACACAATCTGATGATAATATGAATAAAACTAATTATCTAAGAACATGACATGTCACATATAGCAAAAATACAAATAATACTGAGTTATACATAATTACAAGCAATGAAGCACGCACGCACCCACGCACAATTAAAACAGAAATACATAATTGTACTATGTTTGATTTCAATCAGCAGCGCCCTGCACAGAGTTTTGGTGAAACTGAACGAGGCCTTGTCATATGCATCGATAGCCTTTACGGTAGCCTTGGCGCTACGCGTAGGCGCCGCAGGAGAGGGCGATATTTTGGTTTAATTCTTTTGTAAATTTTTATTGTTTTGAGAAAGTAAATGCACTTTTTTGGCCACGTGACATGTGTATATGTATAGTAGATATATGAGGAGAAGTTTGGGTGCTCTATGTGGTTATTTTCATGGTTAGATTAGAAAGTAAAAGATCGCCGAAAAGGAATTCGTACTAAATGAAATAACAATTCTATTGAACGGAAAGACAATGAAAACGCGGCAATGTCGGCAAGAAAAGTGTAAAAAAGTTGACCGGTTGCACATACTATTTGCTGTTTAACGTCATAACCAGTTCAGTTGTTTAGACGGTTCTAAGCCAAACTTAGTACCACACATTATCAGTCAGCGAAATTAAACGAAAGCGAATATTGGACTAAATAAAATAATAATAATTGATCAAATAATAATAATAACATTAACCGAGAAAAAGCATAAATCAGACATACCGCGGATTGAACCCAGGACCCTCCAAACATAAAACGAACGCTCTACCGCTAAGCCATGATAGCTCACAAGAAACGTTGCTCTGAATTCGTTATGTGTTCTGCAGACCGTCTCGTGGCATTGTCGTTTTAATTATCAATTTTGTTTTTTACCACATTTACTGGATTTTTTCCATTCACTGTCCTCTGGGTAGTATCGACGGTTCTCGCAGGACTCACTCGATAGGTTTCGCCGTTTCATCACCCTTTTGGCCGCTACGGCGCCTCAAAATAAAGGTAGGTATATCAACAAAAATGATGATTGATGTCTATACAATTTGGTTCCATTTCTTGTGACCCGGAATGCTGAGGACTGTATTTCATTTATATGAAAATAGCAATAGTTTTTAATGTATTGAACATATTGATGTGAAATAAAAAGGTATATGACCCAGAAACTAATGTTAATAATATATGACCTTGACATGACCTAATTAGTTGACCTACATTTAACCTTTGACCTATTTACATGGAGTAATGGGATTATTTGGTTGTAATTAATTAGTAAATGAGTTTATTAAACCATTATGGGATGGAAATTGTCAATGTATCTACTTCAATGTCATGTGACTTGGTAAATCCATATTTTTGATGACCTAATTAATTGACCTACATTTTACATTTGACCTATTTACGTTGATTAATGGGCTAATTTAGCTGTTATTTAATAGGTAATTGGCCTATTTAACTTTTAATGGATGGAAAATGTCAATTTATCAACTTGAATACTATGTGACCATGTAATTTTACATTACATAATTAGTTTACCTGCATTTCACACTTGACCTATTTACAGGGAGTAATAGCATGGTAATAAGTTGGTCCACCCATACAGGGCTAGGGGCATCAAAATAATTTTATGTGTTTAGATTATATTACAGTTAATTGTATATATTTTACCATGTATTAATTATGAAAAGGCTAGATGTTATTCAAAAGCAACCATTTATTTCTATATGCACATACGTTTCTTCAGACAATGTCAATGCCTAACTATGTTCGTCATATTTTTTATTTCTTGCAGGCAAATGCAATAGTGTGTCAATGTTCCACAAGCACACTGTCTCAGCATCAAGCACATGATTTTGTTTATCATGTTAGATGAGTGCATGGCAATAATTTCCATGTGTAAGAGTATAATGGTTATCGTAGACGACAGCACATTTGTCAAAACCAGAATTGATCACTTTGATGTCGCTCATCGATGGACGATGAATCTATCTCAAATCATCATTGAAGAAAGGAACAGTTGTCCTGAGATGAAGTCTTATATGATGTTGCAATAGTGCATGCAGTGTTATCTCCAAGGTGTTCATCATTCGATTCATTTGTATCATAACAGCCGATTGTAATCCATATAAATTACAAACTAGCCGAAGTCTGTACACACAAGTTGCTGTTGAATACCTTTACCTGTAACACAAAATACTTTTGAATAATTAAATTAATAATTATAATATTATATATCTGATATAATCAGATGATAAAATATCAAAAGTACATTTTATAACAGTAAATTTTGCACAAATAAAAACTGGATCTTCTAAAATCCAAGATGTCAAATAATGTGTA
The DNA here is from genome assembly GCA_033239005.1 of Lamellibrachia satsuma. Lineage (NCBI taxonomy): Eukaryota > Metazoa > Annelida > Polychaeta > Sabellida > Siboglinidae > Lamellibrachia > Lamellibrachia satsuma. Next base: position 1,154,081 of record BSQZ01000063.1, on the reverse strand, counting down.
AAATAAAATAACGATAATTAAGAAGATATTCAAGTTGGCATAAATGATTACTGCAAATAAAAATTAACAAAACAAACAGTGGTAGATATTAAGTATAAAATATGCATAATCAAATATTAAAGTGAAAAGTATCTGCAGCTTTAAACAATGATTACTTGGTTTTTAACAGTAATTACTGGAAGGCGACCGAACATATAGGTATATACAAATACACAACAATTTTGTTATTCATCATAAATGCATACCTTAGAAACACTACACAACTCACACCAGTTATTACAATTTACAAATTATATAATCAGTAAAAAAGGTATGCAGTAAAACGCAACAAAAAAAACAATAAAACATAATTTCTGCCAACTAGTAAATACTGCTACACAAACTACAGAAAGACATATATAACAAATGCTATAAACAAAATGTGCCAGCAATTAATTGTTGAAATGTGGATTGCTCGGATTCTTAGAAAAGATTTCATATTCCAGTATTGCAGATGACGCAATGACGATGTCAAATCATCTTGCAGTAATTTACCTTTCGTAATTTTTAACATAAAAATATTGACGCATAGACAACAATAATACATTTATAATAACTGTTATCAACAAAACATGCAATAATTTAATCGCAGAAATACGGATGTCAACGGATTACGATGCGTCGAAAGGTCTTTACAATATACGTTCACGCGAAGCCACCGACCGCTATGAGGCGCCGTAGCGGCCAAAAGGGTCGAGTCCTGCGCGAACCGTCGAGTCCTGCGCGAACCGTCGAGTTCTGTCTGCGAGAACCGTCGAGTCCTGCGCGAACTGTCGAGTCCTGCGCGAACTGTCGAGTCCTGCGCGAACCGTCGAGTCCTGCGCGAACCGTCGAGTTCTGTCTGCGAGAACCGTCGAGTCCTGCACGAACCGTCGAGTCCTGCGCGAACCGTCGAGTCCTGCGCGAACCGGCGAGACCTGCGCGAACCGTCGAGTCCTGCGCGAACCGTCGAGTCCTGCGCGAACCGTCGAGTCCTGCGCGAACCGTCGAGTCCTGCGCGAACGAGATACTCTGCGCGAACCGTCGAGTCCTGCGCGAACTTTCGAGTCCTGCGCGAACGAGATACTCTGGTTATCATTGAAAATAGCGTTGCCGTTGTAGGGTGTGCAGCGAAGTAATGCCGCAAAAAGCATAATATAATATAATATAATATATTACCCAGAGTACAGTGAATGGAAAAAATCCCATAAATGTGCTAAAAAAATAAATCGATAGTTAAAACGACAATGCCACGAGACGGTCTGCAGAACACAATGAATTCAATGCAACGTTTCGTGTGAGCTATCGTGGCTTAGCGGTAGAGCCAGTGGCGGATTAAGACATTCGTGGGCCCTAGGCATCCGGCACTTTCGTGGGCCCCAAGTAAACCCACAACATGATTTTCAAGTTAGCATTTCACTATTTATATCATCAATAAAGATAATACACGAACAGTTCTTTTAAAAGTCAACAATTGCAAATTACCGATCGCAGATATTATGGTGTACGGTAGGCCGGTAGCGATTGTTGAAGTCGACTAACACCATCTCACACCTAAGGCTTAGCGATGCGTAGTCTACAGTTTTACCTTGCGTATTTCCTTGATGGCAAACGAGCTAATAATGTCATCAACCAAGAGTGAACGCATCATTTCCGACTCTATGGCTAAAAGTGACAGTGCCGACAAGCACGATTGACCCATCGTGGAACGCTGGTAGTCTTTGATGTTTCAGTACAAAGAAAGATCGCTCGCCTTCGCAGCTGGAGCCGAAAATTTACAGACATATCCGTAGCGCAATGTAAAAGTTAGGGAAACTGGTAATCAGCTTATTTTCATGAAGAAAGGTTATCATCTCGGAACCTGTCTCGAAGTCTCCATATTTTGTGAAGAGACGGAATTCCTTCTCAAAATCAGGCTTAATATCAGTATCGTAATACCGAGTGAGCTCTTTGCACTTCGAGGGGATATCGCTGTCGGCGAGAGATCGAATCTCCCGAAACGTTCATAGACATTCGTGTAGGCGGCCTTCTGTTTCGTGATGTCGGAGAGTAATCTGTCAATGATGACTAGGTAGGTGTTCACTCGGAAGTTCTCTCGACAGTCGCTCACTTTTACCTCTTCTGGTGTATCGTTGGAACAACTTTCTCTTCTTTGCTCGCTTGTTTTCATCGTCCTAATCAAGTCCTGGTGCAACTGACTTTGCTTCATTCTCGAATCGATCGAACCTTTCTGAGTCACGCAAAGAATGGATGTGTTCCAGCAAGACACGGTAATGCATAAACACTGAACCGATCTCAATTCCTGTAGCTTCCAATGCCTTGTTAACTCGGTCCAGGATGTTGTTCCACACAATTCACATCAGGACGATATTCAGAGAGCTTGCTCACCAAAGACATTGGTTCGAACACGACAAGTGGAGGTTGGGTAGAATTTCTAGCTATCGCGTCAACAGAGTTTTGTAGTACTTTGTAGTTTGATGCCAGCGCCTTCGCGGCATCTGCTTGAGCAGACCATCGTGTTTCTGATAGGATCTTTACCACTGGAGACTGTTTCGGTAGGTTCTCTAATAGTTCCGACCACCTCTGTGGCGAGGCTGTCAAGAATGTGTAAAGTCGCTGAACGATGGCGAAAACCTGACCCCATCAGTGCTGGATTCGGCCGCTGCGTTCCCAACTAAACGTAGGCTATGCTCTGCGCATGATACCCATTCAGCAAGAGGGTTCACCTGGTGAAATCGTGCCTGGGCTCCAGAATAAGTTCCATACATATTTCTCGCATTGTCATACAGTTGTCCACGGGAATCCTCAAGCTTTATTCTGCATTCGTCTAGGAAAGACTTGAGTGTTTCGAACAAGTATTTCCCCTCGTGTTTCTCAATGTCTATGGAGGCCCGGAAGTGTTCCGTCAATCCGAACGTATCGCATGACGATGCTCAGTTGATCGATATGTGCTATATCAGGTGTGGAATCTATGCTGATAGAGTAGTACTTCGCCTTCTTTATTTCAGCAATTATTTTCGCATTCACCCTGTCCGATAACAGCTTGAAGAATTCTTCACATATTGTTGAAGAGAGATATGATACTTGACCTCTTCCTTTATTTCCATATCGGCGAATATGTTCGGCCAGAAAAAGGACGAACTGTGAGAGAAACTCTAACAAGCCTAAGTAGTTACCATTGTACTTTTGCCCAAACAATTCGGTGTGGCCTCGGAACGGGTGTCCTCTCTCTGCCAAGAAGGTAACAACGGCAACGATGCGCTTGAGAATTTTGATCCAGTATTGCTGCTCATTCTCCAGCTGCTTTGCGATCGCAGAATCAACATGGTGCGCTTTGGCATTTTTGAACCCCTTCTTTACAGCTACAATGGGACTATCGCTACGCTCATGTGTCGTGATTCTGTGCGCATTTTACCCAGTCATTGAAACCATTAAGAGAAAAGCTATCATTTCCGCTCCTGAATAGCTTACATACATAACAATGCACATTTCCAGTTGATGGAGAATACACCAACCAGTCCATCGTTACACTCTCCTCGTTAGCAAGCCATCGAACAAAGAATTTCAGTTGTACGTAATTTGTCTTGGACGTGTACGATCTCGCCGATTTGTGAAGATCCTTGTCCAAGTCCTGTGATGGTGGGTTTCTTGTAAAATGATCTGTCAATTCCTGAGCACTTTTCAGAAAGCAAAGCTGAAAACAGGAGCGGCCATAATTTATCAGGAGGGGAACCCAGGAATGAAGGGATGGTTCAGTTTTTAGTGCACAGGATTTGGGGGTGAGTTGGATTTCAAATATAGCCAATACTTCCACCTCACTCGCTCCACGATAAATAATGATCACTCCTTACTAACACCTCTATAATGTCTGTAAAAACATAAAAATATGTAAGGCCTACATCAGGATATGCCAAAACAGGTTTTCGGGAACATTCAGTCTACAAAAATATGCTCGGGTATTTTCGTGGGCCCCTGCCTTCGTGGGCCCTAGGCACGTGCCTATAGTACCTTTTGGTTGATCCGCCACTGGGTAGAGCGTTCGATTTATGTTTGGAGGGACCTGGTTCAATCAGCGGTATGTCTGATTTACGTGTTTCTCGTTTAATGTTATTATTATTTTATCAATTATTATTATTTTATTTAGTCCAATATTCGCTTTCGTTTAATTTCATATAATTATCACATGTTGTGCATTAAAAGTACATGTAAAAGAAATAAATATATATATATAAATATACATATGTCGTGCAGAATAAATATATATTAAAATATATATGTATATATATATATATATATATATATATATATATATATATATATATATATATATATATATATATATATATATATATTTCTTTTGACATGTACTAATGCACAACATGTGATAATTATATGAAATTAAACGAAAGCGAATGTAAATAAAATAATAATAATTGATAAAATAATAATAATAACATTAAACGAGAAAAACGTAAATCACACATACCGCGGATTGAACCTAGGACCCTCCAAACATAAATCGAACGCTCTACCGCTAAGCCACGACAGCTCACACGAAACGTTGCACTGAATTCGTTGTGTTCAGCAGACCGTCTCGTGGCATTGTCGTTTGAACTATCAATTGATTTTTTTTAGTACATTTATAGGATTTTTTCCATTCACTCTACTCTGAGTAATATATTATATTATTTTATATTATGCTTTTTGCGGCATTACTTCGCTTCACATCCGACAACGGCAACGCTATTTTCAGTGGTAACCAGAGTATCTCGTTCGCGCAGGACTCGAAAGTTCGCGCAGGACTCGACGGTTCGCGCAGAGTATCTCGTTCGCGCAGGACTCGACGGTTCGCGCAGGTCTCGACGGTTCGCGCAGGACTCGACGGTTCGCGCAGGACTCGACGGTTCGCGCAGGTCTCGACGGTTCGCGCAGGACTCGACGGTTCGCGCAGGACTCGACGGTTCTCGCAGACAGAACTCGACGGTTCGCGCAGGACTCGACGGTTCGCGCAGGACTCGACAGTTCGCGCAGGACTCGACGGTTCTCGCAGACAGAACTCGACAGTTCGCGCAGGACTCGACGGTTCGCGCAGGACTCGACCCTTTTGGCCGCTACGGCGCCTCATAGACCGCAGCTTCCGAACGACAAAACATGACAAATTAGCGCGCACCGGGTCATGTTGCCCACGTTTTCCTGAAAAACGGCAGTTGTCCAGTACAATAATATGCACATCATTTTAAAGCTAAGTAATTATTGTACTGTTCTTTTTTAGTCCTATAAAATTCTTCTTTATATTATATGTACTTTTTAACAAGTTTAAGCAAAACAAAATTTACTTACCTTCGTGCAGTCACAAAAGCGTCGGAATGAAACAATTATCGCGCCCATAATGTAAAGAAGACATTCATTGGTCGATATGAAGTTAAACAAACTCGGCCACGTCATTTGCATACCGAGTATTTTGGCTTTTCCCGCGACCATGTGATGCGAGCGTCACGCCTTCGTACCAAATATGGGACACATAAAATGACGCTATTTTCGACGACAACGAAAAAGTGACGCCATCTAGCGGAACTTGATATACCTAATAAAGGACATCTAAAATATATGTTCTTTATATACTACCTTTCTTCGTTCACGGGAAACCTAAAAAAATTATATCGTGCCGGAATTTCCCCGTGCGGTGTTAAAAAAAACCTAGGTAGCGCTGCTGCATACGATTAACCATTGGACCGGGCGAATTAACACCTCTTATATTAAACGCTCTTTGGCCGTACGTCGTCGACGTTGGTTCAACATCAGCTCATTACCGCTCGTTGTTGTCTCGGGCCATTTTTTATCAGTAGATATTTTGAGTTAGCAATTGCCGCGGTGTACCTTGTAGTGAGGTAATGTAGGCCAACCAGACATAGGACTGCTGGTTCATTTATTATTATTAATAGGTCATTATATGCTTTTCATTTACATATATGTATATAACTGTAGTATTAGCAATTACTTATATACTATATCCATTCACTTTATAATATATACATTCATTATCATTTACTTATATATAACTTTTAACATTTACTTATGTAACTCTTAAAATTATCATTATTGATAGATTGCTTTGAAATGTTACTAATAAAGATATGAATACACCACTTACACACGCCTTTTCTTTAATGCGAATTAAGGGTACATCTAAAGGTTAGGTGTATGGTGAGAATTACAGTTAAAGGTATGGTGAGATTTACAGTTAAGGGTACGTACTGGAGAATAGCAGGGCGTTTTTTAACATACAAAGTGGGGGGGGGGGGCAATGCCCCCCCAGCCTTTCAATTGCCCCCCCCCAGTCAAACCAACTTCCCCCCTCCAATGCGTGCCCCCATTCTCATTAACCAGCCCCTTGTATTAATGTAGGTTTTAATTTGTATTCTTTTTGTTAGTGTGTTTTAGTTAATTTTCATTGGTGGCAAAATCAAAAAAGTTCCAAAGTTAAAGAAGGGCAATATGTCTACAAAATATCAATTTATTGATATGGGAATGTAATAGCATCATAGCAATAACAGTGACGTATTGCCGAATGGCTTCTTCGTACAGTTCATGCGAAGAACTGAAAACGTGCTTTGGCATAGCCATACCATAGCCATAGAAGTGTTTACTTATGACGTCAGTGTTCCGGTTCTAGAATAGCTAATGATTATGTATATGTAAATATGTGTACCTGCATGTTACTGTTTGTTTTAATTGTGTATAATTTAACAAGACGTGCCATCACATTTTACACGATTGAGCCGCGTGCAATCCAGTTCTTTACAATGATGTTGAAATAGCTGTTAACATAAACCGGTGTCCTGGCCGCGAAATTGCATAACGTACCCAGTATAGTACAGGCGAGACTAAACCACGCCCATTCGCTATTACCACTGGTCGAGAGCGAGCGGGCGTGGATTAACGATGTATCAACAACCTGTCAGTCGGCTGTTTTTTGTTCAAATAATAAATAAACCTGGCAAAGTGTGTGTAGTGTCCAACGAAAGCAATTGGAAACGTTTAACAAATATGATCCCTCTTGTAGGTAAGATGATACAAACATCATAACAGCCATAAACATGTCAGGGTAGATGTTGATTAAGGCAGTTACCTAGCCAATTCATTCTCCGCATCTTTGAGAAATCGAAATTTTAAGCATGGTAACTCAAATAAGCATATTGTATACATACTAAACAAATAAACTTTAAAATGTATGAGTAGTTGATAGTGTTCTACATGTGAGATGGAAAGTTGGTGGTCAGCAGGGACATCAACTTTGGAAAATTGTTACTCAAAAGTTGGTGGTGCACATATTAACATAAAATGTAATCAACATTTGCACATGTCAGTTTTGGAAGTACGTATTTTCTATATTTTGATTTGTTATGTACTTAGCCAACCATTTCATTGATAGACGTGGTATACATGTTTTGTATTACTCTCTTTTCTGCGTTAAGCCTATATCTTCAGTATATTTATGTCTAGAGTCTAGAGCATATCGCCGCTCGGATTGTAATTCCACTATACAAGTGTTTCAAATAGACATGCTTTTCCTGAATTAGTTATTACATTTAACCATTTAATTTGTCCAGGTCGATATCCTGCCAGTCATGCCTAAGAGAGACAGAAATGCAAAACGAAGACAAGAAGAGCTACAGAAATCTGCCGCAAAATGTCAACTCCTAGACACAATTTTTCGACGCAGCCTCAACGACTCGTTGCCAGAAATACCCACAATGCCGCCAGGGAACTATGATCCGTCCGCTGCCATCACATCTGATGACACTCCCAAAGATGAAGTGTACCACCAGTCATAGAGGTACTGCCTTCGTCGTGTTCTCGCCCGATAACCAGTTCATCAAGCAGCCATGATCCGTCCACTGCCATCACACCTGGCCACACTCCTGGCGACAAAGATCACCACCTTACCCAGACACTTGGAAACCGACAACGCAACTTCACACCAGAGACCGTCAAGTTCCCGCACACCAACGTACACAGGAATTCCTTTAACTATTGCAGATGTTGTCAACAAATTCCCCGAGCTTCGCTCATATTCGGCAAAGAAATGTGGCCGAACAAGGGCTCACATTCTATGCACAACATGTCAGGAGTATGAAGAGATGGCAAAGAAAAGGACGTCAGGACGGACTGTAGTGATAAGCTGGAAAGGGTCGTTGACCATATGACCTCTGAACCGCACATGCAAGCAAGAAGAAGATGGACGAAGCCTGGGAAGAGTGCACAACGTCGCATCCATGGCTACGCGCACTCACTGCTTACAATAAGACTGTTTTTGCGATGCTTCTGCGAATGGGCGTCGACGTATACAACGACTGTCTAATCGAAACGGTCTCCGCCCGATCGTGGCCGATGCGATCTCTGGCTTGTTTGGCGTCGGACCATCTGTTGGCCACTATGCGACAATATGGCGCAGATGTGGAATTTGTTCCATTCACGCCCGCGTCTAGCGATCTACACTACAGGGATCCGAACTACTACAAGCAGATGCTGGATGTCATATACGAACTAGAGAAAGTGCGTCTGTCGCAAATGTTCAACCGATGCACGTGTGCAGATTGTTGGTAGCTGTGACAAGCAAATGTTGGACCACAAGTTTGTAAGTGGACGGATGGCTAATAGTGATAGTAGCGTAACGAGTGTGTTCGTCATCATGCATTCGCCAGAG
>BSQZ01000063.1:920356-1140356 GCA_033239005.1 Lamellibrachia satsuma | reverse complement strand
GTTGTACGTTTACAAAGGAATAGTGAAAATCTGTGCTATAAACAAAATCAACATAATGGAGTTCCGCTTTGTTAGAAATCCATCTTACCTTCAACATATTCTTTCAACGCACAAGTTGTCATAGATTATTGCAATATAAGCAATTATGAATAAAGTAAATTATAATCTTGGTAGTTAAGCTCATTAAATATATTAAGTAAGATATATTTGTCAGTTGTAAAGCGATATATTGTATGTTGCACTTTAAATTAATGACATTTACACAACTACATACTGATATATGATTACTATGCAACGACAATCAACCGCTAACTCTAACCATATAATAGCAATTAACATCTAACCCTAACCTTGTAGTGGCAATCTACCCCTAACGTTAATCAAACCCTAAACATATAACGGCAATCAACCCTAACCCTAACCTTATAACGGCAATCATCCACAAACCCTAACTCTACTACAGCAATCAATCATATCTGAATAACAACAATCAATACTTAACTCTATAAAGGCAATCAACCCCTAAATCTTCTAGTTCTAGCAATCCCTACCTCTATAACTGTAATCAATCCCTAAATCTATAACAGCAATCAATCCCTAACTCCATAACTGCGGTCATTCCCTAAATTTACAACGGTAATCAATCCCTAACTATATAATGGCAATCAATAACTAACTCTATAACGGCAATCAACCGTAACACAGTAACGGCAATGGACACCTAACCTACACTAAACTGATTCGACCATCGGAATGATGACACTCTCTAACCCGTCGCAATGATGACACTCTCTTTAACCCATCGCAATGATGACACTCTCTTTAATTTGTCGCAGTAGTGACACTCTCGTTAACCTAATGACACTGTCTTTAACCCGCTTTATAAAATTAGAATAGATCCTAGTAACATTGCTAATAAACACAAGGGGTAAATATCTGTATGCTAGGGGTAGATTGGCGCTGTAGTGTTAGAGTTATGGGTTAGATGCCGTTGTAGGGTTGGAGTTAGGGGTTCATTGATTTAACAAGATTGACATCCAAGACAAAGGCCCAGATGTTAAATGGACAAGGAAGCGTTATCAAGAGTCCAACAATTGTTCATCTATATGTGACGTCACCAAATTGCACAAACACCAACAAGTTGGCTCCAGGCTTGTATAGTTATTGTGGACTTATTTGTTAAGCCTAGAGAAAATATTAAAAAAAAACTTGAAACACACAACAAAAGAGTGTCAGTTATACAATATCACTCAACAGTACAAACATGGAAATAAGATGGTGTGAAAACATGCTCCACAGAATGCACAATATAATGTTACCAATACCATGTAAAATATGTTAAGACATGTATAATGGTTATACAATATACACAATGATCACAAAATAGTTATTGAAGATAAACCTTGAATACAATTGCATGTAATTTAACAAACACAATAAGTCTTTGCATCTAATGAATGCAATAATTACACAATCCACCATAACCATTATATGTACTGTCTGTGAATATACAACAAACACCATTGTCTGGCGCAGCGTTATTACATCTACAAGTATGAAATATGAGTTTGTATATCTTAAAGAAACGTCTTCCTATGCTATTTCATAATGTTCATAAATTTTCACAGGATACATTATTATTCATAAATTCATGTTATACCCCTATATATATGGTCATTCTCACACAAACTCTGGGTTCATCCCAGGTCGTGGCGTCGGCAATTCGAATTCCGTGGTCCGACCGCGTCTTCTACGGCGCCTTCTATTACGTCGCCAAGACACATCGTCGACGGGGCTACGGCACGAGACTCCGGGATCAGGTAAGGACATCCGCTCACCTAAATCCCGACTGGCTACAATCGGGGTAGGTCTAGGGTTCAGCCTAAAGGGGTAAAGCCACAGTTGACCTTCGTCTTTATTGTTTCACAAGAATGTAGGGCGTATTAAATTGTGATATTTGAGTTTAAACAATTCATATGATGTTAAATAAGTGGAATTGAGCAGGCATATTTACAGGTTTGTTTGAAGAAGCTATTGGCTGTGAAATATTGCATTTTTTGAGATGGATTTATGGGAATTTTTCTGCTATGGGCCACCTGGACGCATGAATGCATGGCTATTTGTGTCATAATTGACGGGCTTGGCACGTCGAGACGTTTTAAAAGAGCTGGAGGTGTATGATTTTGACAAAACTTGGTCAACATGTCAATGAGATGATGGCAGTTGCTGTGACCAATTTTCACAATGTTCCATGGTCAAGCTCTCTTATATTGAGACAAAACGTTAACATGGCCACTAATGCAATTCTCTACTGTGGTCTGCCCGCAAATAGACGGAAGTCGTGGTCACAAACATGGTTATAACGATTGTTTTTGTTAGCTTAATTGTGGATATTACAGGTAATTTGAATGAAGTTATTAGTTTGTTATAAAACATTTCTTATAATTTTTTTATTTGCAATTGTGATAATATTATTACAGCTCATATTTGTGAAAATAAATAAATAAATAAAAAAGGTTGCTAACCTGCCCATGTTGTGTGTGTGTTTGACTTAGAAAATTGTCGGTGTCAAATTGGGTAATATTATATTATTATTATTATTATTGTTAGTATATATATATATATATATATATATATATATATATATATATATATATATATATATATATATATATATACTAACAACAATAATAATAATATAATAATACCCAGTTTGACACCGACAATATATATATATATATATATATACTACTAATAATATATATATTATATATATATTAGTATATATATATATAATTTATATATATATATATATATATATATACATATAATATATATATACATATAAAATATATATATATATATATATATATATATATATATATATATATATATATATATATGTGCATATATTATTGATTCAATCTAGTCAAGAAGATCATTACTCGTTAAACGCCCCGACTATTTAAACTGTTTAACCGTCTCCCTTAGGAGGTGTCCTATGACCGATGTACTAAATAAAAAAATCAAATAAATGTACTTTTTACTTTGTACTATAATGTTTGATGCGCACGAGCTGATATTTTGAGCAATTTTATGTTTAATATGATATTTCATTGTTATTAAGCACAATTTTTTTATTTTTCATATATTAAAATAGTAAGTGAGTGTCTCATTTCTTACGTCTATACCGCTAGTCACCTAGTCACAAGCGTCCCCCCTACAGCGTTCAGGGTTAGCTTGATGACATCATTAACTACAGTAATAGAAAGAACTCGCTTCACTATGAAGATTCCAGGTAAGCTCGTTATGAGTTTAATCAGACAAAATATGATACAGTTACATACATAGACAATCATTTCTGTTGTCTAAGACTACATGATGACAGATCTATGCGTAGTCGTACGCCCACCAGAACTCATTCTAACTCTCTTCCACCAAGTCTAGAACTAAAAGTGACTATCTGTATTTTTGGCATGCATTTATACGCTTTCTTGCGCCAGGCACAGTCATGATGAGTCTTACCAGAAGGGAGGGCATGTCCTTATAAGTCAGCAGAGCAGTCTCAGCCGTGTACCACTATTCTGGACATCTTAGGCTAACCCACACAAATATATATCTGGACACTCCCCTGGATGGGTGAAAGGAACATTCCCTGTTTTATGTAACTATACTGTTCGCTTTCTAGAACAACAACTTCGAGTGCGCTTCTATCATTGGTTAACTCTGTCCTTGGACGGGTCATCAGACACCGTTAATATAGCTGTACCGTCCGCTATCTAGATATAGATGTACTTTTAATATAGCTGTAGTCTTCTACTGGGGCAGTCTGTTTTGTTATAGCCTTTTCTAGGAGGCTGAACTATTCGTCCGCTCTCGCTTACTTAGTTGTTTTCCTTCATTAACAAGTTTACACACAACTTGTCTCCCTGCTGTGACTAGAGGGGTACATCACTTCACACTATATCGTTGACCGGTCGGCTCTGTCTCTCCTTCATCTGGCGTCAGGTCATCCACGGTCCCGAGGGGCGCCATCTCGCTGGTTGCCCCCAATTGTCGTCTGTTTCTCAGATACGTCAGACCATCGACCTCAACGTTGTAGGTCCGCTGCCCCAGTGAACTTTTACACACACCCAAACTCCAAGTTTTGCGTCTAGGCAGCTTCATTCGGACCGTCTGTCCAACACTTAGCTCTTTCAGTGGCGTAGAGTGGGTGTCGTAATGCCGCCGTTGAGTTTGCTTTCGTTGTTCAATAGCAACACTGATATTTCTTTCCTGAATTTCCGGTGCCAGCAGGCTGTTTCGCGTCGGCAACGGTGTCTTGATGCGGCGTGACATCAGACGTTGCACGGGTGAGCTTTTCAAGCCCTCGGTTGGTTTGTTGCGCCATTCCAGAATAGCCTTCAGTGGGTCGCTTTCATCAAGTTTGGCCTTCCGGAGCTAAATCTCGGCTGTTTTCACTGCATTCTCAGCTTTTCCGTTGGTTTGCGAGTAGTGCGGGCTTGAGCGAGTTGTTCCATCACACCCTCATAAGAATCGTTTAGATCTTCGTACGCTGCATCGCTCATTGCTCGTAGGTTGTTCGTCGGCCACTAACCTGTTTGCATCACCATCCGTGACGAGATATTGCACTTGCTCTTGTACGGGCACGTTCGATGCCACGCTGACGGTCAACGGGACGTGACGTGCTACCCACTGGACCTTGTCACTGTCCGACGTCGTTGACTCCTTTTGTTGAGAAGACTATTTGGCTAACAAGGGATGTCGCACCACACTTCCGGTAATATTGTCACGTGATCGTATTCGTATGTCTTTGCATTCTGTGCGCACAGTCGTGAACATACCTCTTTTCATAAGAAATTCATGTTTTTAATAACAAGTAGGTATAGTGAAAGTTTATTCATTGGGACATTTGTGTATGGTCGTAGTATTCGGATTAAGCATCGGAACGCCCAGATACGGATATATATATATATATATATATATATATATATATATATATATATATATATATATATATATATATATATATATATATATATATATATATATATATATATATATATATATATATATATATATATATATATATATATATATATATATATATATATATATATATATACACATATATTTACATATATATATATATATAAATATATGTTTATATATATTTATATATATATATATATATATTTATATATATATATATATATATATATATATATATATATATATATATATATATATGTATATGTATATGTATATATAGCAATTCGCAGAAATACGACAACAGCCACTGGAAGCACTGCGTAGATCAGCATTTCAAATCTGGCCGTGACGGGCATCTGGTCATGTGTTACCCCTTTATGGTGGCGTATCGAAATCAAACCGTCTTGTAACCTATCAACTAGAAGTATGAAAGCAGTCGCACAAATAATAACATTTGACAAACCTGACCCGAAATCCTGTTAAATGTGAACATTTTTTTATTTTCTTGAGGTATGCCATGTTTGGTTAAAAATCAAGCAATTTAGTGGGGCGGCATAAACGAATATATCTACTACAATGTGCATTTTGTGATAAAAGCACCAAATTTTGCACACATGTAGACAGTTATATTCTGAACGGATCTGGATATTGAGCCGTCGCAGGTTTGGCACCTGACGACTGCGGTTGCTGTTATTTTACATAACTGCTCAACTGGGGAGTTCTGCAGGTTGACAGTGAAGGCTTATTCCCTTAGGAAGGTCCAAGGTGTTTAGGGAAGAGCAAATTATTTGATTTGTGCAGGACAAAAATCAGTATAATTAGACTAATTAGTCTAATTAGGCAGCGAGTTTCCGAATGGAAGCCAACGGTGAATGTAGATAACAATAACTGGCTTGGTACCTGGTAGTAGCAGTAGTAGTAATATTAGTAGTTGTAGCAATAGTAGCATTAGTAGTAGTAACAGTAGTGGTAATGGTAGTGGTAGTGATAGTGGTAATAATAGTAGTAGTAGTGGTAGCATTAGTGGTAGTGGTAGTAGCAGTAGTAGTATGGTGGTGGTTACTCATGAACAGAAGATGTATGTAGCCTAAACATAGTTGTGTTCAGTAACACGGTCATGTCCATGAGTTTCCAATTGGTTGGCCGTGAGTGTCCTGCGCCATCAACGTCCACGCATCCAGCTCAGACTAACTGGAAGCTGTGTATACTTTGTCAAGAAGATAAGGAAGAAGCACTGACAAGTCCTTCGCAGTCCACCCGAAAAGAAATAGGGAGTGGGTTCAGTTCATCGCAGGGAATTTGATCAAATTCAATGAGCTTGGACAACTTCCAGGAACACTTAATTTGGAAAGACTCAATGAAGGCCACGACATTGAAGCGGCCATGGTTGCAAACAATGTTCAGTATCATCATACATACAGGCTGAAATACAACAACACAAAATTGCAAAGAAAAGAAAAGCGAAAACTCAAGACAGAAGGCGAGAGCCATGACGTACCAGTTGCTTGCAAACGCACCAGTCGTGTTCACGCTTATCAATAACGGAGAATGTGGCCCAAGAAGTTTATTTCTTCTGCGGACAACCTGCTGGGACCGACGGTCTTTATCAAGCAGCAACATTTCAAATGGACAGCCGGGCGCGGGCCTGTGCAGTCCTTCTTGCGAGAAGTATCGGCAATTGTCTTCGCTGAACTGGTGCTCTACATTGAAGAGACCATGCTTGATGGGGAGACGACAACGGTGTTCAAGTTGGCTGATCTCGCGTAGCTCTACCAGTCCAGATTGGAACAACTAGAAGTCAAGGTCAACACGAGGGTCCACTCCACACAACCCAAGCAAAGACTCCTCGCCCAGTTCCCTGACATGCGGACGCACAAGGGGAGAGACGTCCTGATTGTATTTGAAGAAGTTGTCGGTGCTGCTCTCGCCAAAGCCTGTGACCTGGACAGTGTACACACGGTTGATGTTGCACGCTCACATACGCAAGAGGGATTTAGTAGGCAAGCTGTCACTCAGATATATATATATATATATATATATATATATATATATATATATATATATATATATATATATATATATATATATAGAGAGAGAGAGAGAGAGAGAGAGAGAGAGAGAGAGGGAGAGGGGGTGAGGGGGACTGAGAGAAAGGTAGAGAGAGGAATAGAGAGGAAGAGACAGGGAGAGAGAAATGGGGAGATATAGGGACGGAGAGAGAGAGAGAGAGAGAGAGAGAGAGGGAGAGAACGAGAGAGAAGGGGGATATAGAGTAACAGGGAGAGGGTGTCGGAGTGAGAATGATAGAAAGGGGGAGAGAGGGAGAGAGGGTGTGAGAGAGAAAGAGAGAGGGAGAGAGAGTCAAACAATGCCTGACATATTCTATGAAAGTTGACACTGATGATTTGAGCGTAGGAAGTGGGAGGCACAGAATCAGTTGCTCTCGCTCTGGCTTACTGTCAGACGCTTACATATCGCTCAACATTACCCACAAACGGGATTTAGGCATCTTGTAATCTTATTCGATGTCTTTGTCGCCAGGTGGCGCGCGAACACGTCGGCGACCACATCCTCGCGATTGACGCAGCCTTGGGCAAAGTGGCCGACGACGATGCCAACAAGTTCGACTATGTCCCAGCGTCGTTCCTCACGCGACACGCCCAAGTCGTCGTACGCGATGATGTCACAGCCGACGCCGCGGCTTACAGAGGCAGCATCATCCCAGTAGGTGGCCCCTCCGTCCGCATCTGTCCCTCAGGTGCGACGTAAAATGAATTCTTAGATATCTATGGGTTGAGAGAGCCCAAGGGACGTTTGTTATAAAGCAAAATATGATTTCGTTTCCTCGAAATTTTATTTCATTTCCTCACAATACCAGTCGCCAACTTAACGGTAAGTTTGAAAGATCCTGAGCCTAATTTGTGTCGTTAAATGAAAAACAAGGCACTATTTTCCTTTCCATGCTGTATCTAATATGATGCTCCACCAAATTCAATTCCGCGTTCTCCTCAAGATTTTTCTCGGTAATCTTGCTTGCAATTATGCACATAATGGTTGTTGTAATTTAACTAATTACCAAAGAAAACGTAACGGGGTACTGTTACTGTTGCAATTCTCGAAAGTGCAACACAGCAATAATCTCAATTGCTGCGTGTTTCTTTGGAAACGTCGCGTCGCGTGCACTCGCTTAATGGCAGGCTTGTGCGCATAAATCGTGTACTACTAATTTTCCTCTTTAGCGACGGTTTGGAGTATCTTGGCCCAAGATAAATACATTTCACCATATTTTTCAATATTTCGTCATGTCTTGCTATGCGCGAGGAACGAAGTGTTCCGCTCCACATTATTAACCCATTGTGCAAGGTGGTTCGACCGGGTTGCGAAAAAAGAAATGATTATGGTCCCCTGCATGGGCTAACACAGGGTTTTGTGGTGTTCTAAGATTGGTGTAAATTATTAACGCAAAACGATTTTAATAAATGACTTTCCAAAAATACAAAAATATACGTACAGCTGTCCATGCAACATCAGTCTGGATTATCCAACGTCGGATGAGGTACGTGGAATTAAGTGGGGGAAGAGGGTGGGTAGTGGGTGCCCTCACTCTATGTGTCGATTAATGAATTTACTGTAGTACTTATATAAGCATATTTTTCTGCAACAAAGCCAATGAAAAATCCAAATCAATAGTTCGTTTGCATTGCTAGAAAAAACATACATAGAAGACGTAGACCATCATATCCCTCTATTTCGCATGATGACGTGTCTATCAACAGTTCTGTTGTGTTCTTTCCTAGCCAGGCTGCTACACCGTCAAGGATTTGTATTATTTTCGACATCTACTTCGTTTTCCCATAATATGTTGTCATTAGACGTGACAACAAGAAAGTAACTCGCGATGTTGCAGGTGGATGAAGTGTCATTTGACCGACTCATCGCCTACGACGACCTCTGCTTCATCGGTAGCGGCAACCCCGTGCGAGTCGAGTTCGGCGGCCGGGCGTCAACGAACAGTCTCGGACACACTTTGTTGGACCGTTGTACGCCGACAACGCCTCGGTGGCCGAAGCCCTTCTGCGGAGGTTGTGTGCCGACGTCGTTGGGGAGACAGTCGTCCTTGACTTCTGGTGAGCTTCAAACATCAAGAGTCACCAAGCAAGTTTTGGCCACAATATATTGCTGTTTGACCTGAGATGAAAAGGTTTCTGTGAATGAAAGCCAAGTGACCTTGGCTATAAAGTCCGCATGAAAACACAAATTAATCAAAACAAAATAATCGTACCCATATCGCTTTTTTAAATGACAGAGGACGTTATCTTACTCGTATCAGATTGGACTACAAAACTTAACAAATTGTATACGGAACTCTTACAGGTCAATCTTAGTAGGACGTGTGTTGGTGTTATTCTTTTTGGGCAAACTATTAAGTCCTTCGCAAGTTCTTGAGTTGAGTCAGTTGTCCGGCCATCGTTGATGCTGTCTGCCACCGTTGGATTTTGTGAACACCCTTGCATTGTCAGCATTGTATGTCACGGACGTTGCATCCAAACAATCTGTTTTTGCTCTTTTTATGTAGCGTTATAAGGTTGCCCAACAATAAATGGGGAATGCCTCATTTTATTAGCTCATTAGGTTCGGACGTATCCGCAGAAGACGCTCGTTTTCTCTTGCGCTGGAAAGCGAAACTGAAACTGATGCTTGTTTTATCTGGAATAATAGAAAACTATGATTATTCTATGCAGTTTGTGTAATTCATTCCTTTTACTGTACTTATTTAAAGTGCTATTCTTTGAATTGTGAAGGATCAGGGGTGTGTGGGCCATTCGCCCAGCGCTCCCTCAGATTTAGTGACCCAGTGCTCCCTCAGTTATAATGGCCCAGCGCTCCCTCAGAACAAGTGGCTCAGTGCTCCCTCATATCTAGTGGCCCAGCGCTCCCTCAGATCTAACGGCCCAGCGCTCCGTCAGATCTAATGGCCCAGCGCTCCGTCAGATCTAGTGGCCCAGCGCTCCCTCAGATCTAGTGGCCCAGCGTTCCCTCAGATCTAGTGGCCCAGCGCTCCCTCCGATCTAATGGTCCAGCGCTCCCTCCGATCTAGTGGCCCAGCGCTCCCTCAGATCTAGTGGCCCAGCGCTCCCTCAGAACTAGTGGTCCAGCGCTCCCTCCGATCTAGTGGCCCAGCGCTCCCTCAGAACTAGTGGTCCAGCGCTCCCTCCGATCTAGTGGTCCAGCGCTCCCTCAGAACTAGTGGTCCAGCGCTCCCTCAGATCTAGTGGCCCAGCGCTCCCTCAGATCTAGTGGCCCAGCGCTCCCTCAGAACTAGTGGTCCAGCGCTCCCTCAGAACTAGTGGTCCAGCGCTCCCTCAGATCTAGTGGCCCAGCGCTCCCTCCGATCTAGTGGCCCAGCGCTCCCTCAGAACTAGTGGTCCAGCGCTCCCTCCGATATAGTGGCCCAGCGCTCCCTCAGAACTAGTGGTCCACTCCTCCCTTGTGGGTGTTTTGGATAATAAACGATCACTTTCCTTTCTAGATGAAATATAACAACTGCTTGTAATAAAAAATATATTGTCATACTTACTTTATAAAGTAGGCAATTTACTTAGTCTAGATCTTTGATCAGTGAAGAATAATAACATCAGAACATTTGTGCGATAATTTTTCTTTCCACGTGAAAATGGTGATCTGTGGATTTCCTCGATAGGTGCATAGTGTGAGGCTTCAGTGATCTATGTGACCTAAACTGTGTGGATTTAGTTGCCTGTGGAGAAAAGTTGCATGACTCAATCCTCCCTGTGGCCCACTCCTCCCTATGGCCCATTCCTCCTGTGGACCACTTCTTAGTGTGGCCCACTCCTCCCTGTCGCCCACTCCACCATGTGACTCACTCCTCCCTGCTACCCACTCCACCATGTGGCCCACTCTTCCCTGCGGCTTACTCCTCCATGTGGCTTACTCTTCCCTGTGGCTCACTCCTCCCTGCTGCCCACTCCACCATGTGGCCCACTCTTCCCTGTGGCTCACTCCTTCATGTGGCTCAGTCCTTCCTGTGGTGGCTCACTCATCCCTGTGGCTTACTCCTCTATGTGGCTTACTCTTCCCTGTGGCTCACTCCTCCCCGTGGCCCACTCCTCCCTGTGGCTCACTCCTCCATGTGGCTCACTCCTCCCTGTGGCCCAGTCCTCCCTGTCGCCCACTCCTCCCTGTCGCCCACTTCTCACTAGTCTCCCCTAAGCAACAGTGATTGTCTTTACACCAGAAACAAGTGAAAACATCTTCTCGTGTTTCTAGTTCGCCGTCAGAAATACAGAAATCTGTGAGATTTGTTGGTTATTTATACAATACACTATTTCCACGTTGTTTCCTCTTACGTCCAATGTGCCTGGACGTGCATTTCTACATCACTCAGTAAATCGTCACATGTCCAGCTCGTGTTGTTGTTGTCCTCTCACACCGCGCTACGTTCCAGTAACTAACACATACTCGGCAAATTGTAACACTGCGTTGACACGTCGTTAACTAACACATTAACTAATATATAATATGACATTCGTTTGCATAGTCTCTTATATAAAAAGCATGTCTCTTTCTTGCATATCATTCATTTACTTCACTTTCCCTGTTAATTGATCGCCGGGTTGTTTCCTTACGTAGGTTGAAGAACCAAGCGGCACTCACGATGACGGAGCAGTTGGGCTTTGAAAAAGTGTTTGACTTGGCTCGCATGCATCTGAACGGAGACGCGAACGAGTACAAGGAATCCGTGTTCGCGTTCACTAGTGTATTTGTGTGTGGATTTTAACACATTCTAATCCAACGGATATGTGCACTACGCATCATAAAGTTAAATGCACAAGCATTTATTGTAAAATCGTTGTTAGTTATACGCTTATTAATGGCATAACTCCGGATAAATCGCGCCTGTGTAACCAATATTAAAATAAAAAAATGCAAATTAACACGATAGTAGCAAAATATGGGCGAAAGCCGCAAAGGGGGATTATTTGAGGATGGAAATTGATACGACTGGTCAATGGTGTGTGTGTGCGTGCATGCGTGCGTGCGAGTGCTAAATCGTTATTGGAGATGTATCCATGAATGCACGTATTGAATAGGTATCCAGTGAGGTGAAAGTTGAACAGCCGTGGTTATGTGTGTGGTTATATGTGAAAGACGTGGTTATGTGTGTGGTTATATGTGAAAGACATCAATAGAGGTTGTAAATGTACTTATAATAATAATAAATAATAATAAATAGACTTCTTTGGCGCCAATATCCTCGGAAAATCCAAGCTCAGTGGCGCAACAGAACCAAAGGATTATGCATTCTCGTAACCATGTACAATGCAAAAAGTCGTCAACCGATGGATGGAGGTGCCAAGAATCTAAGGAGGATAGGCCATTTTGAAAAGATAGGTTTTCAGATTACGGCGAAACTTGTGTATCGATGTGTTATTTCAATTGTCTGAATGATTGATAGGTTTGAATATTAATGTGTTGAACTGGATAATGTAGTGATGAATGTATTCAAAAGGCATCTAGTGAATGCTAGAATTAAAGGATGGAGTGTAATGTGTAAAACGAGCTAAAACGTGTCAAAATGAAAACACAAGAGGACAGAGCAATATGTTAAATGCGCGAGTTAATGAGTTGAATGAGTGTTTGAAGGTGTAAGAGAAGTTATGAGGTGGTCAAGAGAGACAAAGGGGGTTCAAGATGAGTGACGAAGTGATATGGCTGCTCCCTCTAGCGGCTCACTTTAATTTGCGCTGGATGGAACGACGTTGTGCGATCGAGAAACATTTGTTGAATGCGTGGCTATATCGCGTGCATACGCGTTGTCCAAAAGGTCAAGAGAGGCTAAGAAGGGCCGCGACGAGTGACGTAACACGCATGGATAGGATTCTCT
This sequence comes from Lamellibrachia satsuma, assembly GCA_033239005.1. Lineage (NCBI taxonomy): Eukaryota > Metazoa > Annelida > Polychaeta > Sabellida > Siboglinidae > Lamellibrachia > Lamellibrachia satsuma. Next base: position 1,127,458 of record BSQZ01000063.1, on the reverse strand, counting down.
CAAGTGCTATGAAGAAAAGAAAACACGACGAAGCAATTGTGTAATAATTCGTATTGGTATATTTGTAACGATAATCTGTTATTTCTTCTTGACATAAAAGTGTTTTGCTTCGTTACTTCGCTTACAACTTTTATTGATGTGTGTGCGTTCGTGCTTGTGTGCGTGCGTGCGTGCGTGTGTGGTTGTCAGGACATAAATACCCATATTGATGTTATGTCAACATCACAACAAATTTTATGAAACCCCATGCACTTAAGTATAAGCGCTTTTTTACAGCAGGACTCGAAGTAACTTAATTAATACATATGCATTTTAATAATATGTTCACTTGTGACACCATTTGTGAAAACAATGCAGCATGTATTCAGTTGCACTAACTAATGAACCCCGTTTTATTTCCTCCCCGAACTCTGACTCGAAAAACATTTCTGTCGAGTCACCACATTAAAGCGACCACAGTCTAAAGCGAAGTTTCGCACGATTTCCATAACTTCCAAGTGACCTATTTTGCGGAATTATTACGGATACATTTGAAAAAAATGTAGCTTCCTCAGAAACTGCTTCAGTTCCCACGAAGATATCTTCATGATATCGACGAGTTAAACAGAAGGCTGAAATTTATCTTCAAGTCAGTACATAGACAGTCATGGCTTCTTCAGCTCGGGTCTTCTTACCTTGCTGCGGACTGGTTACCCTGATACCTACAGCTGTCTTGTTGATAATGTTGTGCACTATTAACACAACTGGTACAGCACGTGTGTGTGTGTGTGTGCGCGCACACACACACACACACACACACACACACACACACACATACACACACACACACACAGTGACAGTCAGCCAACCATATGCCAACCGTTGTTGCAACGTTGGCCCAACAGCAGCAACTATTGTTGGCGCAACGTTACCTTGCTCGTTGGGCCAACGTTGCACCAACATCAACCAACCAACATTACCCCAACCATCAGCCAACGTTGCCCCAACCATCAGCCAACGTTGCCCCAACCATCAGCCAACGTTGCCCCAACCATCAGCCAACGTTGCCCCAACCATCAGCCAACGTTGCCCCAACCATCAGCCAACGTTGCCCCAACCATCAGCCAACGTTGCCCCAACCATCCGCCAACGTTGCCCCAACCATCAGCCAACGTTGCCCCAACCATCCGCCGACGCTGCCCCAAACCATCCGCCGACGTTGCCCCAACCATCCGCCAACGTTGCCCCAACCATCCGCAAACGTTGCCCCAACCATCCGCCAACGTTGCCCCAACCATCAGCCAACGTTGCCCCAACCATCAGCCAACGTTGTCCCCAACCATCTGCCGACGTTACCCCAACCGTATTCTAGTCTATTTCCAACCTTCAAAAAATTAACATATAAAATATAAATTTTATTTCAAATATGTTTCACAATGTAAAATTACAATCAGTTTTCACCCAAGTATAGTTGAACGTACAAAAATACTGTGTAATATCATTATGTATACATAAATACAGCATAGGAGTGAAGAATATAGCTTTAAGAAAACACAAAATTAACATTTTGTTGTGACATACAAACATTCCGATCCACTCTTATAGACACTGAGAGTGTAGTCATAATGAGATTCGTGTAATATCATATACTAACACTCATAACAATGCATTGACAGCATAGTCCTAATTCAAATACAACCTTAGTTATTGAAAGCTGTACTAACGTATAAACAATTATATATGATATAGCTATGCTATAATTACAAACTTTTTGCTTTTATATTCTAAGACATACTCAGATATGGTGTCACACTGCAATAAATTTGGCACAAGCGATACAATAACAACTAAAAATTATTGCTTCACAATTACTAACCTATCATGCACTAGTAGTAGAACACAACAGTTTTACAATTATTCCACATATTTAACCTGACTAATACCTACAGTATGGGTGTACCTATGTTAACTATACTATGGCATACATATGAAAGTTATTCCCAGTGTAGAAAATAATGGATGTAGGTGTATAACTTATCCAAAACTACTCGTCTGAATTTGGAAAACAGTTCCCGAACTTTAAACGTTTTGCAGGACAGACACCAATGGAGAAGTGTCATGAACAACTTTCATGGGATCTGTCCTCTGGACAAGTAGATGACATGATAAAATAAACATTAAATTGTACTTGTAAATAGACCACAAACAAAACTTCCTTGACAATCACAACACATGTCAGGATTGTCTGAATTCCAAAATTTAGGTCCTACTACAGCTATACTGTTGTCATTGCTGCACCATAATAGTTTCTGAATTTTTAATATATATATATATATATATATATATATATATATATATATATATATATATATATATATATATATATATATATATATATATGTAATTTTTAACAAACAACAGCTATTCTTTAATTAAGTTTAAAAGGTGATGTAATCAGACTTGGGGTCAATTCTGAATTGATCAAAATGGTGTTTGGTGTTAATTGGAACTGAATTTATACAAATCAAAACAGACTGAATTGGAATTGAAGTATGTAAAGTGCAAAACTAAATGTGTTGTAACTGTTGCCTCCTCCTCTGTTCTCTCTGCTGTCGTCCACCGTCTCTGTCTGCAGCAAATCGCAGCCATTGTTTTAGGGTGCACTCGACATCTGTGTTTTTTGCATCTCGAGTGCAGGGGTTCCGACGAACAGCACCTGTTGAAAATGTTAAAATATTTGAAATATCTACAAGGTAAATCCAGAGTAAAAAAGTGAACAAACTATACATCCACCATTAATCTCTCTGTTCATTGTGGGGTATATTATATTTTCATACAACAAATAAAATAAGCAAAATGCTAAAATTAATGAAATTCTGACCTGCTTTGTTCCATGAATTAACATTCACATGAAACATTTATGAATTTCTAAACCTCATTCAAATGTTGAAGTAAGTACTACACCACTACGGTGCAATCAGTTTATATTGTACAGTACAGTATAATACACGTACCACACACAACATCTCACAACTTCAGCCTGGAGAAGTAAGTACTACACCATAATGGTGCAATCAGTTTATATTGTACAGTACCATATAATACACGTACCACACACGACATCCCACAACTTCAGCCTGGAGAAGTAAGTACTACACCACAATGGTGCAATCAGTTTATATTGTACAGTACCATATAATACACGTACCACACACAACATCTCACAACTTCAGCCTGGAGAAGTACTACACCACAATGGTGCAATCAGTTTATATTGTACAGTACCGTATAATACACGTACCACACACGACATCCCACAACTTCAGCCTGGAGAAGTAAGTACTACACCACAATGGTGCAATCAGTTTATATTGTACAGTACCATATAATACACGTACCACACATGACATCCCACAACTTCAGCCTGGAGAAGTAAGTACTACACCACAATGGTGCAATCAGTTTATATTGTACAGTACCGTATAATACACGTACCACACACGATATCCCACAACTTCAGCCTGGAGAAGACAACCTTGTCGTTTTTCCCTCTCCAGTTGCAGCTCTTTGCTGTGGCGTTGGTCATAACGTATGACATCATCCGCCTCACTGTGTCAACTGTTGTTATTCCTCCAATGAAGGATAGTGCACCGATCTATCAAACAAGGACACAATATTTTTTGTTTTACTATGAAAGACAATAATTTACATCTAAGTCATGCATGGCATACATGTATTAGATTGGAACCATTTAACCCTACGGAATTGTTTCATCTGGTACTATGAATATATTGTTTAGATACAAAACACACCAAACACACACCACACCCACCCACCCACCCACCCACCCACTATACCAAATAACTCACCATCTGTTTGATGGCAGCCTTGTCCTGTAGAATTGTCTCTACCGCCTGTAGATCCTCCAAGGAGGTAATGGGAAGGGTGATGCCAGTTGGAAGATCGGTGGACGTGTTTGTCATATTGGTACCACCCCTCACAGCAAGTTGTTGGAGGAGCACATTGTTCTGGGCAATCATACAGCCGTTGTGCTCTACTTGCTGAACGAGCCTCTCCATCACCGCAACCAGTGCCAGTTCAAAGGGTGAAACTGCAGATACAGAAGCGACTGTTTAATATTTGCAACATTATTATTTGTAACGAACGCACACTATGCAGAGTGCATGTGCATTCTCATATGGCAAGGGGGGAATTTCAAAAGCAAACTGTTTTCAATATGTAAATAAATAAAATTCAATACAATATCTTTAATCCAGACTAAAAAGAGCATGTGCATAAATCACAATAGTAGACACATGCCATGACAAAGACTACCATAATAATTGCTTAGAGCTGTCAAATGTTGGTTAACTCTGCTACTAGTATAGCTTTACACTACTTAACTTAAGTGAGCCATCCATGTTGCTACAATCTACCCTTACCTGCACATGTTCTGAGTGTTGTTATGCTACCGCTACTGGCTGGAGCTTGCTGAAGTTGACAGATGGGTGGAATGTGTTGGAAGAGCTCTCTTGACGTGGAAGGTATCGGTGTACTACATGTTGATGTTCCTTGTACTGGTGTTGTCATTCTTGGGGTGGTATTTGCAGGTGTGCTGGATCGAGGTGTTGAAGTTGGAATGAGTGTAGATTGAAGAGGGGCGAAAGTGTGGTTGTGATATGGTACTGGAATGACTGGGTCATCATGCTGGCTCGTGTTCCAGACAAGCTCTTGTGATGACAAATTGAAAATATTTTGTGTCTCAATGCTCTCATCATCACTTACAGGCAAAGTAACGTACTGAGCTGTCCTAAAATGTAAACAGAAAATGGACAAGCATATTGAGTAAAATATTGAGAATATACTGGATGAGGGTGCTGTGTATGTATGTGTAGATGACAACGATTGGTTGAGCTATTTTGGAGTTATCCGTACATCAAAGTTATTAAGTTTCTTGCTTGTTGACTTGTAATAATGTCCCCTGTATCAAGTCCATAATCACGATGGCATTATTGGGGTGAAGCTCAAATGTTTCATTTCCATGTTAAAAAAAGTACAGATGATATATTTAGGGTGAATGATGTGTCCCAGAGATGTGCCCTATAGAATTCCCTTTTGCTTAGTTTTTATACTTGCGAACATATACCGGCTCAAGTGATAGTCACTCATAAGGTACACTGTATATAGTTTGGACGTGAGAGTTAAACTTACGGCCTCTTTTTCCTCTTCTGTAAAAGCTTGGTTCCATCACTGGAATGCAGATCTGAGGTAAACTCAGCCTCTGGTAATTTGTTGCGACCAATCTCATAAGTAGCTGTTAAAACACAACAAGCATATTATATTTCTGTGTTTAGCCACAACTACCTCGTAATATCTATCAAATAATTCACACATTGAGCATAATTGGAATGCAAACGACTGGTTACCAAAATAATAGATCCCAAGATGATTGATGCTCAAGGTTATTTAAACCACACCATATTTTTTTCAGCTACAGATAATGACATATTAAAACAAATGGGATTTAAATAGGTATGATGTTGATAAACTGACTTACATTATCTTAACACTTTACTATATAATGATGACAAGCATCAATTTTTTTATTTGGAACTGTAGAAACAATGTATTTTGCATATTTGGCAGTCTCGCAATTTCTGTATGGCTATAGAGAGTCAAACATAAACATTTCCCGTTGGTCAGATCCCACAGCCACAGGTGCCAGTCATATGTGCTTCACAAGTTAGGAACCCATGGAAAAGTTTGAAAAGATAAAATAAATAAGCCTATACTCACACGCTGTGCACAGTTTCCGTACCCTGTAGACTTGCCAGTTGCCATCTGGTGACTGGCAAGTTTTAATGGCCTTTGTGATTTGTTTAAAGGATGGCCAGAAGCAACCACCACTTTCGGTCAACCAACATTCTGGCACAAGCTCGATTTCCTTTGGGTCGCTTTCCACAAATTCGACAATGTAATACATGGCCTGACAAAAATTGATTTTACCATATACAAGGTTGTACTTCATAAACAAGTTGATAATTATAATGTCATGTTAATCTCCCCACCAATTGATTTCCCAAACTATTGAAGAATTATTGATTTACACAAGTATGAAGAAGTGGAACTACAACATGAATGTTTCTGTATGGAATTGCAACATACTTACACAATACCTCAGAAACTGGATATGGTTCTAGATTATCTAATATTCTGGAAACCTTGCATATACCCAAAAAACTTGATTTGACAGGATAAGAAAAAAAATCTTCTTTCACTGCATATCGTTGTACAGCAACATGGACACTATTATTATACAGAATAATATTACGAACTACCATAACAGAACTGCCTATCATTATGCAGTGGTTACCTTCAGAAATAGTTATGAAAAACCCTGCAATACGTATAGAACTATACTGCACACATTCATCTGATGATACATGAATGGGCAGTGGACCATTGGAATGTGTCTTGCCATAGAGGTTTGCTTGCTGCTGGTTCCTGTTGTGACAGGTTTCAGCCATTCTCCTAACTACTTGCTGAATTGCTTGTTGCGGTTTACGCACCATTTTTTCTCATTGAGAAGAGATAATTTTCAAATGGGAATGTTGAAAAATTGTCTAATGGCCCATACCTTCTTGCATCTTCTGCAAGGTGGACCAAATTATGGACATTATAAACCAGGATTTCTGGACCATATATTTGAGAGAAGTGTTGAACGAAAGCTACCAGGATATCTTGATCAAATTCACTGTATTCACCACAAAGGGTGGGGCTGACTAAAATAAAAATGCCAGTAAAAAACAACAAAATGTTTTTGTACATAGCATCAGACAGTTTGTGACACAATACAACAGGTCCTGTGTACAATAAAAATTGTCGAAACTCTGTTGCTTTCCATCTTTTCACTTCTGACAGTGATCTGGGCTTTCTTGCAAACTCACGAGGTACGTAAGCTGCCAGACTTGTCAGTGATTCACTGATCTGACGCACCATGTTAGAGCCAATTCTTACTCTGAGAGGACCCATCATCCACAAAAGAATCAAACGACGTGTTACACCCAAGCAAACTAGATGCATGTAGTCTAGTGGAAATTGGCTGACCATTCCAACTGAGAGACCACCAAATGGTGGGGAACCAATATGGTGGTCTTCATCAGTCATCTCGTCAAACTGGGCATCTGTGCGCAGTTGGGCAGCTACTTCTGGAAATGTCATTTTGTTGCGATATACTCCTGGTTGTGTGCACTTTTCACAACCGTGGTACCCTGAATGTCCTTTGACGTTTTTTATGAATGCTCTTGCTGGGGCATCACATATGACAGCAGATAGCATAGCATAATGCTGCTCTCGAAAGAAAAAACCCTCTCTTTCCAAAATGGACATCTCAGAAGTAAAGTCCTTCACAAACTCTGAAACAACGGTTGGCTTTTTAACACCACAGAATAAGCCAATGATGAATGGACTTTTACTAGGCATGTTATCCACCATTCCTAGTACTGGCCAAAACTGCAAGTTAGAGCTCTTAAATAGAGACAGACCATCAATGTTTATTTGCAGCAAAATGCATTGCTGCATGGTATCGCATTGCTGTGATTGCAACTGTGACATTATGCCAGCTAAAATCCCAAAATGGTAGTATTCACCACCTGCCACCGTTTGTAAGGATATATTTCTTGGAGTGTGCAAAAGTGAATGAGCATCTCTAGGCAAGTTGGGAAAATAAGGCTTTAAAATTCCCAGTAAGCCTGATGTAGCTGTCAGTGGAATCGAGAATGTTGATGCCCAATCAGACAGTTTTTCTGCAAGATCATCAGTATCAGAATCACTGAGTTCAACATCACTCTCAGAAGACCCATCAATAATGGTGTCGCTCTCCAAAATAGCTTCACTATCTAATTCTCCCTCGATGATTTCTGCTTGCAAACTATCACTGATCCTGTCAGTCTATTGTAAGTCTGTATACACGGGTTCATTTGGAACCACATCATTTGCACTACCAGTAGGCTGATGATGTTCACGGGTGTCGGATGTTTCGGCCCATAACGGGTTCGGCCCATGGGCCGAACCATCCAACGGCGCAACCGGTGAACCGTGAATTGTTTTCGCTCGCATGGGCCGAACCATCCGTGTATGCAACCGGTGCCAGTGGGTGCCGTGGGCCGAAACGACTAACGAATTCTTCGCTAGTTTCATCTGTTTGCAGGTCTTAGCGACTTGTTGTACGCGAGTTGCATTTCAAGTCAATTGTTGTTTATTGAGTGCGCTACATTATTATTGTTTTCGTTTATTGAGTGCGCTACATTATTATTGTTTTCGCAACCAATATTACCTATTTGTTATTTAGCGAAATCTTGTACGCTACAGTATTATTATTGTTTTCGAACCAAGTGTTTACGGGGTGTCGGATGTTTCGGCCCAAGTGTTTATAAGTTATAATAGTGAAAAACATACAAATGCGCGGATAATTAAATGGTTTTTATTATTAGTTTCATCTGTTTGCAGGTCTTAGCGACTTGTTGTACGCGAGTTGCATTTCAAGTCAATTGTTGTTTACTGAGTGCGCTACATTATTATTGTTTTCGCAACCAATATTACCTATTTGTTATTTAGCGAAATCTTTTACGCTACATTATTATTATTGTTTTAGAACAAAGTGTTTATAAGTTATAATAGTGAAAAACATACAAATGCGCGGATAAGTAAATTGTTTTTATTAAACATAAACATTTAGATATACACACACAAATTACTATACAAACGACATTAGGCAGTAATTTGGTTCAGTTATAAAATTAAACCAAATAATATAAAATGAAATTATACCTAAGTATAAACATACATATAAAAGAGTTTTAAATGTGTCGATATTAAATATAGCAAAATACAAACGTATTCTTAAAAACATGTATTACCGTATATAACATATAATCTTGAATTTAAAAGGCGATCACTATTAATTGAAATATAGTCATTAAAATACAAACAATACAGAGGCTATACATACAATTACATGCAGCATATTCGTTCATTATAATAAAAATAAAATCAAAATTTGTGGTCATCTGCCAATTCAAAGAATAAAGAAAAAAAGCAACAGGATGACATGACATTCTTAGGTTGGTGTCAGTCTACTCAAAGAACGTAGCGTTTCCCTTTCGTTTCGTTCACCCTTTACGAGACGCTCCCAGATTGAAAATAAAGCATTCTTCCTGTCATGGCTTCTTCTCCGCATTGTTGCTAGCGTGTTATCCCGTAGTACTGTTAGTCTGTCGTCGGCGATCTTTGACTCGGCACCCAGCAAGTTCATAAGCAAGTACAACTCGAGGTTGCCTCGAGTTGCCTTGCTGTTCAGACGCCGATGCCAGCCCTCGACATCGTTGTTTGTCCGAATACAGCGGAAGAAGACGGACCTATGACGGAAGTATAAAGAGAATAACATTATATTGTTTATACGGCGTTGACACATGGAGAATGATGCAGTAAACAGTGAAAATGATAGACACAACTATTCTTTGTAAATTGTCTGACAAGGTTAGGCACACAAAAGGAAAGGACCAAACAACGTGGTCGATACTAGCCTACCGTTTGCGCCGACAATGTAAAATAATATCTGTGTACTTACCATGTGCTTGTTGGCCAGACGATGCTCTCTACCCACGTCTCCTTGATGTATCTGCACAACTGTGTCTGGGCGTCTGTGACAGCCTCGGTAGTCAGCTGTTGCAGGAGCATGTTGATGTGCTCGTGGGGCATGAGCGGCAGAGCGAGAAGTTGCCGACAGTACGCTCGAAGGCCATGGTCCCGGCGGTAGGCCGTCTGCAGGCCGAGCTCCTGCATCCTCCGGAAGACAGCCTGCGTCCAGTGAAAGTGGCAGCCTCGAACCTCGACACCTGGCCACTCTGCAACACGCACATTATATCATACAATATATGCATAGTGTGCGACATACATACGTACGTACGTACGTACGTACGTACGTACGTACATACATACATTGGTGACATTGTCAATTCCTTGTTGGTGACATTGTCAATTCCTCCAACCTCCACAAGCCCACTGTCAGGACTTGATAATGAACCCGCCTACGTTTTGACCAGTATGAAAAACTTGGTTTCATAGGAGCATCCATAATCACTAAAAACTGTAGAAATAAACAAATATAAACGTGTTTTGCTGTGCTGAGTGACCACTTTTATGCTAACGATCCTATTATTCCCTATTATCGCTCGTCCAACAATAAAATCAATTAAAATACAATAACCCGTTTAAGTTGTTATATGGTACGAAAACTGTTATGAAATACAACCTTTATATGTGACAATCGGTATATTTTACTATAATTAAACATTACCTCAAATTGCTACCGACAAATAACGTATTTTCTGCTTGGTGCTAACGGTTGGATGACTAAACCGCCAATTCTCTTACATACCGCATTTCTGACATTCTTCTCCCACGCTGTATCACTACATAGACGTGTTATCCCCGGTTGGCGAGTCGCTCTTCGGATTACATGATTAATCGTAAGTTGGATGTCGTTGGCAAAACGATGGGGAAACGTTCCCATGCAGATCGCGACGGTGGCAACTATTTGACAACGGAACCCCAACCAATGAGCATATGCGAGAATCTTCGCTAGGTGTCGCTACGATGTTTTAATAGTTGGCGTAACGTTGACGAGAAGTCGCCGCGTTGCCGTCTGCCCACTACAAGTTTCACCGTTGGCCCAACGTTGACATTAGGTCAACATGCAGACCGCGATCGTGGCGAGCTTATTACAATGTTGGCCCAACCTAGCTGTGTGTGTGTGTGTGTGTGTGCGTGCGTGCGTGCGTGCGTGCGTGCGTGTGTGTGTGTGTTCATTTATAACTTCACCATGGAAATTACTACTAGCATCTGAGGAGGTCAGAAGCTATGTTTTGAGTGTCATTCCTACACCAAGAAGGGGGACCAACAATATTACTCTTCAATGTTAGTGAAGCCAGCGTCGATCCTGATCATGCAAGGGTGCTGTGGTCAATGATCTCCAGATCCATAATGTGATCAACAAGACTGCCTGCAACCATGATGGTGACACGACACGGATAGAAGCTGCAAAGGTCCGTGAGGACCTGAAAAATAAGGCAGCTAATACCAGGGGCACTCCAAACCACCTGATCTCTGACTCGTTACTGTCTACCACTGTTCGTGGAAGCATCACCCCAAGAACCCATCTTCCACCACTGATCTGATCTGACTATCAACGATACCTGGAAGACAACTGGTGACAAGATCATCTCATATACACTCCAGGGGATAGGCCATTGCATTAGGCTAAAGTGACTTCGACTTGTCATTAAATGTTATGTTATTGTAGTAATAATGATAAAACTGCAAAATGATTTTCACTTGTCAACTATCATAGAAAAAAGGGGCAGATGTCGGGGGGGGGGCAAATATGCTAGGAGGCAGATGTCCGGGGGGAGGGCAAGAGTCCTAGGGGCAAATGTCTGGGGGGGCATGTGACCGCAACCCATGTATATCGCTATCAGTTGTGGTATCATTGATATTTCATCAAATTTACTGGAAAGTTTGAGTTTTTAAAATCCTAATCTACAACATGTATTCTCCATGGGGAAATTTTTAATTACTACAAAGGGCAAACTCTACAGCCACATGTAGCAGCATTGTACAGGTGACCAGTGACCTGTTTAGCATGGGAAACTTGTGGGCTGAACATTAGGCTTGGATAAATAAGGGGCTGCTTTCAAGTGGGGCAGGCTTCCTCTCTCACACAAAGGGAATGAGCAGGCAGTAAATAAACCTTATACACTGAGAAAGAAAATGAGGCCTGAATGGTCTGATTTTGGTTTTACTGTCTGTTACGGTAACTTAGTATTTCTTTTTGATGCAAATGCTTGATTATATTGTTCTTGGTCACGATGTTTCAATAACAGAGTAGACAGTGGCTATGCTGTAATGTTGACAACTTCCTGGCTCTTGCCAGATTCAGCGTGACATGCTAATAGCAGACAAATATGATTTTTAAAGTAATATAAGTAAATATAAGGGTAAATATTAACAGTATCAAGTCAATAATTCCAACAAAATCAATTCCAATTCCCAAAAAAATAAATTCCAATTAAAAAAAAATCAATTCCGGAACTGGAATTGAGGGTCAGTTCCAATTCCGGAATGAAATTGCCCACATGCCTGAAGTATATTCATGACAATATATTGTCTCTGTATACTATAGCAACAGTCATGAACAGTATAATTAAACTGAAACAAGCTTAAGTATGTGGGGCTTTTGTCGGGAGGGGCTTTTGTCCATGCATCATACTATTTAGCAAATGCTCTCAGTATAATACATAATGATTATATATGTATTTACATATTTACACACACACACACACACACACATATATATATATATATATATATATATATATATATATATATATATATATATATATATATATATATATATATATATATATATATATATATATATATATATATATATATATATATATATATATACACATGTGGGCAGGTATGTGTGTGCGTGCAGCATTTATAAGGTAAAGATGTCACAAGCATAGATCTGCATTTGATCCAATAACAATATTCATGCATTATGTTATCTAAATCGGATGTCAGATATAAAATAAGGAACCCCATAGAAAGTGTATCTATGGGTCCATATTTTGTTATGGAATTTGGACCTCCCTGGCCCATTGAAAACAGTACAATGTTGATTAGATAATATAATGCACTTTGGAGCTAGAATGCTACAGTTTTGGTTATATGCGTTTTGTTATGTTACCAGTGGCATTCGTCAAACTGACCAAAGAGATTCATTAAAAACATTAAGCGATCAGTGAAATACCCATTGGTTGAATTAACATGGCTCTATAAGGAACATGCTTGTCCCTGTGGTTGACTACTTTATATATTCTATGACACTGGCACTCTTATATTCTAAAAATAATATGTACAAGAGAAAGTTTCTCATATTGTGATTAATTTTTATTATGCAAAAGATGAATTTTGTAAAATTTTCAAGTCACTGTATGAGTAAACTTTTCAGATGAAGGATTCAGCATTCGTTCGTACAAGTACAGGTACTAGTTTGAAGCATACAGCGCTACGGGTGATGCCGTCTATCTTTACATTACGGATGTCACCTTTAGTGCCGTCACTGCTACTACTGCTGTGACACCACCAACAACTGATGCTGAAATGTAAATCGATCCGGTAACGATATTTCAAATGCGACACTTCGCGAATGCTGCTGTAGTCACGGATGACATTATTGCACCAATGAACGTTGATCATGACTACTCTTACGTGAAGCTTCCATCAGATTCAGTGAGAACAGAGATATTGGTGAAGATTATGCTCACTATGTGATGACAGCGACATAACCGAGGGTGACTCAACCAGCTCCGACACCTATGAGAAAGAGAAGAAGTCTGCCATTCGAGAGAAAAACATATTTCACCTTTCTGCACCTGCCACACACCAAACATCCATAAACTGTGACACAGGTTGTACTCATGTCTGATCTATCGCCAAGGTCTTTCAGATACTGTTGTGTCTGTCAGATTTCTACCCATGGATGAGTGAAAGGTGAATTGAATCTGTTAGGTGTACATGTACTATCAGTCAGAACAAGTAGTGTATTGGTGTATATTTACTGCCAGTAGTGTATTGGAACAGATGGTTGGTATGCAAGTACTATCAGTCAGAACAAGTAGTGTATTGATACATATGATTGGTGTACATTTACTGTTAGTACAAGTAGTGTATTTGGTAGAGAATGAGACGCTTGGTTTACATTTGCTCTCGGTAGGAACAAGTAGTATATTCAGTCAGAACAAGTAGTATATTGGATACACATGATTGGTGTACATTTACTGTCAGAAGAAATAGTGAAATGGTGCAGATTCCAGAATGAGATGATCGGTGTACATTTACTGTTGGTATGAACAAGTAGTGTATTGGTATGCATGATTGGTGTACATTTACTGTTAGTCAGAACAAGCAGTATTGTTACAAATGATTGGTGTACATTTACTGTCCAATCAAAACAAGTAGTGTATTGCCATTTGTACAGATGATGATGGTGAAACAGTTAAAATGCCTTGGCTTTATCAAGATCAATTATTTCCTAAGCAAAACTACCAGTATATTTGATATGTTGTGGTATAATAATTATGTGTGTAACTGTGATATCCATGTTCCAGGTTGTATTTCCCGGTGGTAGAAGTCACTGTTTTTAGTCAATGTTTAGTCTTGGCTTCAGTCGTTCTAGTTAGCCTTATTTCTTTTTATTGTCATCAATTTATTCAACACAAAATCAAACACAATATTAAAATACAGTCACTGTACACTTCATTAGATTATTAGACCAACACCTAGCATCGCCCTGTTTGTGCATATCAATACAAAATCTTCGTCTTCGCCTTCGTACGATGATGCAACGACCAACGCGGTCGGGCACACATAGCCATAGCCTAGCCTAGTAGCTTAGTAGTAGCATAGTAGCTTCCTCGGCGCAGCATGATGATTCAACGTAAACGTGCGCAGACATCGGGACGCAGTTTCCACAGGCTCACCACATCACATTACCTAGTCAGGAATCGTTGACAGTCAAAGCGCTGTTATAATTTTTCATGAATCCAACGTCAACAAAGACGAAGCCGACTTGGAGTCAACCGTTGTTTCCGTGTGGCCTGTCGAACTAGACTCTTCGTCTGTGGTTTCCATTTATCCAAAGATAGACAACTATTACGGAAGTTCAGTAAACCACTAATCGCTAGTAGCAGATCTGGTAAAACTGTCACAAGCGATGCATCTATCTTGTAAACAAGTAAAAAAATAGTTCCAGTATTCCGTTATCGCATATTCTCGTTGGTTAGCGTCTCGTGTGTTCGAGACGTGTGTGACGTTTTCCACGATTTATTGCGTGTTTTGTTTTAATTTCTTTAACTTTTTTTATTTGGAGCGAACAAAAACGCTATTTTGTTGACATGTGTAAACACTTGTATATATAACAGAGACCCATATATATTTTTTTCGCTCTAGAATGCCTATTTACGAAATAAATCGCAAAAAAATCGAAAATTTACATTGATTAGATATACGCGACTCAAACCACTCTTTTCGACAACAAGATGGCGATACGCAGTGATGCATTTTGTCGATTTTTGCCTCAAACAAAATAATTTTTTTAGTTTATCTCAAAAATTAGCAGGTATCTGTCACCATTAATGCATAGTTAGATAATATATATTTAAATATACGGCGTAACTCAAAATTGCTTCAGTTCCCCTTTAAATCGTTGTATTAACGTGTCAGGTTACGTGCTTCACAGAACAAACACGAGTCTCCAGAAAATCTACGAATCTCAGTAACTCTTTCATAAGCTAACGATACAAAGAAAACGGGTATGTTAAGTAAGTAGCTGGTGAACGTCTATTATAACCAGAGCTGTCAGTTTACAGCGTTTGTTGATAACATAGTGCACTATTAACACAACTGTTACAGAGTGGTTGATAACTTAGTGCACTGTTAACACACCTGGTACAGTGTGGTGGATAACGTAGTGAACTCTTAAAATAACTGGTACGGTGTGGTTGATAATTTAGTGAACTATTGACACAACTGGTACAGTGTGGTTGACAATTTAGTGCATTATTAACACAACTGGTACAGTGTGGTTGATAACTTAGTGCACTATTAACACAACTTGTACAGTGTGGATGATAACTTAGTGCACTATTAACACAACTGGTACAGTGTGGTTGATAAGTTAGTGCACAATTAACACAACTAGTACAGTATGGTTGATAACTTAGTGCACTATTAACACAATTGGTACAGTGTGGTTGATAACTTAGTGCACTATTAACACAACTGGTACAGTGTGTTAATAGTACATCCAAGTTAGCAACATCCCCAGTAGCTTTAGTACGAGTGTTTTGTCACAAGATACAGTATCACGAATACGTGCTTCAGCATTTTTCTGCAAACACTTTAGTGAGATTCAGTATTTACACTTCGGCGGCTCTCCCACCATACTTGGGTACTGTATGTGAATACCGAGGTCATTCCATTCTGCTCCATTTCACCTAGTTTGCAGCATGACCCACCTGCCATCTATCATTAGTGCTCACCACGGTGAGATACAATTACCCATACGTAACCATCCTGAATGTATTCAGCGATGGACCGACCACCCAGTAAGGGCAGGAGGGGAATGTTCATCTCCTGTCATCCGAACCATTCCAATTAGGCTTCAGTGCAGTGCCTTCGCATTTTTTGAGTCTGGACACGGGAAAGGGGCCCCGGATGGGATTGGTGGATCACACAAACGGTCTGCAGATCGCTATGTTACACTCGGTCGGGACATTCAAATGCAGAAACCCCTTTTGACGTACTTCAAAGCAAGCAATCCGTAATCCGCCTGTATTATGTTGACAAGGACATAATCGTCGGGAATACAGCGGAATTCAGTAAGATGAACGTATCAACCGTAAAGGGTACCATGAAGCTCCACCAAATCATTTCAATGGAGGCTGGGATGTTCAAGTATTGTGATGTCAGGGAATTCCGCTTCTATGTACAAAATCAAGGATGTCCACCCCGGTCTAGCTGCCCATCCACTGATCCATCTCGGTGCTCACCTCCTGTCCCATCTTGGTCTCACTGCCCATTTCCAAGTCCGTCTCGGTCTAACTGCCAATCTCCTGGACCATCCCAGTCTCACCGTGAGACCAGTTCGATGTCAAGTGAACACGAGGGTGCAAATGTCCACGCAGCCAAGAACGTGTCACTTTCTGTGGGTGATTGTGAAAATGGTTTTAGCTGAGTTTGTTGTACATAAAATATAGATACGACACATTACCCACATTGTAGACCAATGTATATAACTCTATATATCCTCAGGATAAATGCAGTCTGGTGTAGCTTGTCCGTAACACCAGTAACAAAACATGACTAGTAGAACCATTAAATTATGTAAATCAGCCAGATTCAGCTATCTCCAGTAGTTAGTATGACGTCGACAGGTGGGGGGGGCAGCATTTGCGTCTTCCGGTCAAGCCACTGGTCATTTTCGGCCAATCGATGTCCGAGGGGGTAATTTCCGGTCAAGCATGAGTATACATACTGACTCTTACCTCTACTGGAAGTATACTTACTGCGCATGCGTGGTAGTGTAACTCCCTCCAGGAAACAGTGGTGCGCATGCGTGGTCGCATAACTTCCTTGGTTTTCCTTCATGTCTAACATTTTCAATTTAATTACACGTGAATTAGTGTAAGTAAAATTGTCATGTTGATGCACATACGTGTAGTGTAATCGAAATGCAGTTTGTTTAAATGTTCGACTCGAGTTCATATTTGAAACGCTGAGTCTTAATTGCGTGTGGTTTATAGACATAAAACGTAACAATATGATGATCTGGTGAATTATATTATCAATAGTCAAAATAGTGGCATTGGTTTCAATGTGTGTTCATTGCGTGCCGATTATGTACGCTTGTTAAGAAGCCAATCGTTTTTGATTTGGGGTTATACGACCATAGATTGGTAGCTCCCTGAAGTGGGTGTCACCTTATTTTCTGCTGATCACTGTCTATTTAAACCTGCGTTCACTACTGGTCTGTCCACAAATCTACACACAAACGCACACGCACACGCACACGCACACACTCTCTTTCTCTCCCTCCGTCCCGCTCCCACTCTTTCTCTTTCCCCTTTCCCTCCTAATCACTCCAGTTCCCTCTCCCTCTCCCTCTATCTCCGAAACGGCCACAGGGGGATTCGTTTGACGTTTCTATCTCAACATGTCCTTTTTGGTGGTTTTGTTCTGGGATTCGATTTACATATACGTCCCCCAGAATGTGGATGGCGTCGAGATTGATGTACACGTCAGACGTGGCGTTGGTGTTGCTGACATTCTCAGTGGTGAGATTCGTATTGTTTTACAATTGTTTCAAAAATATTGTTTCGTTTCGCCCGTTCTCTATCTCATTGTAATGTTTTCCAAGTTGTCAAAGTTAATAGTACTTGTGAGCACGGTAGCCAGGGGTGAAGTGTAGTGTTTGAACAATACAGTGGACTGGATATATAACACCTTTGTTTTATTTTTTAATTAACTTACCTGACCTAACTTCATTACGTTTTTAGTGCTTGATGTGGAGGAGCCACTGGGCGTGGATGCCGTTGTACTACCTGTGGCTACAAACCACCTGGAGGCTATTAACAGTGACATCCGTCGCCAGATCCAGACGCTCGACCAATATCGGCGACTGTTTTAGGAAACTGAGGAGATGTACCCCAGAGTGTCCCTTGCTCTCACTGGTGTACTCCCCCGTTACGATGAGTGGGAGGCAGGAAGAACAGTGTTCTCAAGCTCTAGCATCGGATGGGTAGGTCAGATGTCTTGAATGCCCTAGGTCTCAGGCTTGTTCCTATGGTAAATAGGGGCATTTTCTCACTTCCACTCATGTTCGCGCCAACCAACACAATTATACATGTCTTTGACTGCTTCTATTCTCGCTGGTGTTTTCCGATGAAGCCTAGACTTTTTTCCGGAAACATTTACCAAAACAAGCCTGTTTCATCACACTTCAATACATTCTCTGGCTCGTATCTAGCAAGAATATATTCCATGACCACTTCCCGCCAGTCTGTTACCACTCCTTGGTCCACAGCACCGGCTTCTCCGACCTTCGATATCTTCCTTACATTCCATCTGTCTAACCAAGCACTACTAGGAGCCTTATCATGCTTGAACTCTTTTGCAAATCCCCCTGTGGCCGTTTTGGAGATAGAAGGACAGGGAGAGGGAACAGGATTGACTAGGAGGGAAATGGAGAGAGAGAGAGAGAGAGAGAGAGAGAGAGAGAGAGATAGAGATAGGGTGTGTGTGTGTGTGTGTGTGTGTGTGTGTGTGTGTGTGTGTGTGTGTGTGTGTGTGTGTGTGTGTGTGTGTGTGTGTGTGTGTGTGTGTGTGTGTGTGTGTGTGTGTGTGTGTGTGTGTGTGTGTGTGTGTGTGTGTGTGTGTGTGTGTGTGTGTGTGTGTGTGTGTGTGTGTGTGTGTGTGTGTGTGTGTGTGTGTGTGTGTGTGTGTGTGTGTGTGTGTGTAGATTTGTGGACAGACCCACTTCAGGGAGCTACCTATCTAATGCCGTATAACCCCAAGTCAAAAACAATTGGCTTCTTAAAAAGCGTATATAATCGGCACGCAATGAGCACACATTGAAACTAATGCCACTCTTTTGACTGTTGATTATATAATTCACCAGATCATCACATTACTACGTTTTATGTATATAAACCACACGCAATTAAGACTCAGCGTTTCAAATATGAACTCGAGTCGAACATTTAAACAAACGGCATTTCGATTACGCTACACGAATGTGCATCAAAATGACAATTTTACTTACACCAATTCACGTGTAATTAAACTGAAAATGTTAGACATGAAGGAAAACCAAGGAAGTTATGCGACAACGCATGCGCAGCACTGTTTCCTGCAGGGAGTTACACCACCCTGCATGCGCAGTAAGTATACTTCCAGTAGATGTAACAGTCATACGTCAGTATGTATACTCTTGCTTGACCGGAAATTACCCCCTCGGACATCGATTGACCGGAAATGACCAGTGGCTTGACCGGAAGACGCAAATGCTGCCCCCACCCCATCTGTCGACGTCATAAAAAACTACTGGAGATAGCTGAATCTGGCTGATTTACATAATTTAAAGGTTCTGCTAGTCATGTTTTGTCAGTGGTGTTACGGACAAACTACACCAGAGTGCAGGTATCCTGACGATATGTAGAGTTATATACATTGGTCTCTAATGTGGGTAATGGGTCGTATTTATATTTTATGTACAACAAACTCAGCTAAAACCATTTTCACAATCACCCACTCAAAGTGACACGTTCTTGGCTGCGTGAACATATGTACCGCCGTGTTCACTTGACATCGAACTGGTCTTACGGTGAGACGGGAATGGACCAGGAGATAGGCAGTTAGACCGAGACTGACGTGGAGATGGGCAGTAAGACCAAGATGGGACAGGAGGTGAGCACCGAGATGGATCAGTGGATGGGCAGGTAGACCGGGATGGACCAGGAGTTGGAAATCCTTGATTTTGTTCATAGAAGCGGAATTCCCTGGTATCACAATACTTGATTATCCCAGCCTCCGTTGAAATGATTTGGTGGAGCTTCATGGTACCCTTTACGGTTGATACGTTCAGCTTACTGAATTCCGCTGTATTCCCACGACTATGTCCTTGTCAACATCATACAGGCGGATTATGGATTGCTTGCTTTGAAGTACATTACAAAGGGTTTCTGCATTTGAGTGTCCCGACCGAGTGTAACATGGCGATCTGCAGACCGTTTCTTTGACCTACCAATCCCATCCGTGGTCCCTTTCTGTGTCCAGACTCCAAAAATGCCAAGGCACTGCACTGAAGCCTATTTGGAATGGTTCGGATGACAGGAGATGAAAATTCCCCTCCTGCCTTTACTGGGTGGTCGGTCCATCGCTGAGTACATTCAGGATGGTTACGTCTGGGTAGTTGTATCTCACCATGGTGAGCACTAATGCTAGATGACAGGTGGGTCATGCTGCAAACTAGATGAAATGGAGCAGAATGGAATGACCTCGGTATTCACATACAGTACCCAAGTGTGGTAGGAGATCTGTTAGTGAGAACCGCCGAAGTGTAAAGACTGAATCTCACTAAAGTGTTTGCAGAAAAGTGCTGAAGCACATATTCGTGATGCTGTATCGTTTGACAAAACACTGATACTAAAGCTACTGGGGATGTTGCTAACTTGGATGGAGTTGTATTACGTCTAGTCACTGTCATTGTGATAAGGGGCACATAAACACGGTACCAATTGTTTTTGCCAAAACCCATTGCGTCGCCAACATAATTTAACGTGGATATCACTAGCCTAGAATTTACGTTGCGTACCACACTGTACACTAAGTTATCAACCACAATGTTCCAGTTGTGTTAATATTGAACTAAATTGTCAACCACACTGTACCAGTTTTGTTAATAATGCACTAAATTATCAACCACACTGTACCAGTTGTGTCAATAGTTCACTAAGTTATCAACCACACTGTACCAGTTGTGTTAATAGTGCACTAAGTTACCAACCACACTGTACCAGTTGTGTTAATAGTGCACTAAGTAATAAACCACACTGTACCATTTGTTTTAATTGTGCACTAAGTTATCAACCACACTGTACCAGTTGTGTTAATAGTGCACTAAATTATCAACCACTTATCAACCACACTGTATCAGTTGTGTTAATAGTGCACTAAGTTATCAACCAAGCTGTACCAGTTGTGTTAATAGTGCACTAAGTTATCAACCACACTGTATCAGTTGTGTTAATAATGCACAAAGTTATAAATCACACTGTACCAGTTGTGTTAATAGTGCACTAAGTTATCAACCACTTATCAACCACACTGTATCAGTTGTGTTAATAGTGCACTAAGTTATCAGCCACACTGTACCAGTTGTGTTAATAGTGCACTAAGTTATCAACCACAATGTTCCAGTTGTGTTAATATTGAACTAAGTTGTCAACCACACTATACCAGTTTTGTTAATAATGCACTAAATTATCAACCACACTGTACCAGTTGTGTCAATAGTTCACTAAGTTATCAACCACACTGTACCAGTTATTTTAAGAGTTCACTACGTTATCAACCACACTGTACCAGGTGTGTTAATAGTGCACTAAGTTATCAACCATTCTGTAACAGTTGTGTTAATAGTGCACTATGTTATCAACAAACGGTGTAAACTGACAGCTTTATGTATAATAGACGTTCACCAGCTACTTACTTAACATGCCCGTTTTCTTTGTATCGTTAGCTTATGAAATGAAGGTAGTGGATTTAATGCAAGAGTTACTGAGATTCGTAGATTTTGTGTAAACTCGTGTTTGTTATGTGAGGCTCGTAACCTGACACGCTAATATAACGATTTAAAGTAGGCGTTCCGTTATTGTTTGATGTCTCAATTAGTTGTTTTATTTTGTTACGGTTGAATATATTTCGAAAGCTTATTTGACACGGAAGAATGAGAATCAGGGTCACCAGTTCGCAGCAAGAAGATACGAGCCGAAGACGCCAGTACTGTCTATGTACTGGCTTGAAGATAAATTCCAGCCTTCTGTTTAACTCGTCGATATCATGAAGATTTCTCCGTGGGAACTGAAGCGGTTTCTGAGGAAGCTACATTTTTCAAATGTATCCGTAATAATTCAGCAAAGTAGGTGACTTGGAAGTTGTGGAAATCGTGCGAAACGTCGTTTTAGACAGTGGTCGCTTTAATGTGGTGACTCGACAGAAATGTTTTTCGAGTCAGATTTCGGGGAGGAAATAAAACGGGGTTTATTATTTAGTGCAACTGAATACATGCTGCTTTGTTTTCGCAAATGGTGTCACATTTACCTGTTTGTCAGTAAGTGTGTAGTGTAGGCAGCAGTGGATACTTGTTATCATTGCTACATTGATTTGTGCACTATTAACACAACTGATACAGTGTGGTTGATAAGTGGTTGATAACTTAGTGCACTATTAACACAACTGGTACAGTGTGGTTTATAACTTTTTGCACTATTAACACAACTGATACAGTGTGGTTGATAACTTAGTGCACTATTAACACACCTGGTACAGTGTGGTTGATAACGTAGTGAACTCTTAAAATAACTGGTACAGTGTGGTTGATAACTTAGTGAACTATTGACACAACTGGTACAGTGTGGTTGATAATTTAGTGCATTATTAACAAAACTGGTACATTGTGGTTGATAACTTAGTGCACTATTAACACAACTGGTACAGCGTGGCTGATAACTTAGTGCACTATTAACACAACTGATACAGTGTGGTTGATAAGTGGTTGATAACTTAGTGCACTATTAACACAACTGATACAGTGTGGTTGATAACTTAGTGCACTATTAACACAACTGGTACAGGGAAAGGGGGAGAGAGAAAGAGTGGGAGCGGGACGGAGGGAGAGAAAGAGAGTGTGTGCGTGTGCGTGTGCGTGTGCGTGTGCGTGTGTGTGTAGATTTGTGGACAGACCAGTAGTGAACGCAGGTTTAAATAGACAATGATCAGCAGAAAATAAGGTGACACCCACTTCAGGGAGCTACCAATTTATGGTCGTATAACCCCAAGTCAAAAACAATTGGCTTCTTAACAAGCGTACATAATCGGCACGCAATGAACACACATTGAAACCAATG
Source organism: Lamellibrachia satsuma (assembly GCA_033239005.1). Lineage (NCBI taxonomy): Eukaryota > Metazoa > Annelida > Polychaeta > Sabellida > Siboglinidae > Lamellibrachia > Lamellibrachia satsuma. Next base: position 1,104,164 of record BSQZ01000063.1, on the reverse strand, counting down.
CCACTATTTTGACAATTGATAATATAATTCACCAGATCATCATATTGTTACGTTTTATGTATATAAACCACACGCAATTAACTCAGCGTTTCAAATATGAACTCGAGTCGAACATTTAAACAAACGGCATTTCGATTACACTACACGTATGTGCATCAAAATGACAATTTTACTTACACTAATTCACGTGTAATTAAATTGAAAATGTTAGACATGAAGGAAAACCAAGGAAGTTATGCGACCACGCATGCGCAACACTGTTTCCTGGAGGGAGTTACACTACCACGCATGCGCAGTAAGTATACCTCCAGTTAAGGTAAGAGTCAGTATGTATACTTATGCTTGACCGGAAATTACCCCCTCGGACATCGATTGGCCGAAAATGACCAGTGGCTTGACCGGAAGACGCAAATGCTGCCCCCCCACCTGTCGACGTCATACTAACTACTGGAGATAGCTGAATCTGGCTGATTTACATAATTTAATGGTTCTATTAGTCATGTTTTGTTACTGGTGTTACGGACAAGCTACACCAGACTGCAGTTATCCTGAGGATATATAGAGTTATATACATTGGTCTATAATGTGGGTAATGTGTCATATCTATATTTTATGTACAACAAACTCAGCTAAAACCATTTTCACAATCACCCACAGAAAGTGACACGTTCTTGGCTGCGTGGACATTTGCACCCTCGTGTTCACTTGACATCGAACTGGTCTCACGGTGAGACTGGGATGGTCCAGGAGATTGGCAGTTAGACCGAGACGGACTTGGAGATGGGCAGTGAGACCGAGACGGGACAGGAGGTGAGCACCGAGATGGATCAGTGGATGGGCAGCTAGACCGGGGTGGACAAGGAGTTGGACATCCTTGATTTTGTACATAGAAGCGGAATTCCCTGACATCACAATACTTGACCATCCCAGCCTCCGTTGAAATGATTTGGTTGAGCTTCATGGTGCCCTTTACGGTTGATACGTTCATTTTACTGAATTCCGCTGTATTCCCGACGATTATGTCCTTGTCAACATATTACAGGCGGATTACGGATTGCTTGCTTTGAAGTACGTCAAAAAGGGGTTTCTGCATTTGAATGTCCCGACCGAGTGTAACATAGCGATCTGCAGACCGTTTCTTTGATCCACCAATCCCATCCGGGGCCCCTGTCCCGTGTCCAGACTCAAAAAAGCGAAGCCTAATTGGAATGGTTCGGATGACAGGAGATGAACATTCCCCTCCTGCCTTTACTGGGTGGTCGGTCCATCGCTGAGTACATTCAGGATGGTTACGTCTGGGTAATTGTATCTCACCATGGTGAGCACTAATGATAGATGGCAGGTGGGTCATGCTGCAAACTAGGTGAAATGGAGCAGAATGGAATAACCTCGGTATTCACGTACAGTACCCAAGTGTGGTGGGAGAGCCGCCGAAGTGTAAATACTGAACCTCACTAAAGTGTTTGCAGAAAAATGCTGAAGCACGTATTCGTGATACTGTATCTTGTGACAAAACACTCGTACTAAAGCTACTGGGGATGTTGCTAACTTGGATGTACTATTAACACACTGTACCAGTTGTGTTAATAGTGCACTAAGTTATCAACCACACTGTACCAATTGTGTTAATAGTGCACTAAGTTATAAACCACACTGTACCAGTTGTGTTAATAGTGCACTAAGTTATCAACCACACTGTTCTAGTTGTGTTAATAGTGCACTAACTTATCAACCACACTGTACCAGTTATGTTAATAGTGCACTAAGTTATCATCCACACTGTACAAGTTGTGTTAATAGTGCACTAAGTTATCAACCACACTGTACCAGTTGTGTTAATAATGCACTAAATTGTCAACCACACTGTACGAGTTGTGCCAATAGTTCACTAAATTATCAACCACACCGTACCAGTTATTTTAAGAGTTCACTACGTTATCCACCACACTGTACCAGGTGTGTTAACAGTTCACTAAGTTATCAACCACTCTGTAACAGTTGTGTTAATAGTGCACTATGTTATCAACAAACGCTGTATACTGACAGCTCTGGGTATAATAGACGTTCACCAGCTACTTACTTAACATACCCGTTTTCTTTGTATCGTTAGCTTATGAAATGAAGGTAGTGGATTTAATGCAACAGTTACTGATATTCGTAGATTTTCTGTAGACTCGTGTTTGTTCTGTGAAGCACGTAACCTGACTCGCTAATACAACGATTTAAAGGGGAACTGAAGCAATTTTGAGTTACGCCGTATATTTAAATATATATTATCTAACTATGCATTAATGGTGACAGATACCTGCTAATTTTTTAGATAAACTAAAAAAATTATTTTGTTCGAGGCAAAAATCGACAAAATGCATCACTGCGTATCGCCATCTTGTTGTCGAAACGAGTGGTTTGAGTCGCGTATATCTAATCAATGTAAATTATCGATTTTTTGCGACTTATTTTGTAAATAGGCATTCTGGAGCGAAAAAAAAGATCTGGGTCTCTGTTATATATACAAGTGTTTACACACATCAACAAAATAGCGTTTTTGTTCGCTCCAAATAAAAAAGTTAAAGAAATTAAAACAAAACACGCAATAAATCGTGGAAAACGTCACACACGTCTCGAACACACGAGACGCTAACCAACGAGAATATGCGATAACGGAATACCGGAACTATTTTTTTACTTGTTTACAAGATAGATGCATCGCTTGTGACAGTTTTACCAGATCTGCTACTAGCGATTAGTGGTTTACTGAACTTCCGTAATAGTTGTCTATCTTTGGAGAAATGGAAACCACAGACGAAGAGTCTAGTTCGACAGGCCACACGGAAACAACGGTTGACTCCAAGTCGGCTTCGTCTTTGTTGACGTTGGATTCATGAAAAATTATAACAGCGCTTTGACTGTCAACGATTCCTGACTAGGTAATGTGATGTGGTGAGCCTGTGGAAACTGCGTCCCGATGTCTGCGCACGTTTACGTTGAATCATCATGCTGCGCCGAGGAAGCTACTATGCTACTAATAAGCTACTAGGCTAGGCTATGGCTATGTGTGCCCGACCGCGTTGGTCGTTGCATCATCGTACGAAGGCGAAGACGAAGATTTTGTATTGATATGCACAAACAGGGCGATGCTAGATGTTGGTCTAATAATCTAATGAAGTGTACAGTGACTGTATTTTAATATTGTGTTTGATTTTGTGTTGAATAAATTGATGACAATAAAAAGAAATAAGGCTAACCAGAACGACTGAAGCCAAGACTAAACATTCACTAAAAACAGTGACTTCTACCACCGGGAAATACAACCTGGAACATGGATATCACAGTTACTCACATAATTATTATGCCACAACATATAAAATATACTGGTAGTTTAGCTTAGGAAATAATTGATCTTGATAAAGCCAAGGCATTTTAACTGTTTCACCATCATCATCTGTACAAATGGCAATACACTACTTGTTTTGATTGGACAGTAAATGTACACCAATCATTTGTAACAATACTGCTTGTTCTGACTAACAGTAAATGTACACCAATCATGCATACCAATACACTACTTGTTCATACCAACAGTAAATGTACACCGATCATCTCATTCTGGAATCTGCACCATTTCACTATTTCTTCTGACAGTAAATGTACACCAATCATGTGTATCCAATATACTACTTGTTCTGACTGAATCTACTACTTGTTCCTACCGAGAGCAAATGTAAACCAAGCGTCTTATTCTCTACCAAATACACTACTTGTACTAACAGTAAATGTACACCAATCATATGTATCAATACAATACTTGTTCTGACTGATAGTACTTGCATACCAACCATCTGTTCCAATACACTACTGGCAGTAAATATACACCAATACACTACTTGTTCTGACTGATAGTACATGTACACCTAACAGATTCAATTCACCTTTCACTCATCCAGGGGTAGAAATCTGACAGACACCCCAGTATCTGAAAGACCTTGGCCGATAGATCAGACATGAGTACAACCTGTGTCACAGTTTATGGATGTTTGGTGTGTGGCAGGTGCAGAAAGGTGAAATATGTTTTTCTCTCGAATGGCAGACTTCTTCTCTTTCTCATAGGTGTCGGAGCTGCTTGAGTCACCCTCGGTTATGTCGCTGTTATCACACAGTGAGCATCATCTTCACCAATATCTCTGTTCTCACTGAATCTGATGGAAGCTTCACGTAGGAGTAGTCATGATCAACGTTCATTGGTGCAATAATGTCATCCGTGACTACAGCAGCATTCGCGAAGTGTCGCACTTGAAATATCGTTACCGGATCGATTTACATTTCAGCATCAGTTGTTGGTGGTGTCACAGCAGTAGTAGCAGTGACGGCACTAAAGGTGACATCCGTAATGTAAAGATAGACGGCATCACCCGTAGCGCTGTATGCTTCAAAACTAGTACCTGTACTTGTACGAACGAATGCTGAATCCTTCATCTGAAAAGATTACTCATACAGTGACTTGAAAATTTTACAAAATTCATCTTTTGCCTGATAAAAATGAATCACAATATGAGAAACTTTCTCTTGTATATATTATTTTTAGAATATAAGAGTGCCAGTGTCATATAGAATATATAAAGTAGTCAACCACAGGGACAAGCATGTTCCCTATGGAGCCATGTTAATTCAACCAATGGGTATTTCACTGATCTCTTAATGTTTTTAATGAATCTGTTTGGTCAGTTTGACGAATGCCACTGGTAACATAACAAAACGCATGTAACCAAAATTGTAGCATTCTAACTCCAAAGTGCATTATATTATCTAATCAACATTGTACTGTTTTCAATGGGCCAGGGAGGTCAAAATTCTATAAGGGGGTCCAAATTCCATAACAAAATATGGACCCATAGATACACTTTCTATGGGGTTCCTTATTTTATATCTGACATCCGATTTAGATAACATAATGCATGAATATTGTTATTGGACCAAATGCAGATGTATGCTTGTGACATCTTTACCTTATAAATGCTGCACGCACACACATACCTGCCCACATGTATATATATATATATATATATATATATATATATATATATATATATATATATATATATATATATATATATATATATATATATATATATATATATATATATATATATATATATATATATGTAAATATGTAAATACATATATAATCATTAGGTATTATACTGAAAGCATCTGCTAAATAGTATGATGCATGGACAAAAGCCCTTCCCGACAAAAGCCCCACAGACTTAAGCTTGTTTCAATTTAATTATACTGTTCATGACTTTTGCTATAGTATACAGAGACAAGATATTGTCATGAATATACTTCAGGCATGTGGGCAATTTCATTCCGGAATTGGAACTGACCCTCAATTCCAGTTCCGGAATTTAATTTTTTTTTAATTGGAATTGATTTTTTTGGGAATTGGAATTGATTTTGTTGGAATTATTGACTTGATACTGTTAATATTTACCCTTATATTTACTTATATTACTTTAAAAATCATATTTGTCTGCTATTAGCATGTCACGCTGAATCTGGCAAGAGCCAGGAAGTTGTCAACATTACAGCATAGCCACTGTCTACTCTGTTATTGAAACATTGTGAACAAGAACAATATAATCAAGCATTTGCATCAAAAAGAAATACTAAGTTACTGTAACAGACAGAAAACCAAAATCAGACCATTCAGGCCTCATTTTCTTTCTCAGTGTACAAGGTTTATTTACTGCCTGCTCATTCCCTTTGTGTGAGAGAGGAAGCCTGCCCCACTTGAATGCAGCCCCTTGTTTATCCAAGCCTAATGTTCAGCCCACAAGTTTCCCCTGCTAAACAGGTCACTGGTCACCTGTACAATGCTGCTACATGTGGCTGTAGAGTTTCCCTTTGTAGTAATTAAAAATTTCCCCATGGAGAATACATGTTGTAGATTAGGATTTTGAAAACTCAAACTTTCCAGTAAATTTGTGGCAGGTGCAGAAATGTGAAATAAGTTTTTCTCTCAAAATTAAATTAATGGCAGACTTCTTCTCTTTCTCATAGGTGTCGGAGCTGCTTGAGTCACCCTCGGTTATGTCGCTGTTATCACACAGTGAGCATCATCTTCACCAATATCTCTGTTCTCACTGAATCTGATGGAAGCTTCACGTAGGAGTAGTCATGATCAACGTTCATTGGTGCAATAATGTCATCCGTGACTACAGCAGCATTCGCGAAGTGTCGCACTTGAAATATCGTTACCGGATCGATTTACATTTCAGCATCAGTTGTTGGTGGTGTCACAGCAGTAGTAGCAGTGATGGCACTAAAGGTGACATCCGTAATGTAAAGATAGACGGCATCACCCGTAGCGCTGTATGCTTCAAAACTAGTACCTGTACTTGTACGAATCAATGCTGAATCCTTCATCTGAAAAGATTACTCATACATTGACTTAAACATTTTACAAAATTCATCTTTTGCATAATAAAAATGAATCACTATATGAGAAACTTTCTCTTGTATATATTATTTTTAGAATATAAGAGTGCCAGTGTCATATAGAATATATAAAGTAGTCAGCCACAGGGACAAGCATGTTCCCTATGGAGCCATGTTAATTCAACCAATGGGTATTTCACTGATCTCTTAATGTTTTTAATGAATCTGTTTGGTCAGTTTGACGAATGCCACAGGTAACATAACCAAACGCATGTAACCAAATAGCATTCTAGCTCCAAAGTGCATTATATTATCTAATCAACATTGTACTGTTTTCAATGGGCCAGGGATGTCAAAATTCTATAAGGGGGTCCAAATTCCATAACAAAATATGGACCCATAGATACACTTTCTATGGGGTTCCTTATTTTATATCTGACATCCGATTTAGATAACATAATGCATGAATATTGTTATTGGACCAAATACAGATCTATGCTTGTGACATCTTTACCTTATAAATGCTGCACGCACACACATACCTGCCCACATGTATATATATATATATATATATATATATATATATATATATATATATATATATATATATATATATATATATATATATATATATATATATATATATATATATATATATATATATCATTAGGTATTATACTGAAAGCATCTGCTAAATAGTATGATGCATGGACAAAAGCCCTCCCGACAAAAGCCCCACAGACTTAAGCTTGTTTCAATTTAATTATACTGTTCATGACTGTTGCTATAGTATACAGAGACAAGATATTGTCATGAATATACTTCAGGCATGTGGGCAATTTCATTCCGGAATTGGAACTGACCCTCAATTCCAGTTCCGGAATTGAATTTTTTTTAATTGGAACTGATTTTTTTCGGAATTAGAATTGATTTTGTTGGAATTATTGACTTGATACTGTTAATATTTACCCTTATATTTACTTATATTACTTTAAAAATCATATTTGTCTGCTATTAGCATGTCACGCTGAATCTGGCAAGAGCCAGGAAGTTTTCAACATTACAGCATAGACACTGTCTACTCTGTTATTGAAACATTGTGACCAAGAACAATATAATCAAGCATTTGCCTCAAAAAGAAATACTAAGTTACTGTAACAGACAGTAAAACCAAAATCAGACCATTCAGGCCTCATTTTCTTTCTCAGTGTACAAGGTTTATTTACTGCCTGCTCATTCCCTTTGTGTGAGAGAGGAAGCCTGCCCCACTTGAATGCAGCCCCTTGTTTATCCAAGCCTAATGTTCAGCCCACAAGTTTCCCATGCTAACCAGGTCACTGGTCACCTGTACAATGCTGCTACATGTGGCTGTAGGGTTTGCCCTTTGTAGTAATTAAAAATTTCCCCATGGAGAGTACATGTTGTATATTAGGATGTTGAAAACTCAAACTTTCCAGTAAATTTGATGAAATATTAATGATACCACAACTGATAGCGATATAAATGGGTTGCGGTCACATGCCCCCCCAGACATTTGCCCTTAGGACACTTGCCCTCCCCCCGGACATCTGCCTCCTAGCATATTTGTCCCCCCCTCCCTGACATCTGCCCCTTTTTTCTATGATAGTTGACAAGTGAAAATCATTTTGCAGTTTTATCATTATTACTACAATAACATAACATTTAATGACAAGTCGAAGTCACTTTAGCCTAATGCAATGGCCTATCCCCTGGAGTGTGTATGAGATGATCTTGTCACCAGTTGTCTTCCAGGTATCATTGATAGTCAGATCAGTGGTGGAAGATGGGTTCTTGGGGTGATGCTTCCACGAACAGTGGTAGACAGTAACGAGTCAGAGATCAGCTGGTTTGGAGTGCCTCTGGTATTAACTGCCTTTTTTCAGGTCCTCACGGACCTAGGCAGCTTCTATCTGTGTCGTGTCACCATCATGGTTGCAGGCAGTCTTGTTGATCACATTATGGATCTGGAGATCATTGACCACAGCACCCTTGCATGATCAGGATCGACGCTGGCTTCACTAACATTGAAGAGTAATCTTGTTGGTCCCCCTTCTTGGTGTAGGAATGACACTCAAAACATAGCTTCTGACCTCCTCAGATGCTAGTAGTAATTTCCATGGTGAAGTTATAAGTGAATTCTGACAACTATATACTATTTATAGGAAAATGGAGTCACTCCAACTCTCCACGGTAAATGCAATTCAAAAGAAACCTTGTTGAGATGGCTACTTTAAAATATCCACAATTGCAATAAAGATAATCCTTTGATTACAGGATCATCTCCAACTACATAAAGTAATTTACTTGGCTGATCTGGCACAAAGAACTTGCAAATTAATTGCAATTAGGGTAATATATATATATATATATATATATATATATATATATATATATATATATATATATATATATATATATATATATATATATATATATATATATATATATATATATCTTGAATTCATGTTCAGAAATAAAAAAGTTAGTTAAAAATACATTTCTTAAACAAAACTTACTTAATCCAGAAGATATGGACAGGGGGCAAATGTCCAGATTTTTAATAAGGCAAGGGGCTAATGTCTGGGGGGCTAGTGTCCTAGGGGCAAGTGACAAAGGAGCAAACCCAATATAAACAGGGGAAACTGTTCAAAACTCAGATTAACAACCCAAGTGTCCAGGGCTCTCCAAAATGTCTGTTTTTTTAACAAAAATCCAGGAGAGGTGTCACAGCAGAAAGTACATATGAAATCGCTGGATGCCATTATAAAGATTATATATGTGTGTGTGTGTGTGTGTGTGTGTGTGTGTGTGTGTGTGCGTGCGTGCGTGCGTGCGTGCGTGCGTGCGTGCGTGCGTGCGTGCGTGCGTGTGTGTGTGCATTTAACGAACAATGATTTTTTAATCATATCTGATTAAATATGATTGTGCACACGTGACATATAAAACTGTGTTAAAACGAATTGAATTTTTCTTTAGCCTAGGATTTTAACACACTGTTAATTTACACTGTTATCAGTCGACTTAGAATAAAATGTAATTAATACATATCTTTATGAACTTCCGGTTATTACATGTGGGGTTTAATCTGATCAATAAAGTAAATTAATTTTATATAATTTTGTCTTATTGTCAAGTCACAAGAATTCAGACATAAATTGTAAAGTGTCATTATAGAAAGCAGACATGTAATCTGACAGTGTTCAACTGGGTAGATGACGATTCCTTAGTTAGTTTCTTTTCCAGCTAGACATTGGGTGAAATACATTTTACTTAAATATTTAAATACTTTTTAAAACGTTTTTGTAACTGCATTTGCACTTAATCACAATGAAAGTATTTGTATATTTAAATATTTCTATAAAGAATTTTAAATGTAAACAGCAACAGCAGGCTTCTGTTGCACTATAGTATACATTGGTTTTGTTTCTCCCATGCATCTACCCCCCCTCCAGGCTTAGCCTTACGCTTGCCGCTGTGGTCTCTAGGCATTTAGAACACAGGAGTCTGAGACTTATTATGACTGTCAATAAATAATATCAAATTATTTTCTCGAATAATGTTGCCTAGTACATACGCCATGGCCCATGTTATAAGGCTGCAGTATATCCTGTAGTACTTACTGAGTTATTGTTTTGAGTACGGCCACGTATTGACGGTACGTCTGATCACGTCGAAATAAAATCGGCGGATTGGAAAACACTCGTAATTATATCAAACTATTAACACTTATTCGCACTTTATTGTATTCATACATTTCGATTTACTATGGGTCATATATATGTAATCTGCATCAGAAAAGTGGTCTCTCGCAGAGCCTATGGCTGGCTGCAAATTCTTCCTCGGAAGTCGATAAAAAGTTTTTTCCTTGCATTTGTAGTACTAGTTGATATATCCAGGAGCCATCCAGTGCACACCGGTTTTGTTTTTATTCGATTTTCCATGCGTTTCGGCCGTTTTTCCGAGAGGTAATACGTCGTTGCTCATATCGATTTACTCTGTGAACGCGGTTCTAAGGAGCTCGTACTCAAACCACTCTGCCGCTGAGCCCCCCCTCCCCGCAGAGCAATATGGCGCCGCCCAGCGAAGATAATGGCAAAGTTAAAAAGGATATTACAAAATTACCGTGGCGTGGCGCCCATCATATAAGGGTGATATATACTGTAAATGGTATGTTATTATGTTTGGGCTAGGTTGTTCGAGTGCTTCACCGCCCCCTTAAAGTACGCATTCCGTTATTGTTTGATGTCTCAATTAGTTGTTTTATTTGTTTACGGTTGAATATATTTCGACAGCTTATTTGACAGCGAAGAATGGGAATCAGGGTCACCAGTTCGCAGCAATTCCGCAAAGTAGGTGATTTGGAAGTTATGGAAATCGCGAGAAACGTCGTTTTAGACAGTGGTCGCTTTAAAGTGGACACTCGACAGAAATGTTCTTTCGAGTCAGATTTCCGGGAGGAAATAAAACGGGGTTTATTATTTAGTGTAACTGAATACATGCTGCTTTGTTTTCACAAATTGTGTCACATTTACCTGTTTGTCAGTGGTTGTGTGTGTGGATATGTGTTATCGTTGCTACATTTATTTGTTATACATTTGAACAAGTAGAATACCCTTTAGAAACATGTTTACCTCGTAATCCAATACTTTGTAATGTAATCTCAATAGCCATGGTACCATTGTATATAATATATCATTAGTTAGTGTCACTGAATGGATGCTGCATTGTTCTCACAAGTGGTGTAATAGTTACCTGTTTGTCAGTGAGTGTGTGTGTAGTGTAGGCAGCAGTTAACATTTGTTATCATTGCTACATATATTTGCTATACACATGAACAAGTAGAATACCCTTTAGAAACATATTTACCTTATATACTGTTATATAATCCAATACTTTCTAATATAATTTCAATACCCATTGTGCCATTGTATACAACATAACATATCATTAGTTAGTGTCACTGAATTTATGCTGCATTGTTCTCAATATATATATATATATATATATATATATATATATATATATATATATATATATATATATATATATATATATATATATATATATATATATATATATATATATATATATATATATATATATATATATTTCCTATACATCTTAACAAGTAGGCTACCTTTTAGAAACATGTTTACCTCTTATTCAATAGCCATTGTGCCATTTTATGTAACAACTGAACATATGATTCAAATGCACATGTATTAATTAAGTTACTTCTGTCCTGCTGTAAAAAGGCGCTCATAATTAAGTGCTTGGAGTTTCATAAAGCTTGTTTTGATGTCGACATAACATCAGTACGGGTATTTATGTCTTGACGACCACAAACGAACGTACGCACCACACACACACGGACACATACACACACGCACGCACGTACGCACGCACGCACGAACGCGCACACACATCAATAAAAGTTGTAAGCGAAGTAACGAAGCAAAACACTTTTATTTGAAGAAGAAATAACAGATTATCGTTACAAATATACCAATAAGAATTATTACACAATCGCTTCGTCGTGTTTTCTTTTCTTCATAGCACTTACGAGAATCCTATACATACGTATTACGTCACTCGTCGCGGCCCTTCTTATCCTCTCTTGGCCTCACTTGACGTTTTGGACAAGGCATATGCACGCGATATAACCATGTATTCAACAAATGTTTCTCGATCGCACAACGTCATTCCATTGAGCGCATTACAAAAGTGAGCCGCTAGAGGGAGCAGCCCTATCACTTCGTCACTCACCTTGAACCCCCTTTTTGTCTCTCTTGACCACCCCTTAACTTTTTGTCTCTCTTGACCACTCCTTAACTTTTTGTCTCTCTTGACCACCCCTTAACTTTTTGTCTCTCTTGACCACCCCTTAAAGGGGGGGTGAAGCACTCGAACAACCATAGCCCAAACATAATAACATACCATTTACAGTATATATCACCCTTATATGATGGGCGCAACGCCACGGTAATTTTGTAATATCCTTTTAAACTTTGCCATTATCTTCGCTGGGCGGCGCCATATTGCTCTGCGGGGGGCTCAGCGGCAGAGTGGTTTGAGTACGAGCTCCTGGCACGGCGTTCACACAGTAAAAACCTCTCGGAAAAACGGCCGAAACGCATGGAAAATCGAATAAAAAGAAAACTGGTGTACACTGGATGGCTCCTGGATATATCAACTAGTACTACAAATGCAAGGAAAAAACTTTTGATCGACTTCCGAGGAAGAATTTGCAGCGGAAAAGGTGGTTGCAAATGCGGAAATTGCCGTGTCCGCCAGCCGCAGGCACTGCGAGTGACCACTTTTCCGACAAAAGACAAAAGACTGTGATGAGCATGGACAGACGGAGAGCATCAAGATGTCATTCTTGGTCAAAGACACCGTTCCATCTTAGATTTTTTTTCCGCATATGACCATGCATCTACAGACTATTCTGCGACAAGGAAACGTCAGATATCAAAGGGCAGAGCTATGCGCAGGAAGCGACAAGCCGAAACCAGGTTAGTAAATTGGATTACCGTTACCATTGTGACTTATCACTACGATTACAATATAGTTCCACCCCAATAAGCACATATGTGCTTCAACGTCAGCATATATATAACCCACAGTAAATCGAAATGTATGAATACAATAAAGTGCGAGTAAGTGTTAATAGTTTGATATAATTACGAGTGTTTTCCTATCCGCCGATTTATTTTCGACGTGATCAGACGTACCGTCAATACGTGGCCGTACTCAAAACAATAACAATAACTCAATAAGTGCTACAGGATATACTGCAGCCTTATAACATGGGCCATGGCGTATGTACTAGGCAAAATTATTCAAGAAAATAATTTGAAATTATTTATTGACAGTCATAATAAGTCTCATACTCCAGTGTTTTAAATGCCTAGAGACCAAGCAGCAAGCGTAAGGCTAAGCCTAAGGGGGTAGATGCATGGGAGAAACACACCAAAAGACAGTATAGACTATAGCGCAACAGAAGCCTGCTGTTGCTGTTTACATTTCAAATTCTTTATGGAAATATTTAAATATACAAATACTTTCATTGTGATTAAGTGCAAATGCAGTTACACAAACTTTTTAAAAGTATTTAAATATTTAATAAAATGTATTTCACCCATGCAATGTCTAGCTGGAGAGGAAACTAACTAAGGCATCGTCATCTACCCAGTTGAACACTGTCAGATTACATGTCTGCTTTCTATAATGACACTTTACAATTTCTGTCTGAATTCTTGTGACTTGACAATAAGGCAAAATTATATAAAATTAATTTGCTTTATTGATCAGATTAAACCCCACATGTAATAACCGGAAGTTCATAAAGAGATGTATTAATTACATTTTATTCTGAGTCGACTGATAACACTGTAATGAATATCGTGGGGGGAGGGGGCAACTATCGGCAACCCACAATAGTATTAGTACAAGCTATACATATGAAGGAAGTCTATCAGGCATGGGGGTCAATTCTGTTTTGTCAATTCCAAAAAATCATTTCTAATTCCGCCTTGCAATCAATTCCAACTGTTAAAATCCTAGGCTAAAGAAATATTCAAATCCAATTCGTTTTAACACAGTTTTATTTGTCATGTGTGCACAATCATATTTAGTTAGATATGATTACAAAATTATTGTTCGTTAAATACACACACACACACACACACACACACACACACATATATATATATCGGGTCCAGGTCATTTGCCCCTTTGTCACTTGCCCCCCAGACATTAGCCCCTTGCCTTATTCAAAATCTGGACATTTGCCCCCTGTCCGTAGCCTCTGGATTATTTGTAAGTTTTTTAAGAAATGTTTTTTTAACTTATTTTTTTATTTCTGAACATGAATTCAAGATATATATTACCCTAATTGCAATTAATGTTCTTTGTGCCAGATCAGCCAAGTAAATTACTTTATATAGTTGGAGGTGATCCTGTAATCAAAGGATTATCTTTATTGCAATTGTGGAAGAAGCCAGTGACATTAGGACCTGGACCTGTTAGGACAATTGAGGATATTTGAAAGAAGCCATCTCAACAAGGTTTCTTTTGAATTGCATTTACCATGGAGAGTTGGAGTGACTCCATTTTCCTATAAAACTGGATGCACAAGCCAGAGTTGTCAGAATTCACTTATAACTTCACCATGGAAATTACTACTAGCATCTGAGGAGGTCAGAAGCTATGTTTTGAGTGTCATTCCTACACCAAGAAGGGGGACCAACAAGATTACTCTTCAGTGGGAGTGAAGCCAGCGTCGATCTTGATCATGCAAGGGTGCTGTGGTCACTGATCTGATCTCCAGATCCAGAATGCGATCAACAAGACTGCCTGCAACCATGATGGTGACACGGCACCGATAGAAGCTGCCAAGGTCGGTGAGGACCTGAAAACTAAGGCAGCTAATACCAGGGGCACTCCAAACCAGCTGATCTCTGACTCGTTACTGTCCACCACTGTTTGTGGAAGCATCACCCCAAGAACCCATCTTCCACCACTTATCTGACTATCAATGATACCTGGAAGACAACTGGTGACAAGAACATCTCATACACACTCCAGGGGATAGGCCATTGCATTAGGCTAAAGTGACTTTGACTTGTCATTGAATGTTATGTTATTGTAGCAATAATGATAAAACTTCAAACTGATTTTCACTTGTCAACTATCATAGAAAAAAGGGGCAGATGTCCGGGGGGAGCAAATATGCTAGGAGTCAGATTTATATCGCTATCAGTGGTGGTATCATAAATTTACTGGAAAGTTTGAGTCTTCAACATCCTAATCTCCAACATGTATTCTCCATGGGGACATTTTTAATTACTACAAAGGGCAAACCCTACAGCCACATGTAACAGCATTGTACAGATGACCAGTGACATGTTTATTATGGGAAACTTGTGGGCTGAACATTAGGCTTGGATAAACAAGGGGCTGCATTCAAGTGGGGTAGGCTTCCTAAAAGCAAGGTCATGTCTAACCAATTTCTTATGTTTTTTAGAAGAAATTACAAAGTGGGTAGATGACGGGTCACCAGTTGTCTACTTAGATTTTCAGAAAGCTTTCGATAAAGTGCCACATCAAAGATTGCTACTTAAACTAAAAGCCCATGGTATAGGCAATTATGTAATCAACTGGATAGAAAAGTGGCTTACACACAGAAGACAGAGAGTAATAGTAGATGGTGAGATTTCAAACTGGAAATCTGTTTTGAGTGGGGTACCACAGGGATCAGTATTAGGCCCCATACTGTTTTTAATATATATATAAATGATTTGGAGGATGACATATCTAGCAAAGTACTCAAATTTGCAGATGACACAAAAGTATTCAGAAAGGTTACTAATGATACAGATAAACAAAGTTTACAGGATGATCTAGAAAAAATTGTTAAATGGTCAGAAAAATGGCAAATGTTATTCAATTTTGGGAAATGTATGTCCTATGTGTAAATGTATACACCTAGGACATGGAAATATGGACGAGGAATATAAAATGAGGGATGCTGTACTAGGTAGAACCACACAAGAAAAGGATTTAGGAGTAACATTTAATGCTGACATGAAAGTTTCAGAGCAATGTGGGATTGCTGCTTCGAAAGGAAATCAATTTCTAGGGCTAATTACGAGAACCATCACGTATAAGGAGAAACATCTAATTGTACTCCTGTACAAAGCAATAGTTAGACCACATTTGGAATATCGTATTCAAGCATGAAGGCCATATCGTAAAAAAAGACATAGATAAGCTAGAAAGAATACAACGAAGAGCAACTAAAATGATTCCAGAATTAAGAGACCTTAGTTACGAAAGTCGCTTATTACAATGTGGTTTGACAACACTAGAGACCAGGAGACTAAGAGGAGACCAAATAGAAGTGTTTAAGATAGTGAACAATTATGAGGATGTTGATAGGAATATGTTCTTCAAACTTAAAGAAGGCAGTAGAACCAGAGGACACAAAGCAGCATTAGTTAAGGAGCAGTGTAGGTTGGACATGAGAAACTACTCTTTCTCACAGAGGGTGATAAATGAATGGAACAAACTGCCAAATGATTGTGTTAATGCTAGTAGTGTGAATATGTTTAAAAATAGAATTGACAGATATCTGATAAGGGCATATCTCTTTTTGATGCAAATGCTTGATTATATTGTTCTTGGTCACAATGTTTCAATACCAGAGTAGACAGTGTCTATGCTGTAATGTTGACAACTTCCTGGCTGTTACCAGATTCAGGGTGACATGCTAATAGCAGACAAATATGATTTTAAAAGTAATATAAATAAATATAAGGGTAAATATTAACAGTATCAAGTCAATAATTCCAACAAAATCAATTCCAATTCCCAAAAAATAAATTTTTGAAAAAAAAAATTAAAATTAAAATTTTTTTTTAAAAGTCAATTCCAATTCCGGAACTGGAATTGAGGGCCAGTTCCAATTCCGGAATGGAATTGACCACATGCCTGAAGTATATTCATGACAATATCTTGTCTCTGTGTACTACAGCAACAGTCATGAACAGTATAATTGAATTGAAACAAGCTTATGTCTGTGGGGCTTTTGTCCATGCACCATACTATCTAGCAGATGCTTTCAGTATAATACCTAATAATTATATATATACATATATACACATATATATATATATATATATATATATATATATATATATATATATATATATATATATATATATATATATATACGTGTGGGCAGGTATGTGTGTGTGCGTGCAGCATTTATAAGATAAAGATGTCACAAACATAGATCTGCATTTGGTCTAATAACAATATTCATGCATTATGTTATCTAACTCGAGTGTCAGATATAAAATAAGGAACCGCATAGAAAGTGAACCTATGGGTCCATATTTTGTTATGGAATTTGGACCCCTTATAGAATTTAGACCTCCCTGGTCCATTGAAAACAGTGCAATGTTGATTAAATAATATAATGCACATTTGAGCTAAGATGCTACAATTTTGGTTACATGCGTTTGGTTATGTTACCAGTGGCATTCATCAAACTGACCAAACAGATTCATTAAAAACTTTAAGAGATCAGTGAAAGACCCATTGGTTGAATTAACATGGCTCCATAGGGAAAATGCTTTTCCCTGTGGTTGATTACTTTATACATTCTATGACACTGGCACTCTTATATTCTAAAAATAATATATACAAGGGAAAGTTTCTCACATTGTGATTCACTTTTATTATGCAAAAGATGAATTTTGTAAAATTTTCAAGTCACCGTATGTGTAATCTTTTCAGATGAAGGATTCACCATTCACCATCGTACAAGTACAGGTACTAGTTTTGAAGCATCCAGTGCTACGGGTGATGCCGTCAATCTTTACATTACGGATGTCACCTTTAGTGCCATCACTGCTACTACTGCTGTGGCACCACATACAACTGATGTTGAAATGCAAATCGATCCGGTAATGATATTTCAAGTGCGACACTTCGAGAATACTGCTGTAGTCACGGATGACATTATTGCACCAATGAACTACTCCTATGTGAAGCTTCCATCAGATTCAGTGAGAACAAAGACATTGGTGCAGATGATGCACATAGCGACATAACCGAGGGTGACTCAAGCAGCTCCGACACCTATGAGAAAGAGAAGAAGTTTGTCATTCGTGAGAAAAACTTATGTCACTTTTCTGCACCTGCCACACACCAAACAGCCATAAACTGTGACACAGGTTGTACTCATGTCTGATCTATCAGCCAAGGTCTTTCGGATACGGGGGTGTCTGTCAGAGGAAAGGGTGCTGATTTCTACCCCTGGATAAGTGAAAGGTGAATTGAATATGTTAGGTGTATGTGTACTATCAGTCAGAATAAGTAGTGTATTGGTGTATATTTAGTGCCAGTAGTTTATTGGAACAGATGGTTGGTGTGCAAGTACTATCAGTCAGAACAAGTAATGTATTGATACATATGATTGGTGTACATTTACTGTCAGTACAAGTAGTGTAGTTGGTAGAGAATGAGACGCTTGGTTTACATTTGCTGTCGGTAGGAACAAGTAGTAGATTCAGTCAGAACAAGTAGTATATTGGATACACATGATTGGTGTACATTTACTGTCAGAAGACGTAGTGAAATGGTGCAGATTCCAGAATGAGATCATTGGTGTACATTTACTGTTGGTAGGAACAAGTAGTGTATTGGTATGCATGATTGGTGTACGTTTACTGTCAGTCAGAACAAGTAATATTGTTACACATGATTGGTGTACATTTACTGTCCAATCAAAACAAGTAGTCTATTGCCATTTGTACAGATGATGATGGTGAAACAGTTAAATGCCTTGGCTTTATAAAGATTAATTATTTCCTAAGCTAAACTACCAGTATATTTGATATGTTGTGGCATAATAATGATGTGTGTAACTGTGATATCCATGTTCCAGGTTGTATTTCCCTGTGGTAGAAGTCACTGTTTTTAGTCAAACAGGTAAATGCCTTGGCTTTATAAAGATTAATTATTTCCTAAGCTAAACTACCAGTATATTTGATATGTTGTGGCATAATAATGATGTGTGTAACTGTGATATCCATGTTCCAGGTTGTATTTCCCTGTGTTAGAAGTCACTGTTTTTAGTCAATGGTTTCAGTCGTTCTAGTTAGCCTTATTTCTTTGGTAATTGTTTTTCTATGTGAATAAACTGTTGGTATATGTTATGTTGGTCTCAATATAAATGAAATTGTGTGTAGTGACATGCAAGATGCTGCAGGTAACATTTTTGTTGACAGAAGTGGGATATGGATAAGGAGGCATTCACATCATTCAGTTATTAATATTTTAGTGGGAATTTTTGTAGTTTTTCAGGTTGTTTTTCGACCTGCTGCATACTGTGGGTGCCTCACAATTTTTCTATATCAGACTATCAGTACACTCACCTGTGTCAGGTCAATCTCCATAGCTAAACTTTCCATCAATTCAATTCGGTTCAGAATAGACATCACAGATCCTTCCCACATTGCAGGATGGGATTACTTGTCTTGCCTTTCCTGAGCCTGAAATATAATTTGTCAGGGTTAGTTGATAGCACTAATTCCATAATTACCATAATAGTTGCAAAACTGTGAACATTACATACTGTCAGTAGTTAATTATTGTTATTTAAATGATTACATTGCACCAAACAACAAGGTGTTGTGGTGTGCTACAGAGAGGGGTGATTACAAGTACGAATATTAATGTAATCATGATTACAGTAATTATTGCAATCACAATTACTAATGTAGTCATGATTACAACCATTATTACAATCACAATTATGGTAACATCTAAGAATATATATATATATATTCACATAATGAATTAAATAAACCCTCATGTTATTATTGTCATCAATGTTATTCAACACAAAATCAAACACAATATTAAAATACAGTCACGGTACACTTCATTAGATTAGATACAAAATAAAGAGAAGAGCCTGCTTGCATTGCCATTGTAGGTCGGACCTCGCCCTCGGGCTAGGTAAAAGAAATATGCAGAAAAAATATGATTATAAATGGCAATGATTCGATAACAATTGAATTACTGACCTGCTAGCTATAGGGCGAATCAATGAGTCGGCATGCAAATCATGCAATGACAGCAGGCCAACATCTAGCACCGCTCTGTTTGTGCATATCAGTACAAAATCATCGTCTTCGCCTTCGTACGGTGATGCACTGATGGAAGCACCAACGCGATCGGGCACACGGTGCTGCATAGCCTAGCCCTAGCCTAGGCCCTGGCCAGGCATGGTAGCTTCCTCGGCGCAGCATGATGACTCAACGTAAACGTGCGCAGACATCGGGACGTAATTTCCACAGGTTCACCACATCACATTACCTAGTCAGGAATGGTTGACAGTCAAAGCGCTGTTGTAATTTTTCCTGAATCCAACGTCAACAAAGGCGAAGCCGACCTGGAGTCTGGAGCGTGACTCGCACACTCGGTGACACTTTATGACTGTCAACCGTTGTTTCCGTGTGGCCTGTCGAACTAGACTCTTCGTCTGTGGTTTCCATTTCTCCAAAGATAGACAACTATTACGGAAGTTCAGTAAACCACTAATCGCTAGTAGCATATCTGGTAAAACTGTCACAAGCGATGCATCCATCTTGTCAACAAGTAAAAAATAGTTCCGGTATTCCGTTATCGCATATTCTCGTTGGTTAGCGTCTCGTGTGTTCGAGAAGTGTGGCGTTTTCGACGATTTTTTGCGTGTTTTGTTGTAATTTCTTTAACTTTTTTTATTTGGAACAAACAAAAACGCTATTTTGTTGACGTTTGTAAACACTTGTATATATAACAGAGACCCATATCTTTTTTTCGCTCCAGAATGCCTATTTACGAAATAAATCGCAAAAAATCGAAAATTTACATTGATTAGATATACGCGACTCAAACCACTCGTTTCGACAACAAGATGGCGATACGCAGTGATGTATTTTGTCGATTTTTGTCTCGAACAAAATCAGTTTTTCAGTTTATCTCACAAATTAGCAGGTATCTGTCACCATTAATGCATAGTTAGATAATATATATTTAAATATACGGCAAAACACAAAATTGCTTCAGTTCCCCTTTAACTTTTTGTCTCTCTTGACCACCCCTTAACTTTTTGTCTCTCTTGACCACCCCTTAACTTTTTGTCTCTCTTGACCACCCCTTAACTTTTTGTCTCTCTTGACCACCCCTTAACTTTTTGTCTCTCTTGACCACCCCTTAACTTTTTGTCTCTCTTGACCACCCCTTAACTTTTTGTCTCTCTTGACCACCCCTTAACTTCTCTTGAACCTTCAAACACTCATTCAACCCATTAACGCGTTCCACATATTGCTCTGTCCTTTTGTGTTTTCATTTTAACACGCGCATTCTACACATTACTCTCCATCCTTTACCACTCGTTCACTCGATGCCTGTTAAATACATTCATCAATACATCATCCAGTTGAACACATTAATATACATACCTATTAATCATTCAGACACTCGAAATAAAACATCGATACACAGGTACATTCATAACCTCTAACCACGTCTTTCACATATGACCACACAAAAAACCACGTCTTTTACATATAACCACACACATAACCACGGCTGTTCAACTTTCACCTCACACGATACCTGTTCAATACGTGCATTCATGGATACATCATCCAATAACGATTTAGCACACGCACGCACGCACACACACACGCACACACCATTAACCAGTCGTAACAATTCCCTTCCTCAGATAATCCCCTTTGCAGCTTTCGCCCATATTTTACTGCTATGATGTTAATTTACAATTTTTTTATTTTAATAATGGTTACAGAGGCGCAATTTATCCGGAGTTGTGTCATTAAAAAGCGTATAATTAAAACAG
Source organism: Lamellibrachia satsuma (assembly GCA_033239005.1). Classification (NCBI taxonomy): domain Eukaryota; kingdom Metazoa; phylum Annelida; class Polychaeta; order Sabellida; family Siboglinidae; genus Lamellibrachia; species Lamellibrachia satsuma. The sequence goes on along the minus strand of BSQZ01000063.1, from coordinate 1,082,284 downwards.
ATTTGACAATAAATGCTTGTGGATTTAACGTTACGGGACGTAGTGCACATGTCCGTTGGATTAGAATCTGCTAAAATCCACAAACAAATACACTAGTGAACGCGAACACGGATTCCTTGTACTCGTTCGCGTCGCCGTTCCGATGCATACGAGCCAAGTCAAACACTTTTTCAAAGCCGAACTTCTCCGTCATCGCGAGTGCCGCTTGGTTCTTCAACCTACGTAAGGAAACAACCCGGCGATCAATTAACTGGGAAAGTGAAGTAAATGAATGCCACTCAATAACGAGACATGTCTTTATGTAAATGATATCTAAACGAATGTCATAATACATGTTAGTTAGATGTTGTGTTAGTTAACGACGTGTCAACGCAGAATTACAACCTGCAGAGTATGTGTTAGTTAGTGGAACGTAGCGCGGTGTGAGAGGACAACAACCACACGAGCTGGACATGTGAAGATTTACTGAGTGATATAGAAATGCACGTCTAGGCACATTGGACGTAAGAGGAAATACCGTGGGAATGTGTAGTGTATTGTATAAATAACCAACCAATCTCACATATTTCTGAAACACGAGAAGATGTTTTCACTTGTTTCTGGTGTAAAGACAATCACTGTTGTTTAGGCAGAGACTAGTGAGAAGTGGGCGACAGGGAGGACTGGGCCACAGGGAGGAGTGGGCTACACTTAGAAGTGGGCCACAAGAGGGGTAGGCCACAGGGAGGATTGAGCCATGCAAATTTTCTCCACAGGAATCCGCACAGTTTAGGTCACTGAGGCCGTCGTAACACTATGCCCCTATCGTGGAAATCCGCAGATCGCCATATTTTCACGTGGAAAGTGAATTTTCACACGAATGTTCTGATGTGATTATTCTTTAATGAACAAAGATCTAGACTAAGTAAATTGCCTACTTGTAAAAAGTAAGTATGACAATATATTTTGTAATAGAAGCAGTTGTTAGATTTCATCTAGAAAAGAAGGTGATCGTGTATTATCCAAAACACCCACCAGGGAGGAGGGGCCACTAGATCTGAGGGAGCACTGGATCACTAGATCTGAGGGAGCACTTGGGCCACTAGATCTGAGGGAGCACTTGGGCCACTAGATCTGAGGGAGCACTTGGGCCACTAGATCTGAGGGAGCGCTGAGCCAATAGATCTGAGGGAGCACTTAGGCCACTAGATCTGAGGGAGCACTTGGGCCACTAGATCTGAGGGAGCATTTGGGCCACTAGATCTGAGGGAGCGCTGGGCCACTAGATCTGAGGGAGCACTTGGGCCACTAGATCTGAGGGAGCACTTGGGCCACTAGATCTGAGGGAGCGCTGGGCCACTAGATCTGAGGGAGCGCTGGGTCACTAGATCTGAGGGAGCACTTGGGCCACTAGATGTGAGGGAGCGCTGGGCCACTAGATCTGAGGGAGCACTGGGCCACTAGATCTGAGGGAGCACTTGGGCCACTAAATCTGAGGGAGCACTTGGGCCACTAGATCTGAGGGAGCACGTGGGCCAATAGATCTGAGGGAGCACTTGGGCCACTAGATCTGAGGGAGCACTTGGGCCACTAGATCTGAGGGAGCACTTGGGCCAATGATCCACTCATGTTTGAACCTTCACAATTCAAAGAATAGCACTTTAAAGTGAATGGACTGAATTAAAAAAAATTGTGCTGTTTGTCTAAAAAATAATCATAGTTTTCTATTATACCAGATAAAACAAGCATCAGTTTCATTTCCACTTTCCAGCACAAGAGAAAACGAGCGTCTTCTGCTGATACGTCCGAAGTTAATGAGCTAATAAAATTAGGCGTTTCCCGGTTAGTGTTGGTCAACCTTATAACGCTATACAAAAAGAGCAAAAACACATTGTTTGGAGGCAACACGCGTGACACTCAATGACGACAATGCAAGGGTTTTCACAAAATCACACGGTGGCAGACAGCGTCAGTGATGGCCGGACAACTGTCTCAACTCAAGAACTTGCCAAGAACTTACTAGTTTGTCCAAAAAGAATAACACCAATACACGTCCTACTTAGATTGACAGCACATTTTGCTGCAACGTTACCTGTAAGAGTTCCATATACAATTTGTTAAGTTTTGAGGTCTAATCTGATACGAGTAAGATAACGTCCTCTGTCATTAAAAAAAGCGATATGGGTACGATTATTTTGTTTTGATTCATTTGTGTTTTCATGCGGACTTTATAGCTAAGGTCACTTGGCTTTCATTCACAGAAACCTTTTAATCTCAGATTAAATAGCAATATCTTGTGGCCAAAACGTAACCCCTGCTTTGTGACTCTTGATGTTTGAAGCTCACCAGAAGTCAATGATGACTGTCTCCCCAACGACGTCGGCACACAACCTCCGCAGAAGGGCTTCAGCCACCGAGGCGTTGTCGGCGTACAACGGCCCAACAACGTGTGTCCGAGGCTGTTCGTCGACGCACGGCCGCCGACAGCCGTAGCCCGTCAGACGGCCGTCCTTGGCGGCCACGGCCACGTAGGAAGCACCGCCGGCAGCGGCCATCCACAGCCGCAGGAACTCGGCTCGCACGGGGTTGCCGCTACCGATGAAACAGAGGTCGTCGTAGGCGATGAGTCGGTCAAATGACACTTGATCCACCTGCAACATCGCGAGTTACTTTCTTGTTGTCACGTCTAGTGACAACATATTACGGGAAAACAAAATAATACAAATCCTTGACGGTGCAGCAGCCTGGCTAGGAAAGAACACAACAGAACTGTTGAGAGACACGTCATCACGAGATCATGAGGGATACGATCGCCTACATCTTCTATGCGTGCATTTTAGCAAAGCAAACAAACTATTGATTTGGATTTTTCAGTGGAGTTGGTGCAGAATAATATGCTTGTATAAGTACTACAGTAAATTCATTAATCGAAACATAGATTCAGGGCACCCACTACCCACCCCCTTCCCCCCACTTAATTCCACTTATCCGAGGATAAACCAGAATGAATTTGTATAGACAGCTGCACGTACATTTTTACACTCTTTGGAAAGTCATTTATCAAAATCGTTTTTGCGTTAATAATTTATAGCAATGTTAGAACACCACAAAACCCTGCGTTAGCCGATGCAGGGGACCATAATCATTTCTATTTTTCTCAACCCGGTCGAACCACCTTCCACAATGGGTTAATAATGTGGAGTGGAACACTTCGTTCCTCGCGCATAGCAAGACATGACGAAATATTGAAAGATATGGTGAAATGTATTTATCTTGGGCCAAGATACTCCAAACCGTCGCTAAAGAGGAAAATTAGTAGTACACGACTTATGCGCACAAGCCTGCCATTAAGCGAGTGCACGCGACCTTTCCAAAGAAACACGCATCAATTGAGATTATTGCGGTGTTGCACTTCCGAGAAGTGCAACAGTAACATCGCACTGTTACGTTTTCTTACCGTTAAGTTGGCGACTGTTATAGTGAGGAAACGAAATAAAATTTCGCGAAAACGAAATCATATTTTGCTGTATAACAAATGTCCCTTGGGCTATCTCAACCCACGTATAACTAAGCATTAATTTTACGTCGCACCTGAGGGACAGATGCGGACGGTGGCGCCACCTACCGGGACGATGCTGCCACCTCTGTAAGCCGCGGCGTCGGCCGTGACATCATCGCGTACGACGACTTGGGCGCGTCGCGTGAGGAACGACGCTGGGACAAAGCCGAACTTGTTGACATTTTCGTCGGCCAAGTTGCCCAAGACTGAGTCAATCGCGACGATTTGGTCTCCGACGAGTTCGCGCGCCATCTGGCGACAAACACATCGAATAAGATTACAAGATGCCTAAAATCAAATCCAACGCTCAAATCGTCAATGGCCACTGTCATGGAATATGTCAGGCATGTTTCACGGGTGGTATATGCATTGTTTGACTCTCTCTCTCTGTCTCTCTCTCTCTCTCTCTGTCTCTCTCTCACTCTCTCTCCCTCTCTCTCTCTCTCTTTCTCTTTCTCTTTTTATCTTCCACCTCTCTCCCTCTGTCCCGCTCCCACTATTTCTCTCTCTCCATTTCCCTCCTTGTCACTCCGGCTCCCTCTCCCTGTCCCTCTATCTCCCTCCCCCTTTCACTAGCCCTCTCTCTATCACCTTCTCTATCACCTCCCTCTTTTTCTATCTATCTTGTTATCTCTCCCTCTCTGTCTCTTTCCTATCTCTCTATCTGTCTCTCTCTCGCTCTCTCCATCTTCCCTGTCACTATCTCAAAATCCCTCTCTCCCCCTCTCCCCCTCTCCTCCTCTCTCGCTCTCTCTCCCCCTCTCTCTCTCACTACACACACACACACACACACACACACACACACACATATATATATATATATATATAGACGGAAAAAGAGAGGAGAGAAAAATGGAGAGCGAGAGAGAGAGAAAGGGAGGAAGGGATAGAGAAAGAAATAGGGTGAGAGAAGGAGAGAGAGTAATAGGGATATATATATATATATATTTATATATATACATATATATATATATATATATATATATATATATATATATATATATATATATATATATATATATATAAATATATATGTATATATATATATATATATATACGTATATATATATATATAGAGAGGAAATAGGTGAGAGAAGATATATATATATATATATATATATATATATATATATATATATATATATATATATATATATATATATATATATATATATTTATATACATATATATATATATAATATTCATATATATATATATATATATATATATATATATATATATATATATATATATATATATATATATATATATATATATATATATATATATATATATATATATATATATATATGAATATTATATATATATATATGTATATAAATATATATATATATATATATATATATATATATATATATATATATATGTATATATATATATATATATATATATATATATATATATATATATATATATCTTCTCTCACCCTATTTCCTCTCTCTTTGCGCCTCCTTTTATTTCCCCCTTCTCTATATCTCTCTCGCTATCTCTCCATATATATCTCTTTCCATTCTTTCTCCATCTCCTTATTCCTTTCTCTCTCAGAGTCTCTGTCTCTCTCCTCTCTCTCTCTCTCTCAATCTCTCGGCCTCTCTATCTCCCATATATCCCTCCTCTCTCCCTTTATGTTCTCCACTCTCTCCCATCCACTCCCCTACCTCTATCCCTACCATCCTCCTCTCCAGCCCCCTATTCTTCTCCTCCCCCTCTCTTCCCTCTCACTATCGCTCTCTCTCCCGTTTCGTCAACCCTCTTTCTCTCTCTCTCTCTCTCTCTCTCTCTCTCTCTCTCTCTCACTCCCGCTCTCTCTCTCTCTCTGTTCCCCCTTTCTCCCCCTTTCTCTCCCTGCCTCTCCCTCTCTCCGTCCACCTCTCTCTCTCATTCTCCGTCTCTCCTTATCTCTCTCTTTATATCTCCCTCTCTCCCCTCCACCTCTCTGCCACCTCTCTATTTCCATATTCCTCTCTCTACCTTTCTCTGTCTCCCTCCCTCCTTTTTTCACTCTCTCTCTCTCTCTATCTCTCTCTCTCTCTCTCTTTATCTCTCACTCTCTCTCTCCTGTCCCCCTCTCTCCCCTGTTCCCCTCTCTCTCTCTCGCCCTCTCTTTCTCTCTCGCTCCCTCGTTCTCTCCTTCTCATTCCCGCTCCCTCTCTCTGTCCCTACAGCTCTATCACCCTGCCTCTCCCAATCCCTCTCCCTTCCTCTCTCTCCCCTCCCCCTATTCCTCTATCTACCTCTCTCTCTGACTCCCTCCCTTCACCCTTTCTTCCCTCTTTTTCCCCATCTCCCTCTCTTTCCCCGTCTCACCCCTCTCTCTCCCGCCCTATTCCTCTCTCTATATCTCTCATTATCCCCCTCCCTAATTCTCTCTCTCTCTCTATCTCGCTATTCCTTCCTCTATGTCTCTCCTTTCCTCCCTCCCAGTATCTCTCCCCCTCTCTGTCTCTCTCCTATATCAATATCTCTCCTCTACCACCGCTGACCCTCTCTCCCCCCTCTCTCTCTCTTCTCTCTCTCTCTCCATCTCTCTCTCTCGCCCCTCTCCACCTCTGTCTCCCCTCTCTCTATCTCCCCCTCCTATCTTCCTCTTTCTCTTCCTCTCCCTCTCTCTACCCCCCTCTCTCAAATGTTTCTGCATTATCGCGACTCGAATTTATTGAAACATGACCGTAGACAGTATGGGTAGAGAGGTTTACAGAAGACATAATCATTCCCATGGGCACAGGTTGTTAGGAAAAAATAACAATTTGCTTAGAAAAGGCAGACAGCAGTAACAATCATGGTACAGATCGGATGCCAAATTGATTTTTTTTTAAATAGGGGGTATGACACCAGTATGTGACGGTGCAAGTAGCCATTTTGCACTAGAACAGTCATTGGTGATATTTTGCCAGTATAGTGTGTATTTTGGTTGTGTAACAGCCACTTGGTGGACTGCGTAGATTAGCATTTTCAAATCTGGCAGCGACGGGCATCTGGTCATGTGATACCCCTTTATGGTGGCGTATCGAAATCAAGCCGTTCGCCTTGTATCTCACCAACTTGAAGTATGAAAGCAGTCACATCAACAATAACATTTGACAAACCTGACACATTGGAATTTACCCGAAATTTTAAATGTGAAAAATTTTAAATTTTCTTACAAAGTTATGCCATGTTTGGTTAAAAATCAAGCAATTATTTGAATAGTAATTTGAAAATAAACTCATTAGTATATTTAAAGAGACAGTAAACAGACGTCATTGTTTCGCAATTCTCTGTAAATCTAGTATATAAGATCTATGATTTATCAAGTGTCAAAATCGACCTATAATTAAATTATGTGACTGGTTTTCAGTTAATATTACGGGGAAGGCATTGTTTAGACTTGGTTGTCAAACAAATAGTAATGACTTAACAAGCAGGAGTGTTCCTTACATATACATTGTGCCGCAACGTGATATAAAATTTTACACTTTCTAAAAAAAAATTCCCTATTTGGGGTAAAACCACTGTTGACCTTCCTGTTTATTGTTTCACATGAATGTAGGGCGTATTAAATTGCGATATGTGAATTGAAATAATTCATATGATGTGACATTAGTGCAATTGAGCACGCACATCCACAGGTTTGTTTTCATAGAAGCTATTGGCTGTGAAATAGTGCATTTTTTTAGAGTTTAACAGTCGGAGGGAATTATGGGAATTTTTCTGCTAAGGGCCACTTGGGCGCATGAATACATGGCTATTATTTTTCAAAATTGATGGGCATCGCACGTCTTGGCGTTTTAAAAGAGCTGGATGTGTGTGATTTTGACGACATTTGTTCAATATGTCAAAGAGATGATGCAGTTGCTGTGACAAATCTTCAGGATTTTTGAAGGATCACGTTTTCTTATAATCAGACAAAACGTTAACATGGCCACCAATGCTATTATCTACAGTGGTCTGACCCCACCACAACTGCTGGTCGAACAGTGACACCCTAAGTTGCGAATAAAAGGATGTCACGAGATACCCCAGCTCATACCAGATGGTAGTGCATGTTTTCATGGCAACTGCAATAATCTCGTTGATATGTTGATCAAGTTTTGTCAAAATCTCATACCTCTAGCTCTTTTAAAACGCCCCGACGTGCGAAGCTCGTAAATTTTTACATAAATACCCATGTATTCATGTGCCCAGGTGGCCCATAGCAGAAAAATTCCCATAAATCCCTCCACCTGTTAAACTCTCAAACAAATGCATTACTTCACAATAAACAGGAATGTCAACTGTAGGCTGAACCCTTGTAGCCAGTCGTGATTTATGTGAGCGGGTGTCCTTACCTGATGCCGGAGTCTCGTGCCGTAGCCCCGTCGACGGTGTTCCTTGGCGACGTAATAGAAGGAGCCGTAGTAGACGCGGTCGGACCACGGAATTCGAATTGCCGACGCCACGACCTGGGATGAACCCAGCATTTGTGTGAGAATAACCATACACATGGGGAAATAAAATGATTTTATGAACAATAATGTTTCTTGTGAAAATGTATGAACATTTTGAAATAGCATAGGAAGACGTTTCTTTAAGATATACAAACTCATATTTCCATCCAACACAGGTAATTGTAGATGTAATGTAATAACGACTGCGCCAGACAATGTGTCATTGCTTTCATTACGCGGTTAATATAGATATAATAATTTTGTTATTCAGAAAATCCAGGATGTTTATGTAGACATGTAGCTTAGCGTTGGGGGCAGAAGTTCAATTGTAAGTATTGGTATTTTGTCCGAACCAAGCTACAGGCGTGGGTCGAAATTTGACGCTCTTCCCCGTTCCTAGAAGTTTATTAATGAATTGTCAACCGGTTCCTCAAGATCTTACCCTTTCCTGACCCGTAAGCGGGCCAGGAAAGTTTGGCAAGATGTAGAACAGCCATACACACCGTACACATGTAGAAATTATGCGAAAATACAAATCGGTTTTCTTCAGGGAGGGTATGTGGCGTCGGCCTATTCACGCATGCGTACTTTGGTACTGGAAACTTCTGGGAAAGCTATTGACTTGCTTTAAAAGGGGAGATATATGCGCACTCGAGAGAGCGCGGCAGACTATTTCACCGAAACACGTCGTGTACGCTCCACGAGGGAAGCTAAGAAAATGCTCCCAACTTTGAGACCTTCAAAATGTTTCGCATAGACAAGCCAAGCCGGCTTGCACTAGCGTTACGTTTGATTTCAAAATTACGAACTTTTAAAATTTCAACTAGAGATGTTACCGATTATACTTATACGTTGTACTGATGCAACGGGGGTGGCGATTTTATGTGACTGTGAAATGTGCGAGAAGTGACTTGCTGTCGAATAAATCTCTAATCGAGACGATACCTGGACAACTGGTGTTACAACTGATTTCATTCTAGACGTGAATGAATCTGGCGAGCTAATAGCGAACTTTGTGAAAATCGACCCTCGCGCACGCGCCCAACGAGACGGGGGTCGAACTTTACAAATGGTAGTCACCTTCATATGTAAGCACTCCTGCAGCGGTACTGTGACATTATGAACCATTTATTTCGTATTATATATCCGTAGAGATCAATCTCAGGAGGGCGGGTTACACATTTGTAAGAGAGCACTTTGGTCGCTAACACATCATATAGAGTTTAGTTGTAGAGGTCAGATCATAGTGGAAAATTGCACCGGTGGTCATGTTAACGTTTTATCAGATTATAAGAAAACGTGACCACTAAAAATTCAGAAACTTTGTAACAGCAATTAACTGCCATCATTTCATTGACATGCTGACCTCCAGATGTTTTAAAACACACCAACATGCGATGCCCGTCAATATTTACAAAAATAGCCATGTACTCATGTACCCATGGGGCCCACAATCGACTAAATCAATCCCTCCGCTTTTTAAACTCTGACAAAATGCACTATTTCACAGCCAATAGCTTCTACAAACAAACCTGTGAATATGCCTGCTCAAATGCACTTATTTCACATCATATTAATTGTTTAATTTCACATATCACAATTTAATACGCCCTACATTTGTTCGAAACAATAAACTGGAAGGTAAACTGTAGCGTGTGTTGATAGACTACCTAATCTTGTTGATAATGCCATTACTTGCCACCATGTGGCAGCACCCTGGGTAATCCAATACATTCTACAGAGACTATAGTTAATTAGTTATTGTTGTTATAACTATTTGTCTTATGGTTAATTGCATTTACTGTGTAGGTTGCTGGTCATATTATTGATAATTAAGTTGTTTAACTAATTTTTTTCCCAAGAGACAGGGGTCACATATGGTCAAGTCAGGGGCACTGTCCCAGTGGGCAAGACAAGATCCCACAGTCAACAAGACAACAGCCCTGTTTTGGTAAGTCTCCAAATAATATGTTCTACTTTAGATAACGAATCCTTTCAATGTATAATTATGCCATCGTGTATATTGGTGAATTGTCAATCTTTCTATGTAAACGTATTTACATGTTAAGTTATAATTATTTAATAATGAATTTGATTACTATTAATAATTTGATGGAGCAAATTAACTGTCTGGCCCTTAGGTAGCAATGTCACACCAGCTGTCTGTTAACAGCTTACAGTTAATGGCATTTTGAAAGCTTGTAGTCAGTAGCTGGTAGAACACCTTAGAAAGTTAAGTTTAATCATGTTTAGTGTTGATATACAGGTAATGTGCGTATTAAGATATTTAATATACACTGTACAGGGACTGTGCATGTAGAGTTATTATATAACATTCTGTGCAGTTAAGCCAGAATCAGACTGGAGCATTCTCCTTCTCTTTGATGTTGTCTTGATTAATCACCATGTAGCACTAGATAGCTGGGTAGGGTGTGTGAAATACTCCCAATGGACAAGTTCTTGAGAACAAGCTGGGAGCCACACTAGCTTGTTAACAGGGATTCAATCATTTAATGTAGAATATGTGTACTGTGTGTCAAGTTAGAACTTATTCAAGTAGTAGCTTACGAATATGTAGATATATGATTAATGCAACATTTGTCTAAATAATTATACCATGTTCTGCTAATTGACATGTTTCATCATGCTATTGCAGGAGGGGTCATGTCTGAGTATGGCTGACTGTTAATAGGACATGCTTTAATGAGCCTCATGCAGTGAATTGGCATAGCGTTAAGGTGAGCATGGTTATTGTGGATTGTGTAATTATTGCATTCATTAGATGCAAAGACTTATTTTGTTTGTTAAATTACATGCAATTGTTTTCATGGTTTATCTTGAATAACTATTATGTGATCATTGTGTATATTGTATAACCATTATATATTTCTTAACATACTTTACATGGTATTGGTAATATTATATTGTGCATTATGTGAAGCGTGTTTTCACACTATCTTGTTTCCACGTTTGTACTGTTGAGTGATATTGTGTAACTGACACACACTGTTGTTGTGTTTCAAGTTTTTTATTTTTATATATTTTCTCTAGGCTTAGCAAATAAGTCCAGAATGAAGAACTATAGAAGGCTGAAGCCAAATTGTTGGTGTTAGTACAATTTGGTGACGTCACACATAGATGAACAATTGTTGGACTCTTGATAAGCCAAAGACTTCCATGTCCACTTGACATCTGGGCTTTTGCCTTGGAAGATGACAATCTTGTTAAATGCTGTTAAATCAATGAACCCCTAACTCCAACCCTACAACGGCATTTAACCCTTAACTCAAACACTACAACGCCAATCTACCCCTAACATACGGATGTTTACCCGTCGTCTTTATTAGCAATGTTACTAGAATCTATTCGTTTTATAAAGCAGGTTAAAGAGACCGTCATTATTGCGACGGATTAAAGAGAGTGTCATCATTGCGATGGGTTAACGAGAGTGTCATCATTGCGACTAGTTAAAGATAGTGTCATCATTGTGACGGGTTAAAGAGAGTGTTATCATTTCGACGGTCGCATCAGTCTAGTGTAGATTAGGTGTTCATTGCCATTACAGCGTTATGGTTGATTGCCGTTTTAAAGTTAGGGTTTAATTGCCGTTATACAGTTAGGGATTGATTGCCTTTATATAGTTAGTGTTTAATTGCCATTATATAGTTAGTGATTAATTGCAGTTATATAGTTAGGTATTGATTACAGTTGTAAAGTTAGGGATTGACTGCAATTTTGGAATTAGGGATTGATTGCCGTTATAGATTTAGGGATTGATTACAGCTATAGAGTTAGGGATTGCTTGAAGTTATATATTTTGGGGTTGATTGCCTTTATAGAGTTAAGGATAGATTGTCGTTATTCAGATATGGCTGATTGCTGTAATAGAGTTAGGGTTGGGGGATGACTGCCGTTATGAAGTTAGGGTTGACTGCCTTTATATGTTTAGGGTTTGATTGCCGTTATATGTTTAACGTTAGAGGTAGATTGCCATTATAAGGTTAGGGGTAGGTGTTATTTGTTATTATATTGTTAGAGTTAGCGGTTGATTGGCGTTGCATAGTAATCATATATCAGTATGTAGTTGTGTACGCTTCATTAATTTAAAGTGTAACATACAATATATCGCTTCACAACTGACAAATATATTTTATTTAATATATTTAATAAACTTAACTATTAAGATTATAATTTATTTTATTTATAATTACTGATATTGCAACAATCTATGACAATCTCCTCCAAGAGTCGCACTCCCCGCCACGTATCGCCCTCCCCGCCACGTGTCGCACTCCTCGCCAAGTGTCGCACTCCCCGCCAAGTGTCGCCCTCCCCGCCACGTGTCGCCTTCCCCGCCACGTGTCTTCCTCCCCACCAGCCGTATTACCTCGCCGTCGAGTTCTCCGATGTAGAAACCGTGCCCAGGCGGGAAGACGTCCAGGGCGGTGGCGAGGTCGTGGTGGGAGACGGGACCTATGCCGCTGTACCACCCGACCACGATGTCGATGTCAGACGGCGTCATCGCGCGCACTACGTAGCCATCTTCGAAGGTGCGGTACACAGTTGCCGACTCGCCCTTGTTCCGGTTGATGTCTGACACTGGCGACTCGTCGACTCCTGGATATGGAACACAGTGACACTGCAGGGATGTTTAGGGAGAACATGCATGCATGCACATAGGATGCATGCACATCGTTGTGCGTGCGTGCGTGCGTGGGTGCGTGCGTGCGTGCGTGCGTGCGAGCATTCGTGCGTACGTGTGTGTTTGTGCACATGTGTGAACCATGTTTTCGAACCTAGTGCCTAGTATATAGCTGGTACTATTGGTATACAGTGAAGAAAAAAAGTGTATTTCAGTAACAGTAAAGGCCGAAAAGTTACGTTGTAGACCCTTGCTTGACATAGCCGGCATAAACATAGCAACATTACCAGATTGATACGCATAAATACGAAGATAGCTACGTACTGGAGATACAGTGACTGTTTTGTATTTTAGCTGTGTACTATGTATTCTAAATGTGTACTGAGGGTGTAGTGGCCATGTATTCTAGCAGTAACTATGTATTCTAACTGTGTACTGCAGTTGTAGTGAATATGCATTATAGCTACGTTCTGGAGATGCAATGACTATTTTGTATTCTAGCTGTGTACTGATAATGTGTACTGCGAGTGCAGTGTACTCAGGGTGTATTGACTATTTATTCTAGATGTGTACTGAGGGTGTAGTGGCCATGTATTCTAGCAGTAACTATGTATTCTAACTGCGTATTGGAGTTGTAGTGAATATGTATTATAAAAATAATATAATAATAATAATAATAATTTTATTAAAATGGCATGAATTATACAATTGGCACAGTAAAACAACCAATTATAATAAATTAATGAAGACAAAAAGTATGACTTAAAATATAACAAATTTAAAAGCTGCATGTACATCATGTTTAAAGTTATGTTTGTAAATAAACAAGGTAAATATGAAGGACATACTTATAAATTAAAATTTAAAACAGGCACTACCATAGTAATATAAATGATAAGGCCTACTACTATCACGTAAAAAGTAACTAATTTATAAATTATTTCATAATTACTGCCAGTGTCTTAAAGCATATGGTATAAAAGAAATATTGCAGTTCTGCAACGCGGCACACAGTAAGTCCTCGTGTTTCGAGTTGTGTACGGAGTTTCCCGGAGGGAGGCAGAAGATGATGCAATTTATGTGTAGATTGTTGCATGCTTATGAATAGTGTTCTACATAACTTCTCCCTCCGGTCTGACAGCGTTGGTTGATTGGCTGCGGTGATGGCTTCGGTGTACGACTTATCTTGTAAAATGATCCGCAATGCCCGTCTCTGGGTGTATTCTATCTGTTTTGCTTGCTTTTTTGTAAGGGTCGTGTGCCACACTTGGCATGCGTACTCCAATACCGATCGGACGATTGAAGTGTATATGTTGATGAGATGGTGAGGGTAAATGCCGGCTCTTTTGAGAAGGATGATGAAATATAGACGTTGCGATGCTTTTGTAGTGATTTCGTCTATGTGTGATTTCCACCTCAGATCTTCAGATAGAGTCACACCTAGTGCAGTTAACTTCAGATAGAGTCACACCTAGTAGAAGAGTGCTGTTAACTTGTTGGATTGATCTACCGTCGATGGTTAGCAGTGCGATGTCTGGATTTGATTTCTTGAAAAATATTCGCAGTTATTTCGTCATGTCGTAGTTCAGCGCCATTTTCTTACTCGCTGTTCACTGCCCGACTTCGTCTTGAAGTGAGCTGTCAATTCCGGAGGATGGAATATTGCATATTTTATATGTTCGCATACTGTTTGCAGATCATTAATATGGTGTAGGAAGCCGATTGGTCCAAATATTGTGCCTTGCGGGACACCTGCATTGACAGTGGGGTTCTCCGACGTCACACTCCCGATCTTTACCTTATGTTTGCGTTGGCACAGGAAGGATGTCAGCCATTTGATGACAACATTTGGAAGTACGACTGATGCACATTTCGTCATAAAAATGTGATGTTCGTCTCGGTCAAACGTTTTACTGAAATCGACGAGAAGTATTCGTACTATGGTTCCAGGGGTCTCAACCGCGGATTTCCACTTGCTCGACCAGTGAGTGTACGGTTGATGTTCCTTTAATTGACCCATATTGCTGAGGATCAATCTGGTCCATGGTATTGTCCATTATCCACGTACACATGAATTTCTCCAAACACTTCGATAAAACTGGCGTGACAGATATTGGGCGCAGGTCAATTAGCGCTGGTGGTAGAATTTTAGGCACTGGTCGAACGTCAGCGCATTTCCACATGGCAGGCACGGTTCCTTCCCGTAGTTTGCTATTGAATATGGCGCAGACGGGAGGAGCGAGGATGGTGGCATAATCATTTAAGATCCATTTAGGTATCTCGTCCGGGCCGGTTGCTCTTATGTGTTTTAATTCGTGATAGATGCGTGCCGAGTAAAATTCTGATTGTAGAATTGAAAAACTGCAGTTGTTGTTCGCAGCTTGGTAGGTGGAGTAAGGTTTTCCACGAGATGAGGTGGAGCGCTGCCACAAAAGGGGCTCGATCATCAGGCCTGCAACTGCGCGAAGACGTCTTTGAAAAGACTGGTTCCGTATATTTCGTAGACGTTGATGGAGTGCATACTACCACCATGTGATCAGATAGGCCAATCGGTACTATGACTACAGGGCGGTGATATAACTCAGTTAGGTTGGTATAGATTTTGTCCAGTGTCGCAGTTCCTCGTGTTGGTATGTCAACAATTTGTTTTAGGTTGTGATTTCGTTTCAAATGAAACTCTTTCAAACTTGTTAAAGTCGCCCATTATGATGACGCCAGTATACGGATGGTGACGGCGAACATAGTCAGCAGACTGGTCAATGTGGTTTAGCAATGTCCAGTCGTCTGCCCCGGTCGGGTGGTACACTGTACAGATTGCTATTTGCGGGTGGTTGCGAGGCATCTTTGGTGGACGTATCGTCATCCACGTAATTTCAAGTCCTCGTTGGTTTAGTTGGCTGCCCATTGCTTAGTCGGGATCGTATCTCGTACATAGCAAACAATCCCCCATGTTGACGGCCATCTTGCTTGTCCCTCCTGTAGAGGTTGAAACCGGGTAACGAGAGCGAGCCGTCTGGCATTCTGCTAATACACCATGTCTCAGTGAGTGCTAGGACATCCATTCCGTAGTTGTTTTAATTACTTTGATTTCATCGATTTTGCTTGCCAAGGCACCCCGAATGTTAATATTGATGATGGTTAGTAGATCCCACTTGTTCGATTGTACGTTAATGAGGTTGTTGTGATTAGCCCCATTTCTGCTAACGTGAACGTCATGTTGTATGTTGCTCCCTAGGGCGCCTGTGTGGCGCGCCTGTGTATGTGTCATATTGTTCAGATTGACACACTTGTCACTGCAATGTCTAACCTTTCCGACTGTGGAGTTAACACACTGAACGCGCCTGAAGAAAGACAACACCACTTGAATGGGTCTGCGTAGCGTTGTTCCCCCTCGTTTACCTCTTCTGGTTGGCTGCGTTCAGGAAATGTCGTTCATTGTCAGAGCTTTCCACAATGAACTGCAAACTGGTTTTCCTGACACAAAACCGGCCAACTGGTAGAGGGCTGTCGCTGAATATTACAGGGCAGCCGTCATGCTTGGCTGAATCATCTGCTACTGTTTGTGCCACTTGTAGCTTGGTTAAAGTGTTCGAAATTGAGCGATTGCCGCCGTAATTTCGGAAACTTTTATCTTCCCCACGATCACTTTATCTTCATAGAGCAATTTGTTAAAATTGGCATGTGATAATGCCTTAAAACGTAACATTAATTACACTAAAGCCGATAATGTGTTTGGTGCTGCAGTGTAGGCGCACACACACTCTTCAAAAATCTACGTACTGGGCTGAGATGGGGGAATTGGAAGGTAGGCTAGAGGCGGTGTTATAAAGTACATAAATGTATGCGGAGACGGTGAGAAGCAGCAAGGCAGGGTGGAGACAATGTCATAAAATAAATAAATATATGCTGGGATGGAGGAATAGGAAGGCAGGCTGGAGACAGTGTCATAAAGTATACAAATGTATGCTTAGATTTTGAGAAACAGCAAGGCAGGCTCGAGACAATGTCAAGAGTTAGCAATATTATCAGCAATTTACTTGTGTAACTTTTACGATTAGCAATATTATTAGTATTTTGACTTGATAGTAGTATATATTCACTTACCTTTTAGATTTAGCGTCATTGACATGTTGCTGTTTAAGGTTATACTAATAAAGATATGGTGAATACACCGCTTACGTATACGCCTTGTGACCTATTGTAATACATAGCGTACCAATAAAAACTACACCGCTTGCTTGCTGCAGGTCGCTGGGCCAATCACAAAACCAGTCCGGTATGAACGCGTGGCCTAGTCATAAAAAGTAAGTTTCCCAACTAGCACAGCTTGGTTGGACCAACATTGTAATGAGGTCGCCTCGGTCGGGGTCTGCCTGTTGGCGTAATGCCAATGTTGGGCCAACCGTGGAAACTTGTAGTGAGCAGACGGCAACGCGGCCACGTCACGCCTACGTAACGCCAAAAAAATCGTAGCGACACCTAGCAAAGAATCTCGCATATGCTCATTGGTTGGGGTACCGTTGTCAAATAGTCGCCACCTTCGTGATCTGCATGGTAACGGTTCCCCATCGTTGTGTCAACGACATCCAATATACGATTAATCATGCAATCCAAAGAGCGACTCGTCAACCGGGGTTTAACACGTATACGTAGCGATACAGCGTGGGAGAAGAATGTCAGAAATGCGGTTTAGTCACCTATTCGGCGGCAAATTTTGATAACGTACGTTAAACCGTTAAATGTACCAGCAGAGAAAACGTTATTTGTAGATAGCAATTTGAGGTAATGTTTTATTATAGTAAAATATAGCGATTGTCACATGAAGGTTGTATTTCATAACAGATTAGTACCATAAATGTGTTATTGTATTTTAATTGAGTTTATTGTTGGGCTAGCGATAATAGGGACTTTGATCGCGTTAGTGGTCACTCAACATAACAAAACATGTTTACCTGTTTTTCTGTAGTGTTTAGTTATTACGGATGCTTCGATCTATGAAATAACTTTTGTCATACTGATCAAAACGTAGGCGATTTCATAACAATGTTGTTGACAATTTTGCAACAGTTTTATCCAGTCCTGGCGGGCTTGTGGAGGTTGGAGAAATTGTAGAAGTTATTCTGTTTGAGATGTTAGTGAATAGCAACAGCTACATTTGACTCTGTAGTATGTGCTTAAAATATTCTCAAGCATGTATTTAATTATGGAGTTTAGTTAGTTTGTTAGCATTTTGCTTATTTTATTTGTTCTATGGAAATGTGATATATACCCCATATTGAACAGAAACACACTATTGTTGGATGCATAGTTTTGTTCACCATTTTATTCTGCATTTGCCTTTAACATGGAAGATATTTCAAATATGTTAACATTTTCAACAGGTGCAGTATGTCGGAACCCCGGTCTGCACTCGGGATACAAACAACAGAAATGTTGAGTGCACCCTGAAACAATGGCTGCGATTTGATGCACACCGAGATGGTGGAAGATACCAGAGGCAACAGAGGAGGAGGAAACAGTTACAACTATAACACATTTAGCTTGAAGAAGAACTGGTACAACGTACACTGACACTACATCCAAACCTGGGGTCAATATTATATTACACGCATCACCGTAAGAACTGGTACAACGTACACTGACACTACATCCAAACCTGGGGTCAATATTATATTACACGCATCACCGTAAGAACTGGTACAACGTACACTGACACTACATCCAAACCTGGGGTCAATATTATATTACACGCATCACCGCAAGCTTACAAAAAAATGTATTTGCATCTAATTCCAACTGTTATTATATCTGGTTGTAACCAAGTGGAACGACTATTGGGTATTGACAGTGTTTAATGGGTGAATTAAAAGCTTACAGAGGAAATATAGCAACTGAAACAAAGAGTTGCATACCAACACCACTAGTACTGTAACACTATAATTATAAAGTAGCAAAGAAAACAGTTGTAATCACAATGCAAAATCAATGTCTTCTATCAATATAAGAACATAATAAAGTAACGTGGCTACAAATACAGATCATTCGTCAACACTCATTTACATCAATGTGACTTTGAATATATGACGAAATCAACTAGGTTCATACACTCCGGCCCAGGGCGAACTGCCCAGACTACTATCTAAAACTTGCTCAGATTGTTAAACTGGGACTGACACTGGCCATAGCGCCCCCTAGTGACTAGCCTAACAAATATATAAACAGCTAAATCCACCAGTTTTATATCTGCCCCCACTTTGAAATGTAGGTATCCGCGTCTAAAATGTGTCTAATTATTAAGCACTGATCTAGGATCCCGAAAAGGGTCACTATGGTAGCCCGCATTACGTCGCGTTGACCGACGTAAAGGCATAGGCGAGATAATTACCTGGTCTTGGTCCGAATCTGAATCGGAATAGTTAATAGTCGGTTCTCGAGAGATGGTGATTTCGACTCGTCCAGATTCGGCGTCCGATGACTCTACTTCACTATGTAATATGTTTGGTCCAGGCCTTGGTGTTTGATATCGAGATTCCCGCTCCGCTACTGCGCGTCTCACTGTCTCTGGGACACACACACTCGTAAATCTGTACGGTTAATGACTCTTCTCTTATGGTCAGTCATTGGCGCAACGACATATATGTCATCCTTTCTCTCTTTGATAATGTAGACGCTGGGCTCCCCCGCGTCCCCTGTCTTGTTGCGCCCTTTCACACGTTTGCGTAAATGCACGTGTTCGCCAACACGCAGGACGTCCTCCCTTACCCGCTTATCGTGCACAGCCTTTCGATTGGCAATATACAGGTTCAGTTGTTCGGTCGCTTTCGTGTATGCCCTTTCCAGTCTTGTTTCATGTTGATACACCCAGTCACTAATGTCTCCATAGGCCACTTGCGATACAAGCATATCGTCACGATGCAGTCGAATATCAACAGGTAAACGCGGAACCCGGCTAAACATGAAGTAAAAGTGACTAAACCCAGTCGCGGCATGGGGTGTTACATTGTAGGCATATGTTAATTCTGGCAAATGCTCTGGCCATTTGGATTTCTGAGTGGATGTCAACGTGCGAAGCAATGCATGCATTGTTCTGTTATATCTCTCGCATTGTCCGTTTCCCATCGGATGGTACGGGGTTGTTCGGGATTTCTGGATCGCGTAAATCTTGTACAACTCGGTGACAATCTTGGCGTCAAAACAACGTCCTTGGTCCGCGTGTATCCAACACGGAACTCCATAACGGAAGAACCACTCCCGTACAAGAGCTTTTGCTACCGTTTGCGCTGTCTGATTCCTAGTCGGCACTGCTATAGTAAATTTGCTGTATACGTCCGTCGTAACCAGAACATTTTCGATACCGTTACTGGCAGGCTCGAGTACTGTAAAATCGATGGCGATTACTTCTAAGGGTTCCCTGGCCACAATGCTATGCATGGGTGTACGTACCTTAAGATGGCATTTTTTGCAAGATTGCAACGTTCGCACATCGAAATCCAGTGTTGAATGTCCTAACGAATATTTGGCCAGTAAAACCGCGAACTTACTAGTTTCTCTATTCTGTCTATGCCTTGATGTCCCATCTTGTCATGTAATTCCTGCATGACTTCGTCCTTCATTGTACTTGGCAACAACAATTGCGTTACGTTTGATCCGTCCGTTGGGTCCATCATTATTATGTATAACCTGTAGCACAAATCTGTAGCCGGTCCCATTGTTGCAGGAGTTTCGCTACTGCTGGTGGTTCCTTCCGTTTTTCCCTTCGCGAGGGTTCGTGTCCCCTATTCGTACTAGATTCGGCCCAAGACAGGGTCATTCCGCTGAGCCTGCTGGATTTCCCCAATACCAAGACTTGGTAGGACGGTTGGTTTTACATCGTCGTGTGTATCGCCTACCTTGGCTACGACGGCGCACGCCGCGGCCTTGAGTAACTTCTGGCGTCAATCAGGCGGTAATACCGTTACCTGAAGAATGCCAGCTATCTCGTCTTCATCGATGACTGAGAAACCGTCAGCCTGAGGTTTCCGACTCAGACCGTCCGCAGAAGCATTGAGTCGCCCGGGACGGTAGTGAATGCTGAAATTGAATCTTGCTAGTTCTGCTTGCCAATGATGTTCAGCCGCTGTTAGTTTGGCGGAAGTTTGAATGTATGACAACGGGTTATTGTCCTTGTATATCACAAACTGAACTCCCAGCAAGTAATCGCGAAACTTTTCAGTAACCGCCCATTTCACTGCTAACAATTCCAACTTCATAGAGCTATATGCCATTCGATTCTTCTCATGTCTCCTGAGACCCCGGCTCGCATATGCTATTACTCGAGTCTTCCCATGTTTTTCCTGGAGAAGTAATGCGCCAAGTCCTTGGTGGCTGGCATCTGTCTCCAGAATGAACGGCTTTTTGAAGTCAGCAAATCCCAACACCGGTGCGGTTGTGAGAGCGCGTTTTAGTGAATCAAACGATTCTTGATGTTCCGGTATTCACACAAACGGGCCTGGTGTGGCCGAGTTCCACTTCCGTCCTGGTTTTCTCTTCTTCCCTTTGTTGGGATCTTGATTCACCAATTCATACAGGGGCGATGCCAGCTGCGAAAAATTATGAATGTAACGTCGGTGATATCCCGCTGTACCCAGGAAGATTTTCAATTCCCTCGCATTCTCTGGTACTGGCCATTCGCCTACCGCTTTCATCTTTTCTGGATCAGCCGAATTCCCTTGATCCGATATTATCTGTCCTAAGTACGAAACTGATTTCTGAAATAGACTCGTCTATTTCCACTTGATTGTACGCCGACTTCAACTTGACCGTCGAGAAATACTTGGCTCCTGCCAGATGATGAAAAATCTCATCCACTCGTGGGAGTGGGAATGCATCTTTCCTCGTCTTGGTGTTAAGTCTACGGTAGTCTACGCACATCCTAATGTTCCCGTTATTTTTCTTACAAATAACTATTGGGCTGGCGTATTCCGAATGACTAGGTATGACTATTGCCTGCTGAATTATAACATTAATGTGTGCATTGACTTCCTCAAACTGAGGCGGTGGGATGCGACGGTAGGCCGCTCTGACAGGGCTGTCTTCTGTTTTGCATATTCGGTGTTTGACAGTGTGGGTTAACCCAACATCACTTTCATTTTGAGCAAATACCTGCTGATTTGACTGCAACAATTCAGTCAGGCGATCTCTTTCTGTAGGCGGAATATCACCTATGCTCACATCTCGCATCCAACTCTGATCACTGGGTAACTCAGGTATGTCACGACTTTGCTTGCTGCTTACCCATCTTGTATTAGCTGTCACCTGTCAGGGTTCCAAGTTTACTCTCAACCCGTCATCCAATTCCTGGAAAGCTACCGTGTGCTCTGGATCCCTGTCGATTACATCAACTGTATAAATCCTCCCTACCGGGGAACCGGAACGCAACCACACCACGTTGGGGGTTGGGTTGACGATGGTCACCCCTAAACAACCATTAATGGAACCTACTAGTTCCGCTTGGAGGAGTAAACTTCCCTTTAGGGGTTCATCCAATGGTTATACCATTCCGTTACCGCTGCAACGTGGCCCTGACACTGTGACATTACAAGATGACCATACCGGTTAATTTACACTTGTGTCCCCTGCAATTTTCATTACTCTTCCCTCTATTTCCCATTTTGGTTTACGATCATGGGTCTCTATGGTGCGAAGTAGTTCCCTAATTTCTGGGATTGCACCAAAAACATTCATACCCAGTATCCCTGAGGTTTGCATGTGGTGATTTAGCCCTAGGGGGTCTTTCTGCACTAGAATCCTTTTGTTCTTAACGATAGTGCCCAACACATTTCTATCGGCTGTAAAGTACCCAATGTATGGGAACACTAGAGAGTTGGCTGCTTCCAGTCGTAACCATGACGACGCATCCTCTAAGCAGTCGACAAAAGCCATTAGGTATTCGTTGAAACACCATTCCTGTAAAATAGTTACTTCCGAACCCATATCTAAAACCATACTGGTTTTTTCGCCTACTATATCACATGAAATGATAGGGGTCTTACCCACTATTGCGTCCACTAACACACAGTCAATGCTACTACGCCCGCCTGCCTGACGCTCGGCAACAGGGTGAATTAGTTTCCCTGTTGACCCCGGGGTGGTACTGGCACATTTGGACCCGACATAGATCGCGCTACTGGACCACCCCGCATTGCACGGGTATCTGACTGATCCCCGTACGCATGAACACAAGACTGTTCATCGGTACGGCGTATATCACTTGCCCGCTTCCAACGCGTATTCTGGGTGTGACCCCTTCGCCTGCAGGAGTCAGACCACAGTTGAGAATTGCATTGGTGGCCATGTTAACGTTTTGTTTGATTATAAGAAAACGTGACCATCACATACCGCCAGCTCTTTTAAATCGCCCCGACGCGCGATGCCTATAAATTTTGACAAAAACAGCCATGTATTCATGCGCCCACGTGGCCCATAGCAGAAAAATTCCCCAAAAATCCCTCCGCCAGTTAAACTCTTTAAAAAATGCACTGTTTCACAGCCAATAGCTTCTACAAACAAACCTGTGAATATTCCTGCTCAAAGGCACTCGTGTCACATAATATTAATTTATTAATTTTCCATTTTACAATTTCATACGCCCTACATTCGTGAAACAATAAACAGGAAGGTCAACTGTGGTCTTACCCCTGCAGTACTCACAGTGAAGTGATTCGGTGCTGCGGGGTTCCGCTCTGCTAGGTCTCGCAGCCACCCCAGCAGCCGTCTGTTGTTGTGCTCGCAACAAAGACATGATTTTCGACTGAGTGGTCGCGAGTAGTTCCAACTGGGCTGCAATTCGTTCCAGTGGACTCGGGTCATCAGAGGCGTGGCAGAACTTCCATCACACGTACACTCCTGTGTGGCCCACTCAAACCGTCCTCCTCTAGTTGAATCGCTTCGGAACGCAATGCGCCAAACGAAATGTTGGGGTCAGTCCGAACTAGTCTCTTTATTTCCCGTTTTATCTGAGGTTCTAACAGGTTTTCACACAATACCTCTATCAACATATTATCCTTACTTTCAGACTTATCAGTCAATCCTTCAGAAATTTCCAGGAGCGCTCTTGAGAACTCTCTAACACTTTCTCTACTACCCTGCACCCGATTGTATAATTCTCTCTTCAGCTGTGCATTACTGCGGTTTTCCCCAAAAGCAGACGCCAGTAACGTAAATAAAATCGATACAGTCCTTCTCATCACTTGGGGCTTACCTTACTTCTTCCCGGGCCGGTCCATCCAGGTGGGCGATCGAAAATGACAGCCTATCGGACGAAGAGACTGGTGGTAAGATTCTCCGTGCCTCCCCGATCCAGTAGTGAAGTTCACTAGTTCGACCGCTGAACATCCTCAGTTTTCGAGTCGGAGGGGCGGTCACATTGACGTTGACAGGCTAGTAGTAGACGTAAGTTTCTGAAAGCTTAATTCCAGTGACCATGTGCATGGACGACTTCCGGTTCCGGTTGCGCGTGCAGCCAATCAGAGCGCCCCCTGGCGACTGCAGGAACAAAAAAAACACCAAAAACAGTGCGCAACGCCCCCTAGTGGCTGTAGGAGTACCGAAAGATAACCAGTAGCCATCGATAGTGGACATAGGAACGACTGTCTGTTAACAGCAGTCATTAATAGGATCATTAATAACTGAGATGAAAGAGTAAGTCAACAGTGGTCATTAACAGGGTCATTGATAACTGAGATCAAAGGACCCATCGATAGTGGACATAGAAACGACTGTCTGTTAACAGTGGTCATTAATAGGGTAACTAATAACTGAGATCAAAGAGTATGTTAACAGTGGTCATTAACAGGGTAATTAATAACTGATATCAAAGGACCTAACGAGGAGACGAGAAACGAACAAAACACGATATTTTCTTTATATGTAAATATTTTAAAATAATGCGCTTTTACACTTTATCCATAACTCATACAGTTTACCCATAATTCCTACAATTTACCAATAATTCTTCTATTGAATAAGACTACAAGGACATTTTATTAAATATTTGAAAATAATGACACAATATCGTCCACAAACGTTAGACAGCGGACTCTAAAGTCTCTTGCCATACCGACGTAAAGCTGACGTAAGCCATAAACGTGTCAGGACAAGCAGCTGACGTATGCCGCACACACAACAATACCAAATAAGGACATGCAGCTGACGTAAGCGGCATCAGATGCGTCGCGGAAAGTGTACCATCATCATATTTTCGATATATGTAAATATTTAAAAATAATGCGCTCTTACACTTTACCCATAACTCCTACAGTTTACCCATAATTCCTTCAATGTACCCATAATTCCTACAATTTACCCAGCACACATATGTAGTGTAGTGTGTTTGTTCCTTCACCGAGTTGTTACTCACAGACCCTTTATATTCTGATTGACCAGGCGAGGCAAACTATTACCAAGATTAAACCTGTCTGAACGTCCGCACTGTGTGCAGTGACACTCTGCTTTAATAAAAGATGCATGGTTATATGAATAATAAAGATACATTCACTACTTACTGCGTGCAGTGATTCCATCATGCTGTTGCTTTAATTTATTTACAATTTATTTACATATATATATATATATATATATATATATATATATATATATATATATATATATATATATATATATATATATATATATATATATATATTTACACAAATCCATGTGTTAGGCGACTTTCTGGCAAGGGTTGGGCGACGAATGTCGCCTTAGCCCTGATATTTCGTGTCGCCCTAATATATCTGGTCCTGCATTATCATGCATCTGACTAGAAACCATTTGAAAGTTGTAAATCAATAACAGCACGTTGCCCTAAGGTTGTATTAATACATTTAATTTATGTAAATATACAAATTCAAATATAATTCAGGTTTTGAAAATGGGATGTATATATCCATTTCAGTAATCGTCACCGTTAGGTGACATGGCGTATTTATTTGAATAAAACACAAACTGCTATGTATGTTGTATGTTTATTCACCATTAGACCACCACTCCTTACGCAACACAACACGCTACCATACAACTGAATTTGTCTTGTGATATACACTAACAACATAAATTATGTTATTTCATCGGTGAAAACTAAGATAGCACACAGAAAACCGTTGGCCGTCTACATGTCAAGCTCCGTCCACTCGGTAGCTCCCTGCGTGTTAAATTACGCTGTTGTTTAATTGCTGGATTTTAGCTATATGTCAGTCAAATATCTAAGCTGTACACGACGATGTAATGATTACGTAATCACTCAGGAATAAATAATTCAGGCATCAAGAACTTCTTTATTAATAGTAGTTTATATGTTTTACAAATAACTCGTCTACTTCTACTGTATGTGTAGCAGTTTCCTAATATCTCCCACAACGGGGCTGTCGTTGGCAACGCCTTTGATTACGATTTCATATTTTGGAGTTGTCAAACTCAAAGCAAAATAGTTTCGATGTTTGTAATGTTGTATGGATATAATGATGTTGCTGTGAAACTTCCTATTTGAAGTAATATAGACATAACGCCTACAGAACTCTTCAGTTTTTATACAAAAACACATACTTGCCATTGCACATTGTAGATATAGGTGACAGTATAAAAAGAAACATCAAATTGCAATATAACATGTCCAGAGAAGAGCTACGAAAGAATTACCAGGTACAGGTATGTAGAACGAATAAAATAACTTAAGTTACCTTCATGACCTTGTCTGAGAGGGGATATCATTGAAGTTTTTTATAATGCTGCTTGAAATATATTACGAATCCAATATATATTACAATGAATCCTTGCAAAATCTTTGAAATAATAAACATCTGTTGCACCTAATTCCTCAGGGACCTAAGCTCACAGGTGCAGCAAACCATAATCGTCTTCAACAGTTTAACACAGAACCGGTTATAGGCTTCAAATCTGATCAATGCAATAGTTCTCTTCAGGCTGTAGGCTATGAAATATATAAAAAACAAAATGACACATTTTTCATCTGACCAATATCTTTATAATTTGACCAATACAGTTGTATCTGAGTTGAATTGGAATTGATGAAAAGTTGTGTGAATTGGATTGAAAAAATCAAAACAGATTGCATTAGAAATTGAATTGGAACTGAAATATGCAAAGTGAGGTGAATTGAGCTGAATATTTACTTGTATTCACCAGGAAAAACTGTCATAAACCGGGACAAACTGTCCAAAACTGAAATTAGCATATCATCTAGTCATTGTAACAAGATCTAGTCCAATGAGACACATACTGTGTTAAGGGCTATTATATACGAATTTTTTAATGTTTAAAAATTATCGGGTTTCATTTCGATTTGGTATTTATGAGATTTCACACATTGGATCACCTTTCTGAATGATCCAATGATAGAATCTCCAGGTCTACTAGTAGCTAAAATACACAACTTGCCCTCAGTACACAAGCCATGTTCTTATGTGGATGGCATCTTCTGTTATCTGACTGCCTCACAACTTGACTCAGAACTAAATCTGTGTTATTTACAACATTTCTTTAGGATGCCTGCTAATGTGTTTATATATATTGTGTGAATGTCACAGTAATTGCTGTAGCACTTAATGACTAGCTAATTAGTTGAGTAAGTTACATCTTGGAATTGTGTATTAATCTTACGCTAACTAAAAAATACAAGGACGATTAATGTACTCGTATATTAAATCATGTTTCGTATGTGAACATAATTATTTAATATTTATCATATAGGTGGTTTGGAATCAACAGCATGTTATTTGTATGCTGATGGACACAAGATGGACTTCACTAGGCTATTTAATAATAACTAAAACAATACATTTTAAAGAGAAAGTGCAGCCTTTATATTTTAAACCTTTCTAACTGACTAACATCATATTCAGATGGTCACGTTTTCTTATAATCAGACAGAGTTTGTGTGAGAATGACCATACACATGGGGAAATAAAATGATTTTATGAATAATAATATTTCTTGTTGTGAAAATTTATGAGCATTTTGAAATAGCATAGGAAGACGTTTCTTTAAGATATACAAACTCATATTTCCATCCAACACAGGTAATTGTAGATGTAATAACAACTGCGCCAGACAATGGTAGTCAACGTCATATGTTAGCACTCCTGCAGCGGTACTGTGACAGCGTAGGGGCGGATGCTGGATTTAGAAAAACGGGGGTCCAAGGCGCGAAGCACCACGGGGGTGGGTGGGTGGTTGTGGGAGGGGTATCCCCCTTCCCACCAATTTGACGTTTTTTTAGGAAAAACACTTGAAATTGTGTAATTTGGGACACCCATAATCTGGTTTTAAGCGAGTTAGTACCTAATGTAATCAACCCAAAATAATTCAGACAGGCGACATCGTACGAATTGTCCGTATAGAATACGGATTTGTGGGAGGAATACGGCAGTGCCCCGTTTTAATACGGATTTGCTGGAAAAAAAAATTGTGACAAAGTAGTCCTATGTATTTTCTTGTATTCGTCACATAAGTATAATTTCGAATGTAGAATTTACAGTAGAAGAGATGCAACTACTTTTGAATCTTGAGTTTCGGCAAAACGCAGCGGATTTTGTTTTATTTACACCTGTAGGTAGGCCTGTTCCAACGAAGAAACTGCAGTGTGTCTGAAAATGTCCAAACGAAAAGACAATACATCTGTAATGTGCCATTTATTGCAATATTGACTAAAACAACTACAGTAATGCAAATGTTTAATAAAAAACGAATATCTTTGCACACAGAGAGACTAACGTCTTTGACGCATTCTCTATATTACTCAGCACATCCTCTGCCAAGGACTCTCTGTTTAATAGCTTCTCATCCAGCCCCTTCTGATAGTGGTTATAAATGATGTAATCAAAGTAGCTAGATTTCATATTACAGAAAGTCGTGGCACCAATGTTGATCTGAGACAAGGTGTAATTGAAAGTTTTAGACATATGAACCAATACTATGAAATGCTAGATTGCCTTTTCAAGAGAGTCTATCTAAACTGTTGTTGCATTTTAAACTACTCTGTATAAAGCACACCATTCGATTCATGATCTGAATTCGAATCCGGAGACATTCTGCTAAATGTAGCAGCAGCAGCAGCAGCAGCAGCAGCAGCAGCAGCAGCAGCAGCAGCAGCAGCAGCAGCAGCAGCAGCAGCAGCAGCAGCAGCAGCAGCAGCAGCAGCAGCAGCAGCAGCAGCAGCAGCAGCAGCAGCAGCAGCAGCAGCAGCAGCAGCAGCAGCAGCAGCAGCAGACGCAGCAGCAGCAGAAGCAGCAGCAGCAGCAGCAGCAGCAGTAATACCTTCCATATAACAACAGTGAGTGCAAACTGGTAAATTAAAACGTTTCCTGATACCTTTGAGCCATGTAAATTAAAACGCATCATAGAAATACATACACCGTAGAAAGAAGAACAGTATGACTTAACTAATTGACGTTGTGTATATAATAATAAAACCCAAAAATGTACATGTACTGATTAACACATCCACCTTTCATGCCATAGTTCTGAATTCAAGGCGCAAACCAGACACGTTAAATTTTGTGTATAAACATGGCTCTCAACTTTTTGTTGAGATGGGGGGACAAAGGCATTGCCAAGAAACAACATCAGGTCAAACTTGAAGCTTACTACGTACGGATTCCTTAGTAGCAGTTCGACGTTTTCAGACACTGGTCTAGCGCAGGCAATATACATGTCGCCCAGGAGATCCCCAACATTATTCTTAGCATTATCGGTGACTTCGTTCATAGATTCACTGCACACGCACATGCCCACCTCATGTTACACCATGTCTCCCGCGAAAGAATGAACATACTACGGGAATGTTTGGCGCCCGTAGACGTGTTTGGCGCAGTTGCTGGATCTGCTCAATCTGCAGATTGCGCACGATTGCGCTGCGCAATCCCCGGATACCCGAAAATCTACAGATCCAGCAAATGCGATCAACATACGCGGTGGTTGTTCGATGAAAATCGTCTGAATCAGTTCTTCGGACCGAACTTTCAAGATAAGTATTGACATTTTTACAAGTTAAACATTTTAACTATCCTATCGTATCATCATCGTCTTTGAATATCTTAATCATTATAACAAGTAATAAACGTTTTAAAATCACATTGCGCTGTTTGAAAAAAAATCACATCGCGCCGGTGTATTTTATTGACATTATAATAGGCTTTGCTATTTTCAAAACCGGCCTGTCGTCCGTATTTCAAGAATATATGCTGTCTGGTTGGTATTATGGGAGTAGCCGCTACTAAATATTTCATTTAAGCCAGACATATGCTAAAAGAAAAAGAAAAAGAGTAAAGAATTAGTTCCTAATGCTTAATCAGGAGCACACGATTCACTTCCGCTTCCGGTTGCGCGCGCAGCCAATCAGAGCGCCTCTTGATAGTTGTAAGAACACCACAAACCGTGCGCAGCGCCTCCTAGCGACCGTAGCGTGACCTAATATCGGCGTAGCGACTCACGGGCGGGTTGGCGGGCTGACGGGCGGGGACACCTAACGGACTACGAACGGACTCGTTTTTATCAGTAGGTGAAGGCGAGCAGGCTACTGTGGTCATTGCCTATTTTCGTTTACAGAAGGGCCATTAACCTAGTAAGGAGACGAACAAAAGCGTACGGTGCACACGTATTTTATTGAATAAAACAAAGCGGCAGCAGTACAAACGAGGCGATCGTATTTCATCGGATACAACGAGGAGGGTATGATGATGATGATGATGATGCGACTTGCGAATGTTGACCATCGCGCCAGAGGTCGCGAACTTACGGGTGTCTCCATCTCGCCAGAGGTTCGAGGGCGAGCTTACGGATGGTGCGACCATCGCGCCAGAGGCTCAGTCTATGTACCATATACGATAATATGGTATACCCTTTTCAGTAGGTTAATCCAATCAAACACGCGACAATCGTTAGCGACCAGATTGGTGTGGAAAGCGTTTACGAAAGTTCTCATAGGAGAACCGTTACAACGAAGCATTATACGCAATATTGTCCGCAAACGTTAGACAGAGGACTCTGAAGTCTCTTCCTATTATGAGTCCACTCGGAACAGTGTTTGTTCAAGAAGGTGCGGAACGACGCGTGACGAGGCGGCAGACCGTACAAACAGAAGTATTCGCCGCGCCCGTCGGAGGACAGGTACAGCGCTATCCAATGTTCGCCCGTTTCGTCGCCGTCGTCGGTGTTGCACACAAAGGCGATCGGCAAAGCGTCTATTTTTTAGGCAGTCCATCTTTGGGCACGACGCCTCCAAAGACGGACGCGGTGTTCGGGTCCATCGCCAGTAGACGGGCGATCTGCAGGGTGTCCATCTCAGTAGTCGTAGATGACGTTGCGGTTCTTGTCGATTTCCAGCACTGATTCGAATTCGGCGTAGGCGACGACGTTGACGGTGATCCGAAGCGCTTCTCGGAAATGAAATTCTATGCGCAGGTTACCCTTTTGCACCAGATGGAAGCAGGGACCGTCGCACTGGTCGGAGGTCAGGTCGAAACAGAAGAAGGTGTAGCCGTCTCGGTAGTCGTCGCTAGTCAGACCGTTCCCCTCGTCCTGCCAGATCTTGCCGGTTGAGGTCCTGGCGAAGAGGTTTTTTGTGAAGTTTGGCTGGAACGGTTCGGCGGGTATCTGACGTCCGTCCACATACACCTATGGCGTTGTTCTTGGCGTGAAACTGGTTTCTTACCGTACGCGCCGTTGTAGGCGAGACGTTTCGGCAGGGTACCGAAGAACTCCCGCGGGAATGGAGTACACCTTGCAGTCGACGGGTCGTAACGGAGACTTGACCGTGTTCCTCTCGAGAGCCTTGGTGTGGACGATCTGCACGGCGGGATTGAGGGTGGCCTTCTTGACGAACAAGGATGCGTTGACGATGGTTATCTTGTAATCCATGTTTCCAACAGCCATCAGCGCAAACGAGAACTTGCTACGTACCAGTCGTATCTTGACGTCGACGCCGTTGATCAGGAATTTATCTTGCAGAAACATATCCACGTGGAGACGACCCATCATGTCGACCACGCGACTGCCGGTTATGTACTCTCGTTGAGTCACGAACCCGTGGTTAGGATCGGGTCCGGCGGCTAGCTCGACGGCGTTAATGCGACTAGCCTTGTCCTTGTACTACAGCTGATTCGTCAGCTGCGTCGACTTGGCGTCGGGTCCGTAACTCAGCAGCTTCTCTTTGTAGGATCGATACGCGTACGTGTTGGACAAAGAGATCACGAGCGTGCCGTTCAGGTAGACGTCGACCTGGCTGAACAGCGAATGCAGCCAGTTGTTCATCGGTCCCACGGGTTCAGCCGCGTCGAGATCGTGTCCGTTGGATCACGTCACCTTCACCTGCACGTGTAGCATCGTGTTGGCGAGATCCAGGTAATCGTCTCCCGATCCGGGGATGAGGAATTCTATCGGTCATCCAGAGTCCAGAGAGGCCGTGGGTTGATGTTCCACCACATGACTGTCGCTGATTCAGTTCTGAGTGGGGGGTACGGTAAAGAGATCCAACTCGGTCTTGACTCCCTCGCACGACTGTCTATGCACGAAAGCCATTGTCGAATATGTCGGCCTCTCGTTTCTTGGACGTCTGTCTCTTGCGTCGTCTCTTTACTGCAGTGAATGTCGCCTTTGCGGACGATCGTTTTATACGTTTACCAGGGGGAACCCGAAGACCGCACGGCGTCGGTGACGCATCGTTTTGCAGCCGTTTTTATGTTCTGGCCTGATAAGACGTCGCCGGCTATACGAACGCCGGTCTTCAACGCGCCCTTACCCAAAGCCACGGCACCTCTCTTGATGAGCGGCATGGCGCTGCGCAACAGACCGCCGAACAGAATGCCCAGTCCGTGACCTCGCTGGTATTGCGCACCGGCGAAGTAGGGCAGCGCACCACTAGCCTGTCGCGCGTAATAATCTTTGTAATTCATCAGAACAGTCCGGTCCTGCGTCGACGAAAATTAAGCGTCACCGTTATTCTACCGTACTCGAATGGCACGCGTCGACCCATTTCGTCTCTTATATCCACCTCGATCGAGTGGAAGTTCGAGCACAACAGAGGTACGTAGTGAACGTTAGTGAAACGATCGGACACCCTGTCACCGTGACGTCCGCTAATTGGAAGGACTCGCAACAGAAGCGCGAGAGTGTCACCCACTATACGAGACTCCACGATGTCCGTGTAGACGTATATGGTGTCGAACCCCTGCGTCATGTTCACCACATCGTCGGCCTCGACGTGGAAGGGGTACGAAGAGTCGGAAGGGTGGGAGTCGATGACGGGGGATGACGTAACCGTCTCCGGCTCGCTGGCTACGGGTCTACGGAATCCTAGCATGGACGCCGTCACGCTGTGGTGCGGTATTGTGAACACGGTGTTCTCTGTCATGTGTAACGTCTTTTTTGAGTGACGGGATTATAGCTCATTTGAGCCCGTGTCTCCGCCGTCCACAGACTGTACAGTTCCTTGTTGACGTGATACATCAATGTTAACTTCGTACGTCGGGATGTGTTCGGAGCATCAATCGTGTTGAGGAATAACCAGACATCGTTCTCTGTGACGTTGTCACAAGTGTGCGGCTACTGGATCTCTGCCATCCCACACTCCCACTCGCCGGTCAGATCGATGCGTTGAGGCAAGTCCGTGCTGTAATGGGTCAAGGTGTTGTCGAGGTGCGTCTTCATAGAAGCGTTGCTAGGCAGCGTCATGTAGAAATCAGTCGCCATTGCGTCTCAACGTGGGATTGGGCAGTAGGTAACCCTACGAACTACTCAGCAGAGCCGTCCACAGATTAGAATCGCCGTGACCTACAGTCAGGTTGTAGATGCTTATCACGATGACCTTGTACAAGACGACGACCTGACACAGAAACACAATCTCCTCTTTGGGATACTCGGTGCCGAACAGATGCCAAGGAGTACTGTCGTTCGACGCGTCGGTACAATCCTCCTCCTCCTCCTCTATGACGGTGGTGGCGGTCTGCGATGTCGTGTCTTGTGACATATTGACAACCCGCCCTACGCGCTGCTAGTCTTTATAGAGGAGTGCCTTGGCATCGATCCAGCTGTTGAACTTGAACGGATATCCGAACCATTTCACCAAAGCCTCCGTTCGTCCACCGACCTTACGATGCTGCAGTACCGATTCGACGCGGTATAATTTATCGTCCGGTACCGACACTTTCTGCAGCTCCAGTTCGTAGAAGGTGCCGTCCAGCACGTCGCCGAGATCGTCCCGCAGGCGGTACACGGGCGGCTCAGAGGGATTAACTTCGTGTACGGTGAACACCTCTTCGCTCCAGTTCGTCTCGCAGCCCTTTTCGAACGTGCCTTTGTACTTGCTGACGCGCACGCGATCCGACACGTTCAACTTGGGCACGCCCTTACCGTCGTGTCCGTACAGACGTTGCCACACCTTTTCTTGATTTTTGCATTGACCTGCGACGGAGCCATACCGATGCTGCGGTGGCGGGTGTCGTTGTACGTTCGCACCAGGTCCGGAAGGACGTCGATGTAACGCCACGTCTGAACTTTCGTGAAGTAGCGCCACATGCGAGCCTTCAACGTTCTGTTGAATCGTTCCACGATGCTCGCCTTCGTCTCCGCGTTGTGCGTGGAGAAGTGATGGACGCCGCGTTTCCTTAAGAGAGCCTGAACGGATTTATTCAGAAATTCCATTCCTCGATCCGTCTGCAACGTCTGCGGCCGGTCGTCTGCGAACGCGATTTGCAGCGCCGCAACCAATGACGCAGCGGACTTGCTTGGCATAGGAATGCATCTGGCTCGTTTCGAAAAGACTATTATCGTGAGGAGAAAGGTCATACCGTCTTTGTCGTCTTTCAACGTCGTCAGGTCGAATAGATCGGCCTGCCACTGTTGATTCATACCGCCCACGATGACGCATCGTCTCTAGAAACGTCGTCTCGCTGGTTTGTGTAAGCTGCAGGCGTCCTGTTCCGACAACCACTGCGCGACTATTTTCCGAGGCGCGTGCGTGACGCGTCGCAAGGCATCGACTCCGCCGTAACTGCCTACCCTATTCGGGTCGAAGTAGACCGCCTTCAGTCTTTTCGACGTCATTAAAACAGAAGGTCCGATGCGTTGACGGTGACGTTGACGACTCCTGAATAATGACGAACGACGAGGAGTGCGCTGACGTATAGTAGGACACACGTTATCGCTCCCACAACGGTAGCGGCGGAGCAACAACAGTCTAGTAGCGAAACCATAGTCTGAATAACACCTGTTGCATAAGAATTCCGGCTGCAACGTCACCAAGCAAGGTAAGTCCGCTGAGCAATATCGAAGCGACGACGGAACGGTACGCGTCCTTCGGATCCAACGACATGAGTGCGTTACGCCTACGATATAATCTTCTTATAAGTTGTCCCAACTCATCAACTAAGGGGGTGGCGTAGGTAGGGAATGTTCCATTTGACGTTGGAGAGGTGACCAGCTTGACGATCGTCGTTGTCGTCGTCGTCGTGTAGCAGTGGCGGGAGTCGCTGACTGTTGTATGTAGGCTTCCCTGGCAGCGTTACCGACCAACTCCATGGGTATGTTGATGACGCGGAGTTGCCGTGCGAACGACTGCCAACCCGTTGGATCGTCGGTCTTTCTCTTACGCAACATATCGTGAACGAGATCCACCGCGTTACTTCCGGCAACCGGGACACCCTCGTGTATCAATTCGCCACGATCGTTCCACGCGACGTTTCTTTTGAGATGTTCCATCAAACGTCTGGCTTTGGCCTGCAGACTCTTGGGAACGGTGTTCACCACGTCGGCTTCCATACCAGAAGCTTCCTCGGGTTCCGTCCCCGCCTCCTTCCCTACATGCGATCATGCGTATCGGTTCCTTGACGCGTTTATCGACCAGAACGTTGTACCGCTGCAACACCTGATTATACAGCGTGACCTTAGTCCCATCGTCGAGGTCCTTTCTATCGAGGATGGTCTTCATCTCGTCATCGAGGGCTTGCACCTTCTTGCCTACGGTGTCCGTTGGTGGAGGTGGCGAACGCAACGTGTCCAACAGTCGTGGATCCACCAAGGCCATCTTGCGTGCGTGTTCCATGCGTCTACTTCTTGAGCAGCACCTCGCGAAGCAAGGGTGGAAAGACCGAACTCGCCAACGGCGCTAGGAAGGCCGATAGGAAACCTCCGCTCTGCCCCTCGCCGACTTGCGGTTGCAAAAAGAGGCGTCTTCTTTCGGCGGCCGGCGTTCGTCTCTGAGACAACTGGCGTAAGTTCGTCCTGTATTTACTCAAACGACGCCTCTGTAATTCGATCAACGGAATGTTCTTCTTTAGTATGTTGTAGGCACACTCGGCCAGTGCACACAGCAGATCGGCGTCGGCGTTGGCGATGATGGCCCTTCTCAGTTTGGCACTCTTGCACCTGTTCAGAGCCTGTATGCACAAAATGTGTCTCTTCACCAGAGCAGACATGGTGCGAATGAAGAGACGATTCACGCGTTCGATCTTTCTATACCTTCGATAGGTACACGTATTGTACGTCGTCGTCGGGAAAGATACACGTGCGCAGACGCATGTCCTCGGGAGTGTCCTGTTTGAGATCGATCAATAGATAACCGAACGGCACCGTTGTGGCGTCTTTAAAAGCGTCTAGCGTGAATTTCGTGCGTCTCGGATACATCTGACGAGCCAAGTGCGACATCTGCGTTGCGTCGCATGGATTCTTGAACACCACCATGCAGTGGGTGTTAAGACTGATGGTGCGACTCTCTTTGTTTTTTAGGGAACAGGTTCTGTACGAGATACAGCACGGACGTGTTCCTGTGGTGACTTTTTTAGTGAACAAGGTCGTGACCCGCTCATCCGTTTCCATCATGAGATCGTCTATGACGATGAGGTTCCTCGTTGTCGATTCGAACATGGACTCCGTCGGTAACCCTTCCTCGAATCGCACGTGAGTCAAGTCCGTCGTTGCGTAAGCCTCTTGCCATTCTCCTTAACACCACGTGATCTTTTCGGGAGGTGGATCGTTCATCGCAGAGGCGTGACGCAACAGACGCGTCACGAGCGTGGTCTTGCCGCATCCCGTCGGTCCGGCGACGATGCACGTGAAGGGATGTTTCCATCGCGCGTCCATGATCGATTATGACAGACGACCGGACCGCGTCGCCTTATCTACACTTCCGTTGGACCCGTGCTCAGTCCGTCCTCATTCACCACGCGTTTGGCGTAGAAGTAGGTGAGAGCCGCTCGTTCTTGCACGTACGTCAGCACGGTCGATTTATGCACCCGGAATCCACGGTTCTTTCCACTTCCGCTACGACGGTTGGTGAGCACTTCCAGGAACGTCTCCTTGTCGATGACGTTGTGACGTTTGCTCAGACCTTTGGTGCTGTACTTGTCGGTGGCTCCGAAACAATAGTACGCCTTGCTGCACAACCCCACGAATCCGTCGCCTGACCACTCTACCTTGAACAGTCCCGGAGTCCTCTTGTCGAACGCTCGTCGCGCCTTGCAGCACTCCTCGTCGCCGACCCACGGTCGATTGGCGAGGCGACAGCGCGCGTACTCGGTCCGATGTTCGTCGCAACATTCGGACGGTAGCCATTCGGAGCGATGTCGGAAATAATGATCTCGTAGTGCTGGGGTCACGAGGACATCGACGGACTCGTTGGCCAAGGCCAAATATGCGCTGAACGTATCCATCTCGCAGTACTTTAGCAGAGGACGCTCCACGTATCTGTCGATGAAGTCATAATAGAATTGCAACATGCGCATCTTGGCGTACTGCAGAACGAAGAATCCCACGTGTACGGGTAGTGTGTACGCGACGGTTCTCTTGCTCATCTCTATCTCGTACGCGTACGCGTCGTCGACGACGATGTCGAGTTGTCGGAACCGTTTATCGTTGATCAGGCGCGATGCCACCTTCACCGTGCAGTAGTTGACGTCACGATGTCGGTCCACGTTGGTGATGGTCTTTCCGTAGCCAGAGTTCCCTAGCGATGATGGTCCTGTCTCGGTGGATGTCTCCCTCGCGTCGGGCATTGGACACGGCATCGCCGAACCGCCGGAAACACGGAATCGGATCGTACTCGATGACCTGGTAAACGTGCAGCACCTCGAGACCGTGGTCCAGATACCATCGCAACAGAGGCGTGGCGAGCAATATTTTATCGCCGTAATAACTGCCCACGAGCATGCGCCTCGGAGTTGTCATGATGTTGTGCGCTTCGGCGTATCGGTGCATGAACGGACCGAGATCCTCGCGCATCAGACGGATGTTCTTGAACACGGGCTGCATCTCGGCAAAGTGCTCGCGCAGTTCTTCGGGCACGCGAATGTCGCACTCGATCGTGCCGAACACGGTTCCAGTGCGCACACTGCTCAGAATCTGTTGCGTCGTCATCGTCCACCGCACGTGTCGACGTCGGGGAAATGCAGCGTTCAGACACCGTTTTACGAGCGGATCTCGTCTCATCTCTTTCCACTCGCATTCCCACAGCTCGACGACCTTGACGAAGTGACGTAGGTAGGCGGTGGTCTTTCGGGTCTCGTCGAGCAGTTCGGCCATGGGTTTCCCATTGACGGAATTGACCTCTTCTCGAGTGCAAGGGCAACCGTGAAAAAAACAAACTTGGAACTGATAAGCCGTCTTCGTCTCGCTGCACCATCCATCCTCCCGATGTTTACCTATCCGTTTCTCTCGTCCGTTGATCTGATGTCATATGGAAAGTCCTGTGCGCTCGGATTCCCACGTCAGCCATTCTGCAGCCATCTGTCCGTACAGCTGTGCCGATTCGGGACGGAAGTCTTTCTCAACCCGCCGTCGGCATGTCTTGCATGAGCGACCACAGATACAGCGCGTTCGCGTCGTATCCGACGATCGACCGACACGGACGGGCAGCCTTTCCGTACTCGTTCCGACGTAGCGTGGTGATCCCTTTCTCGTGATAGCGGTGAAATATGATCGACGGACCACCACAAATGTTATCTTTGACGAGGTCGTGCAGATCTTTGTTCTTCTCGCTGAAGATGGTAAAGTAGGTCTTCTCCGGAAGGTCGTTAAACAGGTACAGCAGGGTCAGACCGGGTACGCTGTTGCCTTGCTTGAACATGTCTATCCCTCGCTGTTGATAGAAATCAAACTGTCTGTCGATGGCCTGCAGAAAGGGAACCACGTCCCTGTTGTTGTACCAGACGAGAAAGTCTCGCAAGGTCGTCATGTCGTTGTCGCGCCAGGCCTCCTGGCAACTGGCGTAATCCTCGTCGGAAATACCTTCGTTCTTCAGTCGACTGAAGAAGGCCTCTTTCGGCGGTAGAACGGTGTTGTTGTGCTTCTCCAGTCGATCCATGTACTCGTACGGGAAATGACCTTTCGTCACCTCGCATCCGTACGCTTTCAGATACTTGTCGTAACTGAACCCGGGGGCTATGTAGTTGGTCATGTCTAGGAATTTCAGCTGATCCGACACATGAAAGTGTTGTTGCGCTTGATGACAAAAAAACGAACCGACACCTTCGTTCTCTTGTTCCTCTTGCTTCCTCTCTTCTTGTTCCTCTGTCTTTGCCGTGGACGGGAAGTAGGGTACGAGGAACTGTTTGACGACATTGAGATCGTACTGACCCGAATTGAACCCGACGACGGGTAATTGACGAATCCATCCATACAGTTGTCCCATCAGTTTTTTGTATGGATTTTTTGTACGTCGAGATTTCTTCTTCTTCTTCTTGTCGTTGGCTGCTCGTGTAGTCTCCTCTTGTTCGTCCCATTGCGTCAGCGCTTCTGCGAGTTCTTCCAACAAGTTCTCGTACGAGTCTTTGATGCTGTCGTACGCGGCGTCACCTATCGATATCAGAATGGCCATCATGTCGATCACCAACTTGTTGGTGTCTCCGTTCGTGGCGAGACATTTCACTAGTTCGTGTCCTGGTACGTTTGACGCCACGCTGATGCTCAGTGGAACGTGACGCGCAACCCAGTGAACCTGGTCGCTGTCAGACGGAAGTTGTTCGGTGTCGAACCAACACACGAAATCAAAAGTGGCTCGGTACGGGTAGTACCGCAACGATTCGACCACTCGGATGTTCTCGTCGTCCAGTCGTTCGAATATCAACGGAGTTGAATGGTACACGCCGCCAGGAAAGACTCGTCGTACGCCACCCGTACACGTGCTCTCGTGCTGACGTAACTTCCATGCGTGATTTGGTACACGTGTGTCTGGTCAGGTTGTTGCGTCTATTGAAATTCTTTCCACATTTCGTACACGTGTATGTGGTGGTGGTCTTTTTTTTAAGACGACATGCTGTTCTTACGTGATACCCGTGTAAATGTGATGCTGTCGCATCACATTTACACGAGTATTTCGTTTTCTTTGCAAGGTCGCTATGTGGTACCAATGGTACTATCGAATAAGAATGCTCGTTCACAGACGGTATCGAATGACTCTCTACGTGACGTTGTAGCTCTGCATACGTATCGAGTGCGAGTCCGCAGTGGCGACATAGATGACGTTTCATGTTGCTGCTGATGCGTCTTCAACTGACATACATTGACTCTCGCTATAGCATATATACGATGGCGAATATTGAGATCATTATTTGATATACAGATGACACCACACAGGCCCGTACGGTGGCGACATCGGACCGACTGCGAGTTCCTTCACCACAGAGGGCACCACTCTATCTATGCAGGACCGTACGGTGACGACATCGGACGGACTGCGAGTTCCTTCACCACAGAGGGCACCACTCTATCTATGCAGGACCGTACGGTCTGTTCACCGCCATTCGTTAAACATAATTCGAAGGATTCTTTTTGAAGGCACGATAAAGAGTCTACGAAGGACCGTTCATTTCTACGATGACGACTACGGGAATGAAGTACTGACAACACGCACCATACTGTTTTCATTTTTATTATGTTGTAATCATACATATACGATTCGACTTATACATAATGATGATAATGTCATGCTGGGCTTGCGGGTCTTTACGACCTCGACAGTGACCCCTAGCTTACGATCGGTTATCGACACGGCAGAGGCTAGTAGATGAATAACTTGTGGGTTGTTAACCACGACAGAGGTTACGTAGGTAATGTTGATGATGATGATTATAAGTCTTTTTCGCAGAGATGTATATATATAACAACATAAAAAGAAGTCTCGACTCGTTACCTTTTCAACTACAGTGGTTATATATAGAATGTTCATTTCTACAGTGGTTATATATTCAAATATAAATGTTCATTTCTACAGTGGTTATATATATTCAACTATGAATGTTCATTTCTACAGTGGTTATATATTCAACTACGAATGTTCATTTCAACAGTGGTTAATATATTCAACTATGAAATTTCAACTGCGGCTCGATAAGCCGAATTTGACGTCGAATCTCCTTCTGCCACTCCGACGACAATATAGTGGCAGCGACGTCCTGACACATGTCATGAGTGATCGTCTCGAGAGACAAACGACTGCTTTGACATTCGAATATGATCTTGCGACCCATGACCTCTTTAAATATGACGTCACAGACATCCGATCTCATATCATCGTCTGGCGTGAATATTGCCGGCTCTGGAGATATTGGTTCACGTTCCGTCTGAGGAGGCGAATCGGGACATCTTCCGACCAAGTCGGCGGAAAGCCCTCCGTGTACGAAGGGACTTCCGATGACACCCGACCTGGCGTTTTTTGTTTCACCACCAGTAGCCGTGAGATGTCACCGTCATTGTTCGACGCCGCTCTCTTGTAGGCCCTCTTTATACGACACAAACCTTCGCCACTCTATTGAACAGAAAGATTAGTTCATACGTGCACCACATTGTTCAATTAACACCTCTCTCACTTTGTCTTTCACGCGTTCTCGCCACTGCAGGGTCCCACACATTGTGATTACTTCTATACTTAACCACCGCAAGACATGCATGATCGTAGCGGATGAGGGTATGTAATCATCGTTCTCTGAGTCTAAGTTCATTATACGACTCACCTCATCGCATGCGTACTGAACAGCAGCGTTCTCTACAGCTATGTTAAATTTCTGTTCGATAACCATGGATTCGCCACGATCGACTATCCTATCTATTTTGCGTAGCGTCATCGTCATGTTCTCACAGCAGCAGCTGCTGCTGCTGCTGTTTATGATTATAACATCGGATCTATCCTCCTCCTCCTTCTCGTCATCTGTTATCACAAC
Source organism: Lamellibrachia satsuma (assembly GCA_033239005.1). Classification (NCBI taxonomy): domain Eukaryota; kingdom Metazoa; phylum Annelida; class Polychaeta; order Sabellida; family Siboglinidae; genus Lamellibrachia; species Lamellibrachia satsuma. The sequence goes on along the minus strand of BSQZ01000063.1, from coordinate 1,040,476 downwards.
GAGTGATGGCATTGAACAACTGTCCGTTGAGGAAGAGGAGAATAAATCATTGCTACTATTATCATTTGCTACTATTATCATTTTCCTCACCTTCACTTTTCCGTCGACAACTCCACTGGATGTAGCAACAGCAGCAGCAGCATCGTCCTGTCAACAAAGACACACGGTTATGACATCAATCTCTGCCACATTGTAATTTACGTACTCTTTGGTCACGCGTTTCCTAATGGTGACCATGACCTGACTGCCTCACAGCATCGACATCGACTCGTAGCGTTCCTCGTCTGTCTCCAGAGCCACGTAATCGTTTGCGGTGAACCCTAGAATTTTTACCGCGTTTTCGTCAAAACAGGTACACCAACATTCACTGCCATTACTGTCTATCAGGAGGAGACGCAGAACGAATCTGTACACGCATTCACTTTGACATCCGTGCACTGGGCAGACGTGATTGCTGACTCCTTTAGGACATTTCAAACACGCTGCGTAAAAAACGTATTTATCTTGTACGCCACATGCCGTTATGACTAACGGCTGTTTAAACACATAGCGACCAACACTTACCTCGTGTTGCAGTTTCGTCAAAGTCATCTCGGCATCGCTCTGTTGTGAGGCGGCCATCTTCGTGTTCGGATAGAGTCAATCAGAACAATTATAATACTCCTGCCTTTATATAGTCCTCCTGTCGACTGTTATTGCGCAGTTTTGCTTGGCTCGTTGCACATTGAACAGCACGTGATGTTTTCGCTATTGTTGACCGGTGCCCTGTCTCCAGGTGCCTGGTTGCAATCTCGTATGCCCGTTGAACAGCGCGTGATGTTTTCGCTATTGTCGACCGGTGCCCTGTTATTGCGCAGTTCTCCAAGTGTCTGGTTGCAATCTCGTATCCGCTTTACATCAGACCCTCTTTTTGCTGTCTGGTGCGTTCGAATGAACTCTCTTAATCTCAAAAGTATCTGTCCGAGCATATTCTGACCCGCTCGCCCATCGTAGGTCAACGCACTCCAAAAACCCTCTTTACTTTTACCCATTCCATCAATTCGCTTTCTCCTGTATCTAACAGCCGTTTCCGTAAGTACCGGTCACGGAATTTCACGGCTAGTAGTGCGTACATCACGGAATATCTCTGTCTGTTCCATTCCTCTCGTAAATGAGCCTTTTCTCGAAAGCTCTTGATCAGGTATTTAGCCTGCGCGTGGCTACCATTTTCCGCCGTTTTCCAGTCGTTATTATGCACACATTTCTTCCACTGATAAGCGCTTTCAACGGTGTGAAATTTTCTATTCCACACGCGTATTCTACACGCAGAAAAATTAGACAGATAGCTATTACCGCCTCTGAAGTGAATCGGACGATTCATGCTTATATTATGATGCTAAAATGTACATTTACTGCGTTATATGCGTTGCACCACGAGTGCTGTTCACTTCGGTTTTTGTCTGCTTGACGGATGGCCGCTGCGTCTGTTATCTGACAGCTCTCTGATATGACGAGTTCGCCATTGTTCTCGAGGTTGTCAACAATATTTCCTCTCTATATCTAAGACTTCTCGCGTCATACTCTCGTCATCGCTGTCACAATGTTGTTGTCCTGCTACTTCTTGATGTTGACGCATGTAGCGTGCACTATGGTTGCACTGGTTACAGCTATTGGTCGACTAACGATAAGATACATTAACGAGTATTTCCGCGACGTGATTATCGTTTGCCGAGTGCTGGTGACGGTGGGTGTGCGCGAATATCATTGACAGTAAGTTCTAGTTAGTCTGCAATAATTTGTTGTTTCCTTGCAGTCGTCATTTCCAGCTCAATAACACTCTTTTGTTTGCTTTTCCTTGCAGTCGTCACTCGCACAAGTGGTGTCTAGTCATGGACGAGCTCGTTCAGACGACCTTGAGACGACATATGACCAAGTTAATCGCCATTCTAGCAGCAAAATCATCATTGCAGCTGTCGTCACGTCCAAAACCGACTCCTCCGAAACGTCTCTGGCCATTAGTAATGAACGAACTACTTTCAAAAACTGACCGCTACTCATCTTCTCCACAGTCTCCTGATCCGCCGCTCGAGGATTGGACGTCCGAACTCACACCACCCGAACTCACACCACTCAAACTCACACCACAACCACCATCATCACAACCCGCGCACCCGTCCACGTTGCCGTTACGTAATCGTCGTCGTCGAGATTCGTTCCGTATAACCTGTTCGTCTGGTGCTAAACACCAACGTCACGACCCACTCGACCGTCAACGCTACCGTTACCTGCCTGACGCTAACGCCTGCCTCGAACATATAACCACGATAAAATGAATATTTTTAAAATCGACTGCATGCTTCGTTAAAATGAATTAACTTGTATTTTTATAGTACTAAATTTGTTTTGTTTTGCATCGTTATCGTTAAAATGAATTAGCTTGTATCTTTTCTAGTATTAAATTTGTTTTGTTTTCCATCGTTAATACATGTCTGTTGTTTGTTCGTACGCTATCGTTCTCGATAAATCACGCATTCCATTCGACAAATAGCAACAATATACTTTTATTACACGGTCGTTCTTAATACATTGCACAAAGTCCAACCGCTTGCAACATGAATACATTCCAACCACAGTCTCGCTTCCGTACGCTGCTCCATTGCGAATATTTCGACCGGCCGCGGCTCGAATTCAGCGATAAACCAGCCACTTCAGCCTACAGCAGAACGCAGCTGTCTACTTAAAAAACCGAGTCCACTGTTTCGGTTAAGTATCGAGTTACATCGTCAACAACATGCATCGGTCTATGCTGTGATTTAACGCTATTTAAAAACGAGTCCGCTGTTTCGGTTAGGTATCGGGTTACAACAACATGCATTGAACTAACGCAATCGATTCAGTCCGTATCGAGAGGTCACGAATATATTACAAGTTTCCATACATCGTATTTATAATAGCCATTAAATATTGAGCAACAATTACAAAACGCTATTTAAAAAGTTACTTTTCTCACACGCTCGTATTAACGAAAGTTTCAATCGATTCAGTCCGTGTCGAGAGATCACGAATATATTACAAGTCTCCATACATCGTATTTATAATAGTCATTCAATATCGAGCAACAATCCACCATACATTACATTCGTACTGTCAGTTTCCACACGCCTATTTCCTGCGAACTGCTAAGATTCCAAACGGTTCACACCTCAATGCTTCGGCCTACAAACACAACGCAGCCGTTCGTAGTCCACTGGATATCGAGTTACAACAACATGCTTGACACCGATTACCACATCGGTTCGAATATAGGATAGCATCGTACTGATCGGAACAATATCGTGCTCCGATCGATTCGATCACTGGTTCTTCGATCTTAAAGGTTCAGAGACGGTCGCTACGCCGATATTAGGTCACGCTACGGTCGATAGGAGGCGCTGCGCACGGTTTGTGGTGTTCCTACAACCGTCAGGAGGCGCTCTGATTGGCTGCGCGCGCAACCGGAAGCGGAAGTGAATCGTGTGCTCCGGATTAAGCATTAGGAACTAATTCTGTACTACTTGTGTTGTGGAAAACAAAACTTGCTACTTTGAGGCAACAGGGATGATCGGACAAGTACATCGTCCAAAGACTCCTGGGCAATTCTGGAGATGAATGCCAAACGAGACGACAAACTCCGAGAACATCTTGAGACCGGAAGGAAGTATGCATAGTAAACATCAAGAATCATCCACAATAAAATGATTAATGTAATAGCCGAATACATTAGAAATGAAAATACACGAAACTTTGAAGAAGAAAATGGCTTGTTTTCCATCATAGCAGATGAGGTCACATTTCCACATGGTAACCAGGAGATTATGTGCTTGAGGATGCTGGTTTGCTGTAAAGTCAAAGAGTTCTTTTTTATTGTATATACCTTGAGAAGGCAATAGGGCTATAGCTCATGTTGTCATAGAGTGTCTGAAAGATCATAACATCGACATCAGTAAAGCCAGGGGTCAGAGCTACGACGGTGCGCAGTGTCCGTCCTCGGATAAGGTTAGCGTGTAGGCGAGTATAAAGCAGTTATACCCACGAGCTTTGTATATACACTGCAGCAGCCATGTCCTCATTTTGAGCATCGCCAATGCCTGTAGACTAACTGCCACCCAAAATATGATCGACACCTCCAAACGACAACGATACCTGGAACGAATCCTAACATATAGGGCACCAGATATGAGGAATAAGAAACTTGTCGGAATGTGCAAGAACAGATGAAAGGTGCGTCACATATGCTACGACACGTTTTATGGCATATATGAGTTCTTGTGTGAATGTCTGGAAGCCGTACTGAATCCGTCTGAATATCATGACATCTACGAGGAGGTTGCATGGACTGGCAGTTGGGATGAGGAGACCACGATGAAGGCGCAAGGGCTGCTAACCAATCTCACTTCGTCACATGCCATCATCGCATTCATCATCACCAAGAATGTTTTGGAGAATGTCAGGCCCCTGGCCTCCAAGCTTCAAAAGAGGGACTCAGGCATATATCAAGCGTACAGTATGGTCGACCAAACCAGGGAACGAATGGTAACGATGAGACGGGAGATAGAAGAGGAGTACAGTGTATGGTATAAAGATGTTACATGTTTAGTCACACTTTTTGGTACATCCATCTCAGCCCCAAGGACACACCGATCGTCCCGGTAGAAGCAAAGAGCCAATGCCCCAAGCACATCCCCACGGGAGCTCTACCTGCACAATCTGGCAATCCCATTTTGTGATCACCTGTCTGTCGAATTCCACAATCGATTTAACCCAGAAAGCAGGAATGGTATAGAGATTCTTGATAATCTCACCGAGGGGAAATGTACAATTATCTCCTTCCCATTCCCGCTCCCTCTCTCTCTCTGTCCCTATATCTCTATCACCCTGCCTCTCTCTCTCACTCCCTCTCTCCCCCTCTTTCTCCCTTCACCTCTCTCCCCATCCCTCTTTTTACCCCTCTCTCTCTGTGTCTCCATCCTTTCACCTCTCTCTCTCTTCTCTCTCCCCATCTCCCCCCTCTCTCCCTGTCTCACCCCTTTCTCTCCCTCCCTATAACTCTCTCTTTCTCCTTATTCCCCTCTCTAACTCTCTCTCTCTCTCTCTCTCCCTTTCTCTCTCTCTCTCTCTCTCTATATATATATATATATATATATATATATATATATATATATATATATATATATATATATATATATATATATATATATATCGTTATCTCTCCCTCTCTGTCTATCTCTCTCCTCTCTCTCTCTCTCTCTCTCTCTCTCTCTCTCCATATCCCTCTCTCTCTCTCTCTCCACCTCTCTTCCTCTCTGTCTCTCTCTCTCTTTCCCTTCCTCCCTCTCTCCCCTCCCTCCCTCTCCCTATTCCTCCCTCTCAGTCTCTCTCCCCCTCTCTGTCTCTCTCCTATATCTATCTCTCTCTAGCTCTCTTCTCTCTCTCTCCATCTCCCTCTCTCGCCCCCTCTCCCCTTGTCTCCCCTCTGTCTTTCTCCCTCCTCCTGTCTCCCCTCGCTCTCCCTCTTTCTCTTCCTCTCCCTCTCTCTACCACCCTATCTCAAATGTTTTCTACATTATCCAGACTCGATTTTATTGAAACATGACCGTAGTCAGTATGGGTAGAGAGGTTTACAGAATATATAACCATTCCCATAGGCACGGGTTAATAGGAAAAATGAAAAGTTTGCTTGGAAAAGGCAGACAGCGGTAGCAATCACGAACAGCATGGTACAGGTCGGGGCCAAAATAGAAATTTGGTTACAATTTGGGGGTATGATACCACCAGGTAGCCGTTTTGTAATAGAACAGTCATTGGTGATATTTTTGTGGCCCAGTGCATTGGCAACATTATGTACCACATTTGGTCAGAATAGTGTGTGTTTTGGTTGGGTAACAGCCACTGGATGCACTGCGTAGAACAGCATTTTTAAATCTGGCCGCGACGGCATCTGGTCATGTGATACCCCTTTATCTTATCGAAATCAAGCCGTTCGCCTTGTACCTAATCAACTAACTTGACTAACCTGACACAATGGAATTTACCCGAAATCTTGTTAAATGTGAACAATTGTGGATTTTCTTACAAATTCATGCCATGTTTGGTTAAAAATCAAGCAATTATATTAGTACTAACTTGAAAATAAACTCATCAGTATATTTAAAGAAACAGTAAGCAGGCATAATTGCTTTGCAATGCTCTGTAAATCTAGAAAACACGATCATGAGTAATTAAGGTATTAATGTGTTGAAGGTGATCAAAAGCTTAATTCTTATATATGGTTCACCCCGACCAGAACAGTCATATAAACTATAAACTATATATATATATATATATATATATATATATATATATATATATATATATATATATATATATATATATATATATATATATATATATATATATATATATATATATATATATATATATATATATACAGTATGGTAGGCGTATTCACGAAAAATGCTAAGTTAAAAATCCTTAATGATCCTTAATTAAAATGTACACTGCCTGCAACAGTTCCACTAGTTCATGGTTGTTAACGTGTATGAAATCATGTTTTTAATATAATATTTGTATTTCTTCGTATTTATGCGTTTCAATCTGGTCATGTTGCTATGTTTATGCCGGCTATGTCAAGTTGGGATCTACAACTTAACTTTTCTGCTTTTACTGTTACTGAAATACATTTTTTTACTTCACTGTATACCAATAGTACCAGCCATGCTAGGCACTAGGTTCGAAAACATGGTTTACACATACGCACAAACACATACGTACGTACGAATGCTCGCACGCTCGCACGCACGCACGCACGCACGCACGCACCAAATGCACGCATGATGTGCATGCATGCTATGTGTATGCATGCATGTTCTCCCTAAACATCCCTGTAGTGTCACTGCCTTCCATATCCAGGAGTCGACACGTCGCCAGTGTCAGACATCAACCGGAACAACGACGAACCGGTAACTGTGTACCGCACCTTCGAAGATGGCTACGTAGTGCGCGCGATGACGCCGTCTGACATCGACATTGTGTCAGGGTGGAACAGCAGCGAGAGTTCCATCTCTCCCCACGATCTCGCCACCGCTCTGGCCGTCTTCTCGCCTGGGCCCGGCTTCTACATCGGAGAACTCTACGGCGATGTAATACGGCTGGTGGGGAGGGCGACACTTGGCGGGGAGTACGACACTTGGCGGGGAGGGCGACACGTGGCGGGGAGTGCGACACTTGGCGGGGAGGGCGACACTTGACGGGGAGTGCGACACTTGGCGGGGAGGGCGACACTTGGCGGGGAGGGCGACACTTGGCGGGGAGTGCGACACTTGGCGGGGAGTGCGACACTTGGCGGGGAGGGCGACACTTGGCGGGGAGGGCGACACTCGGCGGGGAGGGAGACACTTGTCGGGGAGGGCTATACCTGGAGGAGAGGGCGACACCTAGAGGGGAGAGCGACACCTGGCGGGGAGGGCGACACATGGAGGGGATAGCGACACCTGGAGAGGAGTGCGACCCCTGGTGGGAAGGGTGACACCTAGCGGTGAGGGCGACACCTGGTTGGGAGGGCGACACCTGGGGGAGGACGACACCTGGTGGGGAGGGCAACACCTGTGGGAGGGCGACACCTGGGACATCTTACTTTTGTCGTATACAAATTATGTACATTTACAAAGGAGTAGTGAAAGTCTGTGTTATAAACAAAATCAACATAATGCAGTTCCGCTTTGTTAGAAATCCATCTTTCCTTCAACATATTCTTTTTTTCACAAAACGCACAAGTTGTCGTAGATTGTTACAATATAAGTAATTATAAATAAACTACATTATAATCTTAGTAGTTAATTTTATTAAATATATTAAATAAAAATATTTGTCAGTTGTGAAGCGATACATTGTATGTTGCACTTTAAATTAATGACATTTACACAACTACATACTGATATATGATTGCTATGCAACGCAAATTAACCGCTAACTCTAGCCATACAATAGCAATTAACACCTACCCCTAACCTTATAATGGCAATCTACCCCTAACATTAAATATCAATCAAACCCGGCAATCAAACCCTAAACATATAAAGGCAATCAACCCTAACCCTAACATTATAACGGCAGTCATCCCCCAACCCTTACTCTATTACAGAAATCAACCATATCTGAATAACGACAATCAATCCTTAACTCTATAAAGGCAATCAACCCCAAAATATATAACTTCAAGCAATCCCTAACTCTATAACTGCAATCAATCCTTAAATCTATAACGGCAATCAATCCCTAATTCCATACCAGCAGTATATCCCTAACTTTACAAAAGCAACCAATCTTTAACTATATAACTGCAATCAAATGATGACACTCTCTTTAACCCGTCACAATGATGACACTCTCTCTAACCCGTCGCAATGATGACACTATATTTAACCCGTTGCACTGATGACACTCCCTTTAACCCGCCACAACGATGACACTTTCTTTATCCCGTCACAATGATGACACTGTCTTTAACCCGTCACAATGATGACACTCCCTTTAACCCGTCACAATGATGACACTCTCTTTAACCCGTCACAATGATGACACTCTCTTTAACCCGTCACAATGATAACTCTTTCTTTAACCTGTCACAATGATGATACTCTTTTTAACACTTCACAATGATGACACTCTCTTTAACACGTCGCAATGATGACACTCCCTTTAACCCGTCACATTGATGACACTCTCTTTAACCCGTCACAATGATGACACTCCCTTTAACCCGTCACATTGATGACACTCTCTTTAACCCGCTTTATAAAACAAATAGATCCTAGTAACATTGCTAATAAAGACGACGGGTAAACATCCGTATGTTAGGGGTAGATTGGCGTTGTAGTGAAAGATGGACAATTCTCCAATATACACTATGGTATAATTATAAATTGAAAGGATTCGTCTTCTAAGGTATAACATAGCATTTGGAGACCAAAACAGGGCTGTTGTCTTGTTGACTGTGGAATCATGCCTGGCTCACTACAACAGTAGTGAGCCAGGCATGATTCCCCTAACCACACGTGACCACTGTCTCTTTCTGAACATTTTATATTTAAACAACTTAATTATCAGTAATATGACCAGCAACCTACACAGTAAATGCAAGTAACCATAAGAGAAATAGTTATAACAGTAATAACTAATTAACTATATTCTCTATAGAATGCATTGGATTATCCAGGGTGCTGCCATATGGTGGCAAGTAATGGCACCATCAACAAGATTAGGTAGTCTATCAATACACGCTCGGGGGAAGTCAACAGTTGATCTTCCTGTTTATTGTTTCGCACGAATGTACGGGGTATTAAATTGAGATTATTGTGAAATTGCACAATTCATATGATGTGACATAAGTGCAATTCAGTAGGCATATTCACAGGATTGTTTGTAGAAGCTATTAACTGTGAAATAGGGCATTTTGTAAGAGTTTAACAGGCGGAGGGATTTATGGAAATTTGTCGGCTATGGGCCTCATGGGCACATGAATACACGGCTATTTTTGTAAATATTGACGGGCATGTTGGTGTGTTTTAAAATAGTTGGAGGTATGTGAGTTTGACAAAACGTGGTCAGCATGTCAATGAAATGATGGCAGTTAATTGATGTGAACAATTTTCAGAATTTTTAGTGGTCACGTTTTCTTATAATCTGACAAAACGTTATCATATCCATCAATACAATTTTGCACTGTGTTCTGACCTCAACAACTAAACTCTATATCATGTGTTAGCGACCAAACTGCTCCCTTACAAATGTGTAATCCGCCCTCCTGAGATTGATCTCAACGGATATATAATACGAAATAAATAGTTCATAAAGTCACAGTACCGCTGCAGGAGTGCTTACATATGACGGTGACTACCATTGTCTGGCGCAGCGTTACTACATCTACAATTACCTGTGTTGGATGGAAATGTGAGTTATTATATCTTAAAAAACGTCTTCCTCTGCTATTTCATAAATTTTCATAACAAGAAACATTATTAATCATAAAATCATGTTATACCCCTATGTATATGGTAATTCTCACACAAACTCTGGGTTCATCCCAGGTCGTGGCGTCGGCAATTCGAATTCCGTGGTCCGACCGCGTCTACTACAGCTCCTTCTATTACGTCGCCAAGGCACATCGTCGACGGGGCTACGGCACGAGACTCCGGGATCAGGTAAGGACACCCGCTCACCTAAATCCCGACTGGCTACAAGATCACTATGCTCTTAATATATTTGCTTCTGTAATATTTTAATTATTCAGCACGCGATTATTCACTTATAACTCCTAGTTAACATCTAACAGGCCTAGGAGTCACAATTTAGTGATCAGAGTCGGCCCTGGTCAACATTTCTAATTAAATAAATTAGTCTTGATCCTAGAATTGTGACTTCTTTCCCAGCAGCTGCACTTAGCCTTACTCATCACTGAGCATATAATTATGTATTTTCTCTTCGTGCTGGTCATTTGTTTATTATCTTTGTCTACATTGTTTAAAGAAAAATGCTATTCTTTTGAGGAAGATATATACAATACATATAGACACTCTGAAATATTCATCAACAATAGTATACGATTTAGCTTTTCACAAACGTCATCTTTACATCTTTCTTGTCTTGGACTATGTACACACAGAAAATGGTCTACAAAATCTGGTTGTAACCCATCATTTAGACTGTCTATCATCCTCCTTCTTGCAGGTGATATCTCAATAAATCTTGGACCAAAAACATTTCAAAACATGCGCTTTGCCACTACTAATGGTCGATCTGTACGTCATAAATCTGCTGCCCTTTCTGATCTGATATTATCTAAACACATAGACATTTTAGCTTTGACAGAAACATGGCTATTAGCATTTGATACATCAGCCTGTCTTGCCGATATTTGCCCAAATGGTTTTTGCCTATACCATCACCCCCGTCGTTTAGGTAGGGGTGGTGGAGTCGCATTCCTTGTACCTGAAATATATAAAGTAGAAATTATTCATACACCTCAATACCAAAGCTTTGAGGCAATTTGTATTGTTATAAAACATTCATCCTTATTTGCTAATTTTATATGCATCTACCGTTCTCCTGCAAGCACAAATACATTCTTTGATGAATTTCCAGATTTCCTTGAAACCACCTTACAATTCCAAGAAGACATTTACATGTTTGGAGATTTCAATATCCACCTTGATCTACCATGTCCAAATACTAGATCATTCATGGATGTCCTTCAAACATATGCTTTACATCAACACGTTTCATTTCCTACACATGTTCATGGTCATTGGCTCGACCTGTTTATTACTAGATCTACTTGCACTAACATTAAAGCAATATTCCCTACTGATGGTTTATCAGATCACCATTGTGTCATTATCGATTTGTGGTTGCAATTTGGTTCAAGATCTAGAAAAAAAATGATCACATTTCGACCAATAAGTAAAATTAACATGAATACCCTTCATGAGGATCTAGCAAATTCTGATCTTTTGATCAAACCTAAATCTACACTATGCGAGCTTGTTAATCAGTACAATGAAACATTAAGTAAACTTCTGGATAAACATGCTCCGAAACAAACCAAAAGTGTACAAGTTCGCCCTCCATCACCATGGATGTCTAATGATATAATTGTAGCAAAACGTCGTCGTCGATATCTTGAAAGAATTTGGCGACGAACTCGTTCTCCAATTGATCGATCCCGTTATACTAAACAGCTACATATATGCAATCACATGATGTCAAAAGCAAAGTCTGATTACTATACACATTTTATCACAACAAATTCTGAAAACCCTCGGCAGATGTGGAAATCTGTTAACACATTCTACATCGGCAGAAATTAAACGCACTGCCTGGACATTCTTCATTGGATACATTGTGTAGTTCTTTTTCAAAATACTTTACAGATAAGATTGCTCGTATTCGATAAAATTTTGTCATTAATGATAATGACTATGATTTCCGTGAACCGCCACTTTCTGAAAAAACACTACACAGTTTCACACCTGCAACTACTAATGAAGTTCTCATCATTATTAAAAAATATCCTAACAAATCGTGTGATCTTGACCCATTTCCAACACTTCTACTAAAAGCTGTATTGATCAACTCATCTTTCCCATTACTACTATCATAAACCTTTCAATGCAGAGTGGAGTTGTTCCACAGGATTTCAAACAAGCTCTTGTAAATCCTCTTATTAAAAAACAAACTTTGTGCAAAGATGACCTAAGGAATTATCGTCCTATCTCTAATCTCAGTTTTCTGTCAAAAATGTTGGAAAAAGTAGTTGCTAATCGCCTTCATGAACATATTTACAACCATCACTTATCAAATGATCTACAGTCTGCATATAAACGATTCCATTCTACCGAAACAGCTCTTCTCAAGATACACAATGATATAGTTGATAACATGGACAATGGCAAAGTCACAGCACTCACTTTACTTGATCTCTCAGCTGCTTTCGATACAATTGATCATTCAATCCTTTTACAACGCCTCCATAGATATTTTGGAATTTCTGGCCCAGCTCTTCGGTGGTTCAAATCATTTTTATCAGACAGATATCAAAGTATTAACATATCTGGCACATTATCTAGCCCACAACATCTACCATTTGGAGTGCCACAAGGATCCGTCCTTGGCCCTGTTCTGTTCAGCTTATATACTACATCGCTCAGCCAAGTTATTGCTAATCGTAATCTCAGTCATCACCTTTATGCTGATAACACACAGGTTTACATATCACTTTCACAATCAAATGTACAAGAATCTCTTTCGACTTTTAGTGATTGCCTTACTGATATCTTGTCGTGGATGGAATCAAGTAAGCTAAAGCTTAATCCAGATAAAACAGACCTTATTATTATTGGCACTAAACAACAACGAAATAAAGTCATCAACCATTTTCCTGTTAAACTGCTTGGCAGTGATACATTCCCATCAGATACTGTTCGTAATCTAGGTGTTATCTTTGACAGTGACTTCAACTTTCGCCAGCATATCTCTCAAGTATGTAAATCCTGTTTCTATCATATTCGTGATCTTCGTCGAATTCGGCGTCACATATCTATATCTACTGCTAAAACAATATCAACGGCACTAATTAGCAGCCGTCTTGACTATTGCAATTCACTACTAAACAACATTGCTAAAAGAGACTTGGCTAAACTCCAACGAGTACAAAATTGTCTGGCACGTGTGGTTCTCAGGGCGCCTCGGTTTTCACCGTCACTACCACTACTTAAACAGATACACTGGCTTCCAGTTTCTTATCGAATTAATTTTAAGCTGTCCACTCTTGCATATCGTGTTCTATCTACACAACAACCATTCTACTTGGCTAGTCTCTTGTATCTTTCAAATATCCCTAGGCAGCTAAGATCATCAGTTTCACAACAACTTATTGTACCTAAAACAAAACTTAACTTGGGTAAACGTGCTTTCTCTGTCGCTGCGCCTAGGGTCTGGAATGAACTCCCTATCGCTTTGAAAACATCCGAAACTATTGCTATTTTCCGAAAAAAAAACTCAAGACATATCTATTCCAAATTGCATTCCCACTATAAATGTTCGGTTGTCCCTCGTTCTGATACTGACTTTTGCGCGTCCTTGTTTACGATTACGCCTACTGATTCTATTTTGTTGCGCCTCTGAGCTCAGGTTCCTGAGGATATAGGCGCCATAGAAGTCAATTATTATTATTATTATAATTATATTCAGACAAAACGTTAACATGGCCACCAATGCAATTCCCTACTTTGGTCTGTCCTCAAATAGACGGAAGTCGTGGTCACAAACACGGTTATAAAATGTTGATATGCTTATGTTTTGGTCGTAGTTGTTAGCTTAATTGTGGATGTTACAGGTAATTTGGATAACACTGTTAGTTTGTTATTTTTTTGCAATTCTGATAATATAATTAGGCTCATATTTTTGGAAATAAATAAATAAATAAAAGCGGTTGCTAATCTACCCGATGTTGTGTGTTATGTGTTAGACATAGAAAATTGTCGGTGTCAGACTGGGTAATATTATATTATATATATATATATATATATATATATATATATATATATATATATATATATATATATATATATATATATATATATATATATATATATATATATATATATATATATATATATATATATATATATATTATTGATTCAATCGAGTCAAAAAGATAATTACTCGTTAAACTGTTAACCCTCTCCCTTAGGAGGTGTCCTATAACCGATCTACTAAATATAAAAAAATTCAAATAAATGTAATGTTTTGTACTATAAGAAATGATGCGCACGAGCTGATATTTTGCGCAGTTTGGTGTTTAATATAATATTTCATTGTAAATAAACACAATTTTTTTAATTAAAGAGCTTTGTAACGGTATCGCTTGCTTTTATGTTAATAACATACAAACAATACGTCAATATTATTAGTTAATTGTGCTGCTCACTAGTTACACATGTTTACTGATCTAGATCCTAGCGTATACTGCTTCACTACATATGAAACGCCCATGCTAATGTCCGCGTGGGCTTTGCACTAAAGTCCTTAGCAACTACGCTGCCAGTCCAAACAAACCCTACCAACTGGTATAACCGGGGTATCTCGTGAACACCTTTTTTCACAACTTAGGTTGTCACTGTTCGACCAGCAGTTGTGGTGTGGTAAGACCACTGTAGAGAATTGCATTGGTGGCCATGTTAACGTTTTGTCTGATTATAAGAAAATGTGACCATGAACAATTCTGAAAATTTTTCACAGCCACTGGCACCATCTCATTGACATGGTGACCAAATCTTTTTCAAAATCGCGTACATCTAGCTCTTTTAAAACGCCCCGACGTGCGAGGCCTTTCAATTTTGACAAAAATAGCGATGTATTCATGCGCCCACGTGGCCCATAGCAGAACAATTCCCAAAATTCCCTCCGCCTGTTAAACTCTAAACAAATGCACTATTTCACAGCCAATAGTTGCGGCACAATGTATATGTAGACACACTAAGGAACCCTCCTGTTTGTCAAGTCATTATTATTTGTTTGACAACCAAGTCTAAACTATGTCTTGCCCGTAATATTAGTTGAAAACCAGTCACATAATTTAATCATAGGTGGATTTTGACACTTGATAAATCATAGATCGTGTACACTAGATTTACAGAGCTTTGCGAACTAATGACGGCTGCTTACTGTCTCTGTAAATATACTAATGAGTTTACTTTCAAATTATTATTCATATAATTGCTTGATTTTTAACCAAACATGACATGACTTTGTAAGAAAATTGAAAATGTTTCACATTTAATAAGATTTCGGGTACATTCCAATGTGTCAGGTTTGTGAAATGTTATTGATTATGTGACTGCTTTCATACTTCTAGTTGATGAGATACAAGGCGAACGGCTTGATTTCGATACGCCACCATAAAGTACCACAAGACCAGATGCCCGTCTAGGCCAGATTTGAAAATGCTGATCTACGCAGTGCATCCTGTGGCTGTTACACAACCAAAATGCACACTATTCTGGCCAAATTTGTTACATAATGTTGCCAATGCACTGGGCCACAAAAACAAATATCGCCAATGACTGTTCTAGTGCAAAATGGCTACCTGCTCCGTCACATACTGGTGTCATAACCCCTAATTAAAAAAAAATTCCATTTTGGCATCCGATCTGTACCATGTTGTTCGTGATTGCTACTGCTGTCTGCCTTTTCCAAGAAAACTGTTCATTTCTCCTATCAACCTGTGCCCATGGGAATGATTATGTCTTCTGTAAATCTCTCTACCCATACTGTCTACGGTCATGTTTCAATAAATTCGAGTCGCGATAATGCAGAAAACATTTGTTAGATGGGGGAAGAGTGAGGGAGAGGAAGAGAAAGGGGGAGTGAAAGAAAGGGAGACAGGAGAAGGGAGATAGAGAGAGGGGTGAGACAGAAGAGAAGAGGGGGCGAGAGCGGGAGATGGAGAGAGAGAGACAAGAGAGAGAGAGAGAGATAGATATAGGAGAGAGACAGAAAGGGGAAGAGAGACTAAGAGAGAGGAATAGGGAGAGGGAGGGAGGGGGAGAGAGGGAGGAAGGGAGATAGAAAGGATGGGAGGGAGAGAGGGGGAGAGAGATAGGGGCTGGGAAAGATACAGAGAGAGAGATGAAGGGAGAGTGAGAGAGAGGGGGAAGAGGAAGAGGGAGAGGCTGTGTGATAAAGATATACGGACAGAGAGAGAGAGAGAGAGAGGGAAAGAGAAGGAGGGAGAGGGAGAAAGAGAGGGGGAACAGGGAGAGAGAGAGAGATGAAGAGAGAGATAGAGAGAGAGAGAGTGAGCGAAAAAAAGGAAGGAGTGAAACATTGAGAGGTAGAGAGAAGAAGAGGAAAGTAGAGAGGGGGCAGAGAGAGAGAGGGAGGGAGAGAGAGAGAGAGGGAGAGAAAAGGAGAAAGATAAGGAGAGAGGGAGAATGAGAGAGACAGGTGGAGGGAGAGAGGGAGAGAAAGGGGGAGATAGAGGGACAGAGAGAGAGAGAGAGAGGGAGTGAGAAACAGAGAACGGGGGAGAGAGAGGGAAAGAGTGGGGTTTAGGGAGCGGGAGAGTAAGAGGGAAGAGAAGGGGAGGAGATGGATAGGGGGCTGGAGGGGGTATGGTAGGGAGAGGGTAGTAGGGGAGTCGATGGGGAGAGAGGGGAGAAGAGAGAAGAAGGGAGAGATGGGAGAGAGAGGCCGAGAAATGGATATATATATATATATATATATATATATATATATATATATATATATATATATATATATATATATATATATATAGGAGAGAGAGAGAGAGAGAGAGAGAGAGAGAGGGAGGGAGGGAGGGAGGGAGACAGAGAGAAAATAGAGAGAGGAATATGATGAGAGAGTGGAGGGGAGAGGGGAGGGAGAAAGAGGGGGAGATAAGGAGGGAGGGGAGAAGTAAGGAGCGAGAGAGGGGAAGAGAGATAAAGGGATAGAGAGGAAGAGGTATGGAGAGAGAGAGATGAGGAGATAGACGGTCAGAGAGATAGAGAGAGCGAGAGAGGGAGATGGGTGGAGGGAAAGAGGGGGAGAAATGGGGAGAATGAGTTGGAGAGAGTGAGAGGGGAGATGGAGAGAGCGATTGCGAGAGCGACAGAAACAGAGGGGGAGACAGAGAGGGGGAGACAGAGGAATAGGGACAGATAGGGTGGCGACAGGGAGAGAGAGAGAGGAAGAGGGGAGAGAAAGGGAGATGGGGAGAGAGATGGGGAGATAGAGGGACAAAAGAGATAGAAAAAGAGGGAGCGGGGGTGAGACAGAGAGGGAGATGTAGCGAGACAGATGGAGAGAGAGGAGATAGAGTAATAGGATATATATATATATATATATATATATATATATATATATATATATATATATATATATATATATATATATATATATATATATATATATATATATATATATATATATATGTATATATATATATATATATATATATATATAGAGAGAGAGAGAGAGAGAGAGAGAGAGAGAGAGAGAGAGAGAGAGAGATTCAAACAATGCATATACCACACGTGAAACATGCCTGACCTATTCCATTGACACTGAGGATTTGAGCGTAGTGGGAGGCGACAAATCAGTTGGGCTCGTTCTGGCTTACTGTCAGACGCTTACATATCGCTCGACATTACCCACCAACGGCATCTTGTAATCTTATTCGATGTCTTTGTCGCCAGGTGGCGCGCGTACAAGTCGGCGACCACAGCCTCGCGATTGACGCAGTCTTTGGCAAAGTGGCCGACGACGATGTCAACAAGTTCGACTATATCCCAGCGTCGTTCCTCACGCGACGCGCCCAAGTCGTCGTACGCGATGATGTCACAGCCGACGCCGCGGCTTACAGAGGTGGCAGCATCGTCCCGGTAGGTGGCGCCACCGTCCGCATCTCTCCGTCAGGTGCGACGTAAAATTATTGCTTATATATCTGTGGGTTGAGAGAGCCAAGGGACATTTGTTATACAGCAACAAATGATTTCGTTTTCTCGAAGTGTTATTTCGTTTCCTCACAGTCGCCAACTTAAAGGTAAGTGTGAAATATCCTGAGCCTAATTTGTGTCATTAAATGATAAACAAGGCACCATTTTCTTTACCTGATTCCACGCTTTTTTTAATATTATGCCGTACCAAATTCATTTGTGTTCTCCTCAAGATTTTTGTCGGTAATCTTGCTTGCAATTATATACAAAATGGTTGTTGTAATTTAACTAATTACCAAAGAAAACGTAACGGTGTGCTGTTACTATTGCAATTCTTGGAAGTGCAACACCCCAGTAATCTCAATTGCTGCGTGTTTCTTTGGAAACGTCGCATCCCGTGCACTCGCTGTATGGCAGGTTTATGCGCACATTTAATGAATTTACTGTAGTACTTATACAAGCATATTTTTCTGCAACAACGCCACTGAAAAGACGACGTAGACGATCATATCCCTCCATTTCTCATGATCACGTGACTCTCAACAGTTCTGTTTTGTTTTAGTTTATAGCCAAGCTGCAGCACCGTCAAGGATTTGCATTATTTTCGACATCTACTTCGTTTTCCCATAATATGTTGTCATTAGACGTGACAACAAGAAAGTAACTCGCGATGTTGCAGGTGGATCAAGTGTCATTCGACCGACTCATCGCCTACGACGACCTCTGTTTCATCGGTAGCGGCAACCTCGTGCGAGCCGAGTTTCTGCGGCTGTGGGTGGCCGCTGCCGGCGGTGCTTCCTACGTGGCCGTGGCCGCCAAGGACGGCCGTCTGACGGGCTACGGCTGTCGGCGGCCGTGCGTCGACAAACAGCCTCGGACACATGTTGTTGGACCGTTGTACGCCGACAACGCCTCGGTGGCCGAAGCCCTGCTGCGGATGTTGTGTGCCGACGTCGTTGGGGAGACAGTCCTCCTTTACTTCTGGTGAGCTTCAAACATCAAGAGGGGTTAGTTTTGGCCACACAATATTGCATTTTGATCTAAGATGAAAAGGGTTCTGTGAATGAAAGCCAAGTGACCTTAGCTATAAAGTCCACATGAAAACACAAATGAATCAAAACAAAATAATCATACTCATATCGCTTTTTTAAATGACATAGGACGTTATCTTACTCGTATCAGATTGGACTACAAAACTTAAAAAATTGTAACAGGTAACACTGCAGCAAAATGTGTTGTTAATCTAAGTAGGACGTGTATTGGTGGTATTTTTGGACAAACTAGTAAGTCCTTGGCAAGTTCTTGAGTTGAGTCTGTTGTCCGGCTATCACTGATGCTGTCTGCCACCGTCGGATTTTGTGAACACCCTTGCATTCTCGTCATTGTGTGTCACGCGTGTTGCCTCCAAACAATGTGATTTTGGACTTTTATATTGCGTTATAAGGTTGACCAACAATAATTGGGGAATGCCTAATTTTATTAGCTCATTAGCTTCGGACGTACCAACAGAAGACGCTCGTTTTCTCTTGTGCTGGAAAGCGAAACTGAAACTACTGCTTGTTTTATCTGGAATAATAGAACACTATGTTTATTCGATATAGAAATAGCACAAAATTTGTGTAATTCATTCCGTTTACTGTTGTTATTTAAAGTGCTATTCTTTGAATTGTGAAGGTTCAGGGGTGAGTGGGCCACTGGCCTAGCGCTCCTCATATCTAGTGGCCCAGCGCTCCCTCAGATCTAGTGGCCCAACGCTCCCTCAGATCTAGTTTCCTAGCGCTCCCTCAGATATAGTGGCCCACTCCTCCCTGGTGGGTGTTTTGGATAATACACGGTCACTTTCCTTTCTAGATGAAATCTAACAACTGCTTCTAATAAAAAATATATTGTCATACTTACTTTATAAAGAGGAATTTACTTAGTCTAGATTTTTGATCATTAAAGAATAATCACATCAGAACATTCGTTTGAAAATTTTCTTTCCACGTGAAAATATGATGATCTGCGGATTTCCACGATAGGGGCATAGTGTGAGGATGGCCTCAGTGACCCATGTGACCTAAACTGGATTCGTAACCTGTGGAGAAAAGTTGCATGGCTCAATCCTCCCTGTGGCCCACTCCTCCATATGGCCCATTCCTCCTGTGGACCACTTCTTAGTGTGGCCAACTCCTCCCTGTCGCCCACTCCACCATGTGACTCACTCCTCCCTGCTGCCCACTCCACCATGTGGCCCACTCTTCCCTGCGGCTTACTCCTCCATGTGGCCCACTCCTCCCTGTGGCCCACTCCTCCATATGGCCCACTCCTCCATGTGGCCAACTCCTCCCTGTGGCCCACTCCTCCATATGGCCCACTCCTCCATGTGGCCCACTCCTCCCTGTGGCCCACTCCTCCATATGGCCCACTCCTCCATGTGGCCAACTCCTCCCTGTGGCCCACTCCTCCATGTGGCCCATTCCTCCCTGTCGCCCACTTCTCACTAGTCTCCCCCTAAGCAACAGTGATTGTCTTTACACCAGAAACAAGTGAAAACATCTTCTCGTGTTTCTAGTTCGCCGTCAGAAATACAGAAATCTGTGAGATTGGTTGGTTGTTTATACAATACACTATTTCCACGTTGTTTCCTCTTACGTCCAATGTGCCTGGACGTGCATTTCTACATCACTCAGTAAATCATCACATGTCCAGCTCGTGTTGTTGTTGTCCTCTCACACCGCGCTACGTTCCTCTATCTAACACATACTCGGCAAGTTGTAATGCTGCGTTGACACGTCGTTAACTAACATTATCTATCTAACTAACATATATTATGACATTTGTTTGCATATCTTTTACATAAAGACATGTCTCGTTATTGAGTGGCATTCATTTACTTCACTTTCCCTGTTAATTGATCGCCGGGTTGTTTCATTACGTAGGTTGAAGAACCAAGCGGCACTCACGATGACGGAGAAGTTGGGCTTTGAAAAAGAGTTTGACTTGGCTCGGATGCATCTGAACAGAGACGCGAACGAGTACAAGGAATCCGTGTTCGTATTAACTAGTGTATTTGTGTGTGGATTTTAGCAGATTCTAATCCAACGGATATGTGCACTACGTCCCGTAAAGTTACATCCACAAGCATTTATTGTCAAATCGTTTTTAATTATACGCTTTTTAATGACATAACTATGGACAAATTGCGCCTCTGTAACAATTATTAAAATAAGAAATTGCAAATTAACAAGATAGTAGCAAAAAATGGGCGAAAGCCGCAAAGGGGGATTATTTGAGGAGAGAAATTGATACGACTGGTTAATGGTGCGTGTGTGTGTTAATCGTAATTGGATGATATATCCATGATGCACGCATTGAACAGGTATCGAGTGAGGTGAAAGTTGAACAGCCATGGTTATGTGTGTGGTTATACGTGAAAGATGTGGTTAGATGTTGTGAGTGTACCTGTGTATCGATATGTTATTTTGAGTGTCTGGATGATTGATAGGTATGTATATTAATGTGTTCAACTGGATGATGTATTTAGGAATATATTGAACAGGCATCGAGTGAACGAGTGGTAAAGATGGAGAGTAATGTGTAGAACGTTCCTGTTAAAATGAAAACACAAGAGGACAGAGCAATATTACAGTTAGGGGTACAGTTAGGTGTATGATGAGAATTACAGCTAAGGGTACAGAGAGGGTATGGTGAGAATTAAAGGTAAGTGTTCAGTTATGTGTATGGTGAGAATTTACAGTGAAGAGTTCAGTTAGGAGTATGGTGAGAATTACAGTTCGGGTTACAGTTAAGGTATGGTGATAGATAAAGTTAAGGTTTTGGTGAGAATTACTGATACGTCGTGATGAACATGATGGGCCGTCTTTAATTATAATTATTATGTCGATATTGCCTGGTTACATACCATCCCTTATTATAATCGACGCTGCCATTGTGAGCGTTCGCGAGAGAATCAGACGGGTACAGAACAAAAGAACAAGTTGATATGCCCACTCACAGCGTCTACGAGAGGTTAAACATAGGACCAGCATAGATCCATCCGCCAATCACAGCGCTATGTGACCGTCAACAATGGTTTAGCGTCATATATTCATTCAATCAGTATTTATCTGCATCATTCGGGGGGATGCTGGTGGTGATGGTAGTGATGGTGGTGATGATAAGGATGGTGGTTGTAGTTGTCACGTTTGCATTATGAGGTCTATATACATATATACGTTTTTTATGCTACTAATTTTTGACCCCTCTCGCTAGATGACCACCCCTTAAATAGAACTTTGACCCCTGCTAGATGACCACTGCTAGATGATGGGTACAGTTAGGTGTATGGTGAGAATTACAGTTAAGGGTACAGTGAGGTGTATGATGAGAATTACGGGCAAGGGTACAGGTAAGGGTATGGTGAGAATTACAGTTAGGGGTACAGTTAGGAGTATAGCGAGAATTACAGCTACGGTTACAGTTAAGGGTACGGTGGAAAAATACAGTTAACAGGGAGCGCAGTATATATGTATACTACTAGTGTGTTGTGGGTACAGTGAGTATGTATTCTAGCTCTCTATTGTGGGTACAGTAACTATGTGTTCTAGCTGTGTACTGTGGGTACAGTGACTATGTATTCTAGTTGTGCACTGCGGGTGTAGTGACTGTGTGTTCTACACGTGTACTGGGAGTGCAGTAACTATGTATTCTAACTAACCATGCAGTCTAGCTGTGTACTGGGGGTGCAGTGACTGTGTATTCTACACGTGTACTTGGAATGTAGTTACTATGCATTCTATTCTAACCGTGTACTGGAGTTTTGTTGACTGTATTCTATGTGTTCTAGGGTTACAGTTAAGGGTACGGTGAGAAATACTGTTAAGAGGGAGTGCAGTAACTATGTATTCTAGTAGTGTCTGTGGGTAGAGTGACTATGTATTCTGGCTGTGTACTGTGGGTACAGTGACTATGCATTCTAGCTCTGTACTGTGGGTAGTGTAACTATGTATTCAAGTAGTGTACTGTGGGTACAGTGACTATATATTCTAGCTCTCTACTGTGGGTACAGTAACTATGTATTCTTTCTCTGTACTGTGGGTACAGGGCAGTAACTATGTATTCTAACTAACCATGCAGTCTAGCTGTGTACTGGGGGTGCAGTGACTGTGTATTCTACACGTGTACTTGGAATGTAGTTACTATGCATTCTATTCTAACCGTGTACTGGAGTTTTGTTGACTGTATTCTATGTGTTCTAGGGTTACAGTTAAGGGTACGGTGAGAAATACTGTTAAGAGGGAGTGCAGTAACTATGTATTCTAGTAGTGTCTGTGGGTAGAGTGACTATGTATTCTGGCTGTGTACTGTGGGTACAGTGACTATGCATTCTAGCTCTGTACTGTGGGTAGTGTAACTATGTATTCAAGTAGTGTACTGTGGGTACAGTGACTATATATTCTAGCTCTCTACTGTGGGTACAGTAACTATGTATTCTTTCTCTGTACTGTGGGTACAGGGCAGTAACTATGTATTCTAACTAACCATGCAGTCTAGCTGTGTACTGGGGGTGCAGTGACTGTGTATTCTACACGTGTACTTGGAATGTAGTTACTATGCATTCTATTCTAACCGTGTACTGGAGTTTTGTTGACTGTATTCTATGTGTTCTAGGGTTACAGTTAAGGGTACGGTGAGAAATACTGTTAAGAGGGAGTGCAGTAACTATGTATTCTAGTAGTGTCTGTGGGTAGAGTGACTATGTATTCTGGCTGTGTACTGTGGGTACAGTGACTATGCATTCTAGCTCTGTACTGTGGGTAGTGTAACTATGTATTCAAGTAGTGTACTGTGGGTACAGTGACTATATATTCTAGCTCTCTACTGTGGGTACAGTAACTATGTATTCTTTCTCTGTACTGTGGGTACAGTGACTATGTATTCTAGTAGTGTGCTGTGGGTACAGTAACTATGAATCCTAGCACTGTACTGTAGGTACAGTAATTATGTATTCTAGTTGTGTACTTTAGGTACAGTAACTATGTATTTAACTTCTGCCATTCCTTCACCTCAGCTAGCAGTGAAGAGACATTTAGCATGTATGACTGCCAGAACATCAATCCGTCCACAACCTGCTGTACATTTCCCGTATCGGGAAGTAAAACAAGAAAACCTACAGTCTTCCTGCTTTCTGGGTAAAATCCATTGTGGAATTCGGCAGACCGGTGGTCACAAAACAGAATTGCCAGATTGTGCTCCCGTGAGGATGTGCTAGGGGCATTGGCTCTTTGCATCTGCCGGGACGACCGAGGTGGTCCTGGTGCTGAGATGGATATACCAAGAAATGTGGCTAAACGTGTAGCATCTGTACACCATACACTGTACTCCTCTTCTATCTCCTGTCTCGTCGTTATAATTCGTTCCCTGGTTTGGTCGATCATACTGTACGCTTGATATATGTCTATGTCCCTCTTTTGAAGCTTGGAGACCATGGGCCTGACATTCTCCAAAACATTCTTGGTGGTGATGAATATGATGATGGCACGTGACGAAGTGAGAATGGTTAGCAGCCCTTGCGCCTTCGTCCTGGTCTCCTGATCCTAACTGCCAGTCAATGCAACCTCCTCGTATATGTCATGATATTCAGACGGATTCAGTAATGCTGCAATGTACATACAAAGCTCGTGTGGATAACTGATCTATCCTCGCCTGAACGGCAACTTTATCCGAGGACATACACTGCGCACCATCGTAGATCTGACCCCTGGCTTTACTGATGCCCATGTTACGATCTTTCAGGCACTCGATGACACCATGAGCGATAGCATCCCCCATTGCCCTCTCAATGTATATAAAATAAAAAAGAACTGTTTTACTTTACAGTGAGCCAGCATCCTCAAGCACATTGACAGAATTAGTTTACCATGTGAATATGTGACCTCATTTGCCATGATGGAAAAGAAGGCATTTTCGTCTTCAAGGCTTCGTGTATGTTCCTTAATTTCTAATGTATTCGACTACTACATCAATCACTTCATTCAGGATGATTCTTGATGTATACTGCGCATTTTCCTTCCGGTCGCAAGATGTTTTCGGAATGTGTCGTCGCGTTTGGCCATCATCTCCAGAACTGCCCAGAAGTTTCTCTTGTTGGAAGATGTACTTGTCCAATCATCCCTGTGGCCTAGAAAGTTTTGTTTTCCACAAAATACAACTGTTTCTATAAAGTTGGTTGACACTTTTCCGGATGTCTTTGTGTTCTTTGGTAGAACCTTTTCTCCAGGTAACACTGGGTTTAACATGGCTCCACGTCTGCTATCTGCATATGCTTTGGCAGTTAGTTTGTGGTTCCAATCACGGTCTCGAACATTCTCGTCCAGAATGTTTTTGTCACTTCGAAGTTCTGGCAATTTTGTTTTCAGCTCTCTGCCGAACATGAGATATGCTGGAGTCACACTGACTTGTGGTGTAGTTCTGTATGTCAACAGAAACTTCATGAGTTCTCCTTTCCATCCCTTTCCTTCCACATGAGCCACTTTGAGTGCTTTCAGAAGTGTTCGGTTCTGTCTCGCCACCTCCCCATTTGCTTGTGGCCACAAAGGTGGAGATGTATGGTGTTCGATTCCATGTTCCAGTAAGAAACTCTTGAATTCCTTAGATTATAATTGACTGCCGTTGTCTGATTTCACCGAGAACGGGTATCCATATCTGGAAAAGATAGGAATTAAGGCCCCGATGATTTTCTCGGTTGTAGTCGACTGCATGATGACAACTTCGAAGAATCGACTATAATAGTCAACTATCACCAGCAGATTTTCGCCCGTAGGCAAAGGTCCCATTATGTCTATGGCAACGTCTTGCCACGGTCCTGTCGGTGGTTCAGTTCTCTGCATCGGCTCTGGCGGACTCAGTTGACTCACAACTTGACATCCATGGCATGATCTGCATATTTTCTCAGCATCATTGTCCATTCTCGGCCACCAGACTTTGGTTCTGAGCCGCTGTTTCATCTTTACGATCCCTTGGTGTCCTTCATGAGCAAGGTGTAGGACATCATCTCGAAGTCTTCGTGGTATTACAATCCTTCTCCCACGTAACACCAGCTTCCCAAGAACACAAAGTTCATTCTTCACACACATGTAGTATGGCATCTTGCACTCATGCCAGTTCCCGTGTTGTATGTTGTGTCTCACACTTGTCAGCTCTGCGTCTTCTTCTGATGCAATTTCTACGTCACGTGCTGTAAGAGCAACTGGTGTGCTTTCCTCAGCAATCATCCGCACCACCTCAATTTCTTCTCCACTCTTGTCTTTTGGTGTCGTCTGATTTAGTCGTGAGAGCGCATCAGCAATGTTTGTTTTCCCTGGCCGGTAGATTACCTTGTACTGGTACCCTTGAAGACGAAGCACCCATCTTTCTATCCTTGCCGATGGCTTCGATGTTCTGCAGTAGATGCATTCCAACGGTTTGTGGTACGTCTCCAGTTCGAATTCACGTCCATACACGTATAGGTTAAATCTTTCACACGCCCATACGAGTGCCAACGCCTCTTTCCCTGTTTGGGAGTATCTACGCTCTACTGCTGTGAGGTTCCTTGACGCGTATGCCACAACTCTCCATTGTCCCTCCTGGAGCTGTGTCAGAACTGCTCCGAGTCCTGTTGGTCCTGCATCTGCTACAACGCGTGTTTTGCAGTCATTCTTGAAGTAAGCCAGCGTCTCCGCGCTTGTCATGAGCTTCTTCAGCTCTCTGAATGCTTCTTCTTGGTCCTCTCCCCAGGCGAACTTCTTATCCTTTCTGGGGAGGATTCTTGGTGGTTCGGCCACCTCTGCGAAGTTCGACAGTAACTTGGCAGAATATTGCACAAGTCCGAGAAACGATTTCACTTCTGATGCATTCTTTGGGCTTTGTGCGTTTACGATCGCATCTATCTTCTCTTCACTTGGCGTGATCCCCTGTTTCCCCAGATCATGGCCGTAAAATGTCAGTCGAGGTAATCTGAACTTGCATTTACCGCCGTTCAATGTTAAGTCACACTCCTTGAGACGATTCAGCACGGCAAACAAATTCTCGTCGTGTTCCTTGACGCCTCGTCCATGTACGATCACGTCGTCTGCTGTGTTTGCTGCTCCTTTGCAGTCTCGCTGTACATCCTTCACGATCTTCTGATAGTTCTCAGGTGCTAGGGCAATGCCAAACATTAGCCTGCGATACATGTACAATCCTCGGTGTGTCATGAATGTAGTTATTTCCCGTGACTCCTCTGCCAGCTCCACTTGGTGGAATCCCCATTTGAGATCTAGCTTGCTGAACGCCGTCGACCCACTTAAGTCTTGGAGAACTTCCTCAATGGTTGGAATAGGATGTCTCTCTCTCTCTCTCTCTCTCTCTCTCTCTCTCTCTCTCTCTCTCTCTCTCTCTCTCTCTCACACACAATTGCCTCGTTGGCTCTTGGCATGTCTACACAGATACGTATGTCGCCATCTGGTTTGG
Source organism: Lamellibrachia satsuma (assembly GCA_033239005.1). NCBI lineage: Eukaryota > Metazoa > Annelida > Polychaeta > Sabellida > Siboglinidae > Lamellibrachia > Lamellibrachia satsuma. The sequence continues at coordinate 1,012,991 of BSQZ01000063.1, read as the reverse complement.
GTACTACTACAAGTGGTGATAACCACGTCGTTGGTGTGTTCGAAACTTTTTCGATGATCTCTTTCTCCAGTAGCTCATCCAGTTTCTTCTCTACTTTCTCTCGTAGACCGAATGGCAAACGACGTCCTGGTTGCGCGATTGGTTGCACAGTTTTGTCGATGTGTAACTTCAATTGGTAATTCTTGAGTTTTCCCACGCCTGCAAATACGTCTGCGAACTTCCGGCATATGTCAGCATCAGTCCCCTCTTCTGTGACGGAGTATGTGTGTGGGTGTTCGAGGGGTCCAACCCTCAACACATCTAGCTTTTCAGCTGTACGTCTTCCGAGTAGTGTTTTACCGGTCCCTTTTATGACAGTGAATTCTCCTTCACACTTCCTGTCATTATTTTCACACTCAATCTCTGCCACAAATGATCCAAATACATCAATGGGTTTCACTTGCCCATATGCGAACAGTTTCTTGTTTGTTCTGCGTGACACGCATTTTACACCATCCTTCTTGAGCATCTCCCATGTGGCTTTATCCATAATGTTACAGGTTGCCCCTGAGTTGATGAGTATTGAGGTTATGGCAACCTCTCCGACCTTGAGGTCCACAACTCCCGACTCGTTTCCAGTGTTGTCAACTGTGAAAGCACAGTCGTCTCTGTTTTCACACTGTCTGTTTCCGGTCACCTTGTAACAGGTTTTCACTTTTGGGTTGGTGGTATCAGTAGTCGTCCATTTTGGCCTTCCAGACCCCTGTGTTTTACAACACACTGCATAGTGACCACGCTTCCCACACCGTTTACACACCTGGTCCTGTGCGTCACGCGCAAAATGTCCCTGTCTATTGCAATGGTAGCATCTCTGTTCCGTTTGTGTGTGAGATGTTGTTCTTCCAGTAACACTGTCATGTCTCTTTCCTTTCCAGTTTGGCTTGTTTTTGTTGACAGCATTCACTTGTGCGTCATTTGATGCTCCTGGATTTTCCATTGCCTTCATTTGAAGGTCTGCTTCAAATGCTCTGGCGACATCTTGTAGATCTTTCAACAGTATGTTCCCCGACTTCTCAAGGAACTTTCTCCGTAGGTGCATGCTTCTGCATTTCTCTATTACCTGGTTTCTGATAGCTTCATCAACATTGCCAAACCCGCATGATATTGCTTTCTGTCGTAGGCGAGACACAAATTGGACTACCGTTTCGTTTTGTGCCTGCTCCATCTTTCGAAAAAGATGTCTCTCGAATGGTAGGTTCATTTTAGGTTGGAAATATCCATCTAACGTCTGAACTGTTTGGTCGAACGTTAATTGGGCATTTTCGGGTACGATTTGGCAGAAGATTTCCTGGAACTCCATTCCTCCCATGTATAGCAGCAACGCAACCTTCTGGCCATCACTATCCACGCCTTTTGCCGCAAGATACAAATTGAATGACCTTATCCATTTTAACCACAGGGTATTTGGTTCGTCTGTTGTGTCGAATGGAGGAAGTCCTGGAATCGGAATCTCCATCCTCGTCGCCATTTGTTATGTCTTTTGTAATCCGCCCAATTCTGAACACGCACATTTATTCATATCCCATACATATACCGTTCTCGTTTCCACTCGCAGTACTCGAACACTACAATAACTATGCATAAAATTAAAAATATCTGACAGTACTGAATCGAGCCGCCCCATGCAACGATCGTTATTTTTGCTGGATCTTGCTCGCATAATAAATAACGATCCCGTGTGTTAAAGCAAATAATTAATTCGTGTTGTGGAAGTCTGAATTCGCAGTAGTTAACGAATTGCGAATGTTTGAAGATATCTGTAACGTTTTGTCACGTGGGTATGTGTACGTGTACATTACGGCCTCAGAGCAATTAAACAAGGTTTATTTAACGAGCCATACATTCCATGTGTTTAGTAGAGCAGCTCCCCTGGCGAAAAACACATGTTGTTGTTCTTCCGGTTCCGACCAGCAGGCTAAAGCAATCGATCAATCGATCTACTGACTGAGAGTCAATTCATCGCATTACCGTTCTAAACGTAACGTAAAAATATTACTCAGAAATAATATCTAAGAATAACACTGGAATTGAATGGTAGACTACCAACAATTCCCTGTAAGACCACAGCCAATATTCTAGGCTTAGTAGAGGTCTGACAGAACTATTACTGCGTCTGATAGTCTGCTTGCCAAGCTGGAACACCACGTTGTCTGCTCGATCTCCGGACAGGGGTAGTTCCACGACTTGGGTCTGCGACGTGTGTTGTCGGCACGTCACAACTACCAGGCACATCATCGGTATGTTCAACCTTTGGCTCATCTGGTGTTACTGCGGCCACCGTAACGTAGGCTCTGCTGGTAGCACCGGCACTATTGGTAGGGCAGGCCCGACCGGTAGGACAGGCAGTGTTGGAAACTCGTCGTCAACGTCGAGGTGAGATCGCCCCTGCGTAGGCGGATTGCCCGTGCTACGAGCACAAAGATGGTCTACGTGTCTGCGACACTCTCTGCCATCCTCAAGTTCCACCGCGTATGACAATGGACCGGTCACATGACGTATCACGCCGATCAGCCACTTGAGTTCTTCACGTACACGTTGTCGCCCGTCTCAAAAACTCGTTGTTGTGCTCCTCCTCCTCGATCATGTAAGTATTTCGTGTGTGACTGCTTTTTCTGTACCTTCCCTTGCAGGCTGGGGTGTAACAGGTCCAGTCTAGACCTCATCTTCCTGCGATTCAAGACTTCCATCGGTGACAGTCCCGTTGTGGACTGCGGAGTGCGACGGTGTCCAAACAAGAAGCGCTGTAACTTCACGTCCATGTTGCAACCCGCCGTCTTTGTCATTCCTGCCTTTATCGTCACATGAACGATTCAGTTCGGGTAACCCGTGTTGCGCGAACATCTCGCGCAGTCTGCCGATGGTCGCAAATGAGGTTGTTGACGCCATGATGTAGGTCTCAATCCACTTGGAAGTCGCATCGATAGCTATCAGCAACATCTTGTCTTGAAAAAATCCAGCGAAATCAATGTGTATGCGGGTCCATGGCTTGTCTGGCCACTCACAGGGATGAAGTGGAGCTGATGCCGGTGACTTGTTGTGTAGCTGACATGGATCGCACTGCAGGCACAACTTTACCAATTGACTGTCCATAAACGGCCACCAAACATAGCTAAGTGCGAGGCTCTTCATACAGTTGATGCCAGGATGAGCTTGGTGCAACTCCTGCACCACTTCATCTCGACATTGACGCGGAATGACGACCCTCGGCCCCCATAACACACATCCGTCCTGTACACTCAGCTCGTCCCTCCGACATCTGTACGGCGCCAACTCGACCGTATCATCATCGACCGGCCAGCCACGTATCAGATATTCCCGAACATGAGCTAGAGTCGGATCACGACCAGTGCATCGACTAATCTGCGCTGCCGTCTCTGGTGAACAGTCTAGCCCTTCTATCAGTAACACACGCTCTTCAGGCTCCTCGGGAACCGTCACGGGCAATGGCAACCTACTGAGACAGTCCGCACTGCCGTGGCGTTTACCCGTCCTGTACTTGATCTCGTACTCATAACCACCCAACGTAATGGCGTTATGCTGGATGCGCGCTGAAGCCGTTATAGGGACTTAAGATCACTGAACAGTGACACCAACGGCTGTGATGTTCTCGAAACGTGTGCCGTACAGCTTCTTGTGAAACTTCTTCAACGCGAACATAATAGCTGCTGCTTCCTTGTCTAACTGGGAATAGTTCTTCTCAGCCGCATTGAGTGTTCTGGATGCAAAACCGACAGGGCGTTCGCTACCATCGTCCATGATATGCGAAAGCACTGCGCCGAGCCCGTAATTTGATGCGTCGCACTGCAGCAGAATAGGTTTGCTCGGATCATAATGCACCAAAACGTTCACCGACAACAGTAGCTCCTTCGCCTGTAGGAAACTCTGCTGCTGTTGCGGCCCCCAGTACCACTTGGTGTCCTTGCACAGCAGTTTATGCAACGGCGCCAACACGGTCGACAGCTTCGGTAGAAAACGTCCGTAGTAGTTGAGCAGACCTAAGAATGACTGTAGCTCCGGTATATTCTCAGGTTCTCTCGCCTGCATGGGTTTCACCTTGTCTCGTACATGGTGTAACCCATGCTGATCAATTCTGTGACCCAAGTAGAGAACCTAATCTGCCATGAACGTACACTTCTCTCGTTTCCGCTTCAGACCGGCCTCCGCCAGTCTGCTCAAGACTATGTTCAACGTCTCCAGGTGCTGAGCTCTCGTTGTCCCAGTCACACTTATGTCATCCAGGTAGACCGCCATATGCGGAATACCCTGCAATATATTCTCAATTGTTCGTTGGAAAATTGCGGGCGCGGTGCTTACACCAAATGGAAGGCGATTGTAACGGAACAACCCCTGATGAGTGTTTATAGTGACGAATTCCTTTGAAGCCTCATCCAGAGGCAGTTGCGAGTAAGCATGGCTCAAGTCCAATTTGCTGAACTGCTTACCACCCGTAAGCTTCTCACACAGATCGTCCAAGCTCGGGATCGGATACTGCTCCAAATGTGAGACTCGGTTTACTGTGATCTTGTAGTCTCCACAAATGCGAATGCTGCCATCGGTCTTGAGTACGGGCACTATCGGTGTCGCCCACTCCGGAAAACGTACTGGCTCAATGACCTTCATGGTCGTCAGTCTGTCCAATTCCTCCTCCACCTTCTGCTTCATCGCATAGGGGGCCGACTTCGGCTTGAAAAACTTAGGGATCTGACTATCGTCTACGTAGATTTTAGCCGCCGCTCCCTTAAGTAGCCCGAGTTCCTCTCCGAAAACGTCTTTGTGCCTGCCTAACAAAGCCGAGAGCAAGGTTGTTAGGCTGCACACCTTGTTCCAGTCTAGTTTTATCTTGTCTAACCACTGCAGACCAAACAATGCCGCCTTGTCCGCCCCTTTCGTTATAAACAAAGGCTACTGTCGCACCTCATACTTGACGTCGACAAGAATCTTTCCTGCCAGCTCAACCTTCTGGTTATCAAATGTTTTCAAAACAATGCCAGCAGCCTGCAGTGGCAGATATTTGAAGTGCTTCGCATAAAAACTTTCTGGAACTAGCGACACGTCTGCCGCTGTATCTAGCTGCATGCTAAACTGTGTGTCTTCGACACATACGCGGATCTTTATGCCATCACCCTTGCTCACTGTCGATGCGGTGTACACATTATACACATCCTCTGATGTCGCCTCAGTGACGACACGGACTCGCAGACATTGATATCTCTGTTTGGTAAGTTTTCTAAACTTTATATGTGTATTACAGTCAATGTGTTTTTAATAATTTTTTGTCATGATAATTGATAATAATTCCTCTTAGTTGTACACATACCCGTGATACTGCAAACTTGTTTCTTTTCAGAGTTTTTCATGGGTGTAGTTGTTGACTTTCAAGACAAATAAAAAAACAAATTTATATTACATACCATGACACTAAATTAGCATTTCTTTGTAGCTCACTAGCGTATGATGAAGACAGTGAGGAGGGTGATGACAGTGAGGAGGGTGATGAGGATGATTATGATTTATGGTTACCATCGCAATGCACTGAAGAGGCTTCATATGACCTGGACACCATTGTCACTGATAGGTACATATTGTTAGTCAACATAATTTTTATTGAAATGTGAAATTATAGATACACAATTTTCTCCCTGAGCTATTGCTTTGTAGGTGTCAAAACAGACTTGGGTTAATAGTAATATGTAAGTCAGTTTTGTTTCTGTAATAGTAATTGATACAATTGTTTTTGTCAGTTAATAGTAATACATCATACATTAGTATACAATAGTATAGTACCTAATGTTAAAGTTGCATTTAATTTAATTTTTATGATTTTGAGTTTTGTTATGGTCTTTGAGTGGAAATTTTTTTTTTTGTAGTTTTAGCAAAGACGACATAAAAGAAGCAAAGTATCTGGCACTTGATGAGCAAGTGTTCGGCAGTGCACAGAGCAGTGAAGAAATTTGGCCAGAGCCAGAGGCTGGGGTTGTGCAGGAGCATGATGCGAAACATCTGTTGGCACAGGAATCCTGCATAGCATATGAAGAGTGTTTAAAGAAACTGGCCCTGACTCACATGCCACCAAAGTGCAGCAAGTGTTCAACACTATACGTATTGGAGTCTCACCAGATAGGGACAGCTTTGTACATAACCTGGATAAGTCGTATTTTATAAATAGCTGCAATTAAATTTCAACATATAAGCATGTCATACAATTGTTGTAAAACACACACAGTAGTGTTCTGCAAGGGCATAGAATTTGAGCCCTACACTGTCTTGCGATTATTAGCCATTACAATCCAGGCTTGGCCTTGGCCCATTCACTGTAGGCCCAGCCCAATGCCACAGTGTCTATTTGTTCAGTCCACACCCAACCCTGGCCCATAAAATGTAGACCCAGGCCAGAGACATTTTTTGAGGCCTGGAAGGGGGCATGGGTCTTTGGGACAGTCTAAGCACACCAAGTATAGACATGTTTAATGATGGCGTACATTGAATTTGTCACTGTGTCTGACCTCCATGCACAGGTGTTGTGTAGGATTGTGTTCTGGCCAGTATAACCAGCATATACAAACCACTTTCTTTTCATTCATTTCACTGTATCATGTTTAAAGCTGTGGAACCTTAATTCATTTTTATTTCAGATTTGTAAAAATCGTCATGTTGGGCACAAGTGGTGTTCACAGCCCAGGCTTGTTTCACGAGGCCTTCATGCTGGAGATTTTTGCCTTGCAATGAATTTGATTTTGTCAGGTAATAATTACCAGAAGATTGCCCTCATGGTAAAATTCATGAAATTAGGAACATTGTCCAAGTCAATGTTCCATCAAATTCAGGGGTTGTATTGTGTGCCCTGCATCGAGACCTACTGGGCTGGGATACAAGCAGAAGTCTTGAAACGACTACGTGAACAACCATTGCATCTTTCTGGTGTGTATTTATGGTCTAATGTATTTCATAAATGTATGCAAAATTTAATGTTGATGTGTGTTTGTATCAAGTACATCTATATATTGTTGCCAATGGATGAGTTGGAGGTGCAGGTTGAATGATTCATCATTGTGTTTATGATTATATTGTAAATAATTATTTACATTATAAAAAGAACATATTAGACAAACTGTTCAGGTGATAAACCTTTCTGCATAAAATATATATTTCTTTTAACTTAACAATATTGTAAATATGCTGTTTTGTAAGTTATTCGGTATTCCTTTTCAATTCTCATTTTCTGAGAAATAATTTACTATTAATATTATGAATAAGTTCACAACAGGGTGTAACACAGTTGACTTCCTTTGTAGTACAAGAATAAATAAAATCACATGAACATGAAATTCCCTTCAGATTACGACATGTGTCTTACATTAATTGTGACAAACAAATTATTAACAGCCTGTGTCTGCATACCTTTATTTAGCATTTGAGTATAATGTCTTTTTTGTGTGCAAGTTCATATGTAAAATATTAACCCAGCTTCTATGCACAATCTTATGCCCTATATGGAATTGTTTGAGTTTGGAGTTTTAAGCAGTCCTGGTCACTGTGCACAGTACTGCACGTACAGTCTGATGGAACAGTCAACGCAGGACTTGGTGTCTGTGCTTGTTGTGGACAAAAGGGAAACCCAACTGAAATCCACTGCAATGGAAAAGGTGGCCCTAGAAAGATCATTAAATAGTCTCAAAGAAAAAAAATGAATGTGGCAGAAGTGACTACAGATGCTCATCCGCAAATTGCCAGCATGTTCAGTGAGTTCATTTACAGTTTGTCTATAACCACAGATCATTTTTGTCTTTGTACTGTTGCAAAGATACTTGTCTTTAAAAAAAAGTTGTACGTTCTCATTATACTGTAGTTACGTTACTGGTTAAAAAAACAAGCAGTTCTTCTGAAACTCAGGAAGTGATCGGTCCTTCTCCACACTAAATACATTGATGTACCATATGATGAATGTGCCTGTTTCATAAATATTATTATTGTTTTCCACAGAAAAACACTTCACAGACGTCAATCACCAGTGGGATATTTGGCATGGGTCAAAAAACTTCATCAAGAAGATTCAGGCAGTTAGAACAAATTATATGTTACATTATAGAATGATACAAATACATGTAATTGCTCTGCATCTTAATATCATAATGTAAATGTTGTAACCTGTAAATTACCCATAGGGCAATTAGTGTTTTATTGTAAATTATGTTACATCAAATGTGCATAAATCTTAAGATTTGCATGTCATAATTATTTACAATCACACTACAGATGTACAAGTATATTTATTTATTGTGTATGAATTTCATAATTATTATTCCATATTACCTGACGTTCATGCTATTTCAATTTATATAAATAATTTAGAAGACTGTGATGTCACATTATTCAACGCCAGTGTTTGCAAGTGTTAATTGAAGTTATCGCCTATATGCAGGGTTGAAAGGGCTTCTGACTTGAAAATAAACTTCCTCTTGAAGACAAGTTTGCGTAGTTTCATTACATTCAAAAAGGGAATAGCTCAAACATACACAATGTCATAAAATATTAGACTATCAGGCTATTTGGTGACAATACAACTACACAAGTGTGCGCACATTGTGCTTTTGTATTAAAAAACATACAAAACTTTTTTGATCTCGATCCTTGTAAACAATTATTTGTGTTAAATTCATATAAATCAGCGATTAAAAAAACTGGAAATAAAAAAATCATAAATCAATGATTTTTTGGAGTTATTTAAATCAAACAACCCTGCCTATATGCTAATGACTGTTTCTTTTCTGCAGGTAGGGCAAGAGAAGGGAAATGGACTGATGTTGACATGGGCAGGAGACATAGCGAACCATTTCTGGTACTGCTGCGAGAAGGCTGACGGCTCCGTGGAAAGCCTCATTGTAAGTACTTTGCTTGACTGTATACAATCACACTTTACAAATGCAACAGTAACATTTAATAATGTTTCAATGTAAATAGTGGCATGTTTTAAATGTGTAAATATACTGATACTTTAATATCAAGAAACAAAGTATTAGTGTAGTTTGATGGAACGAATCCTTGTGAAAGAATATTTAATCATTTCTGGCAATGTCTACAAATTTTAACATGATCAGGTTGATCTGTACTGGGTCAGTGACATACTAAATTGCTCACAAATGCTAACAAACAGACTTACTTGGTAATACCCAAAGTATTTCAAAATTTTTCATTCTAAAACCTATTCACTCTAATTTCTTGATACTAGTGGCGTTTTTCAATCATAGGATCGATGGCGTGGAATCCTACATCACGTGACTAACAGTCACTCATGGCTGATGAGTGAAGGGGATGCACCAGCCCACTGTGAGCACGAACCTTTGACAGCAACAGACAAGGAGTGGTTTGTACAGGACTCCCCAGCACATGTCGCTCTGAGACGTGTTGTGTTGAACAAACGATTCATGAATACTCTCAAGTATTATGTCAATTTCAGGTGAGATATATACATATACAATTGTGTGTGTGTGTGTTTGTGTTTGTGTGTGTGTGTGTGTGTGTGTGTGTGTGTGTGTGTGTGTGTGTGTGTGTGTGTGTGTGTGTGTGTGTGTGTGTGTGTGTGTGTGTGTGTGTGTGTGTGTGTGTGTGTGTACAAAGCATTCATACATATATGTATGCAGCAAATAAAAACACACCATACTTTAACACGTACTATCCATACAGGTATATTGAGCATGTCTTGTTTGAATGCATGCATACATGACAGTTATAGTTACAGCGAACTTTGACTTTTGTTTATATTGTCATGATTTTGTCTTCCAGGCATACTGGTGCGCTGGAAGCTTTCCATAATCATATGCTGATGTACGCAGCCAAGCGATTTGCCTTCAGGTATTACTACATTGTTTGAAGCCACATTCAATATATCTTTATTCAAGCAATTGTAGAAGATGCACATCTTTTTAACAATGACAGTCATTAATCATTAAATATCGTCATTTGTAAAAATTACTACAATTTGACTGACTGTCTATTTCGACTTTGTTATGTAAACATTTACCCAAGCCTGTAGATTATACAGTATGATGGAGTTGGCAACTGGATCATGCTTATGAAGTGTAACAGTTAAAACTTATCTACTGCAGCTTCCCAGTGTATCGGGCACGAAATTTCCTCGCAGCAATAGACTACCAGAAGCACAAAGATTTGCCACTGAAGACAAACAGCAAGATTTAACAAGATTTAACAAGATTTGCCATCCAAGCCAAAGGCCCAGATGGCAAGTGGACAAGGAAGCCATTGGCTTATCGAGAGTCCAACAATGTTCACCTACTTATAACCCGCCCTCCTGATATATGTGTCAACCTTGTTTTTAAACATATTCACGCTGCTAGCAGTTACACAATCTGTAGACAATTTGTTCCATTCATTTATTGTCCTCTGTGAGAACGAGTGCTTCCTGATGTCCAATCTACATTGATCCTTTACTAATTTTACCTCATGTCCTCTAGTTCTGCTATCCTTCTTGAGTGAGAAAAACATATTTCTATCAATATTTTCATACCCATTCAATATCTTAAAAACTTCAATCTGATCTCCTCTTAACCTCCTTGTCTCTAGAGTTGTTAAACCACATTCTTTCAGGCGTTCTTCATAACTAAGGTCTCTAAGTTCTGGAATAATTTTAGTTGCTCTCCTTTGTATGCGTTCAAGCGTATCTATATCCTTCTTACGATATGGTCTCCATGCTTGTATACAGTATTCTAAATGAGGTCTAACTATTGCTTTATAAAGAGGTATAATTAACTTTTTTCCCTTGTATGTTATGCTTCTTCTAATCAATCCAAGAATTTTATCACCCTTTGAAGCTGCAATACCACACTGCTCTGAAACTTTCATATCAGCGCTTATTGTAACTCCTAAGTCCTTTTCTATTACAGCAGTACCCAGAACAGTATCACCCATTTTATAGTTTACATTCAAGTTCCCATGTCCTGTATGTAGGCATTTACATTTCCCAAAATTGAATAGCATCTGCCATTTCTCAGACCATTTCACTAATCTGTCTAGATCGTTTTGTAAATGTTGTTTATCACCATCAGTATTAACCTTTCTAAACAGTTTTGTGTCATCTGCAAATTTCAGTACGGTACTTGTTATACTGTCGTCCAAGTCATTGATATATATTAAGAATAATATAGGTCCTAATACTGATCCTTGAGGTACCCCACTCAAAACCGATTTCCAATTTGAAACTTCTCCATCTACTACAACTCGTTGTCTTCTGTCAGTCAGCCATTGTTCTGTCCAGTCAGTTATGCTATCCCCGATACCATGGGCTTTTAATTTAAGTAGCAATCTTTGATGTGGCACTTTGTCAAAAGCTTTTTGAAAATCTAAGTAGATAATATCTACTGGCGATCCCACGTCTATCCACTTAGTGATTTCTTCAAAAAAAACATAACATATTTGTTAAGCATGACCTCGCTTTAAGGAATCCATGTTGAGATGAATTTAATAATTTATGCTTAACGAGGAAGTCCACCATATGGTCTTTAATTAACCTTTCTAATAATTTACAAATCACTGACGTTAAACTCACTGGTCTGTAATTCTCTGACTTATTTCTCGAACCCTTTTTAAATAATGGTATGATGTTTGCTTCTTTCCATTCAAACGGAACAACTCCCTCTTTTAATGACAAGTTGAATACTCTTGCAAGTGGTATACTGATTTGATCTACTGTTTCCATTAGTAATTTTGGAGGAATCCCATCCACTCCCGGTGATTTGTTATCCTTCATTGCCTGTATTTTCTTAGCTACCAATTCTGGAGTTACAACTAACGGTCCTAAATATTCAGATTTAGCCCCCTGAAATTTAGCATCAGCAACTGGTAGTGAACTAATATCTTCTTTGGTAAACACTGAACTGAAATAACCATTTAGGTCTTCCGCCATTAAAAACCCCTGTGATATTATATTTTCCACACTGTCTTCTAGAGGTCCAACCTCGTTTTGTTTACTCCTGACATATGCATAAAAACTCTTGCTGTCATTTTTTATGTTACATGCCAGTTTTTGCTCATAGCTTCTTTTAGATTGTCTGATTTCAGTTGTAGCTGCATTAAGTGCCTCTTTGTATTTTGCATAGTCTTCTTCCTTTCTGGTACGCCTATAAACCCTCCACATAGTTTGTTTTAGCATTATTTTTCTAATAGCCTCTTTTGACAAGTGTTTCTTTCTACACCGTTTTCCTTGTTTTCGGGAGGGAACAAATTTATCGATGATACTCTCAATTTCATATTTTAGAATATTCCAACATTCAATTGCGGTCTTATTCATCAGCATGTTATTCCAATCTAGCTGTGCTAAATATTTTCTCATATCTTTGTAGTTACCTTTGTGGAAGTTTCTCTTGTACGTTTTCTTATTTTTACTTTCTGATTTTACATTGATGTCAAAATGTATTTGATTATGGTCACTATTACCCAATGGTTCAAATATTTTTACATTGTCCACTAATTCTTTTTGTGATGACAAAACTATATCTAATACATTTTCTCCCCTGGTTGTTTCTAGTACGTGCTGAGTAAGAAAGCCATCCTGGATTAAACATAGAAATTGTTGATCCTCAATTCCCTGTGCTCTCTAGAGAATTCCATTGTATGTGTCCATGGTTAAAATCTCCCATTATGATACATTCCCCTTTACTAACTTCCTTTATAGCGTTTTTTATTTTTGTGTTGTCCTCTTCGTTTATGTTTGGACTTCGGTAAACTAATCCAATAGTTAATTTCGAATTTCCTGAAACAATTTTGCACCAAACAGCTTCATCGCAATCTGCTTCCCTTTCTTGTTTTATTTCATAAGCCTGAATAGATTCTTTAACATATAAAATAACTCCCCCGCCCCTTCTTCCTATTCGATCTTTCCTAAACATTACGTATCCTGTCAGTCCTAATTCAGCATCTGTTATATCTAAGTTGGCCCATGATTCAGTTATACCAATTATGTGAGGGTCAATATCTTCTACCATAATGTTTAATTCGTTTTTCTTATTTACTATGCTCCTTGCATTTAAACATACGCATCTATAACCCTTTTCAGAGATGTTTTTGGATGATTTGATATTGATTTATCTGTGCTAGTGGCCTCTTGTTCTGCTTGAGACACCTCTAGGTACCCCCCTGCACTTCTAGTTTAAAGAATGTTTACTCCCAAAAATATTTATCATTGTACCCAAGTCGCTATCTACTGCTGCTGAAAGTTTGTCCGCGAATACTGCCGCCCCCTTTCCACTTAAATGAAGCCCATCCTTCATGTACATATCTGCCCTCCCAACAAAACTTCCCCATAAATCCACAAATCCAACTTCCTCTTCCCTACACAGCCTCTGGACTAACATGTTAATTGCCATCCCCCGACAATTTCGATATTTGTGACCCCTCCTGCCCATTACAGGTAAAATCCCTGACAGTATTACCTGCTCAACCCGCGTCTGTTTTAGTGTTCTGACCAACTGCCTATATTTCCTAACTATGGCAGTTGTACCCTCCCTCTCTACGTTATCTGTCCCTACGTGTACTAAAACAGATCCACCCTTACCCGAGCCTACGATGTTTTTTACCCTCTCAGTTATCGCCTCTATTTTGGCTCCAGGCAAGCAGACCACCACATCATCTCCCTTGTTTAAGACTCTGTCGGTCTTCCTAACTATCGAATCCCCCACAAACACCCTCGCTCTCTTCCTCACCCCCTCTATCACTGCTGCAGAATAACTCTTCCTTTCGATCCCCTCCATCACATTCTGTCCTGACCCCTTCCCTCCTGTCTCCCCCACTTCCCACTCCTTTGCTCTTGTCTCTCCCACTCCCCTCTCCTTCACTCCGGTTGTTTTCCCTGCCGTCTCCCCCACTCCCTTCTCCTTCCCTCCTGTCTCCCCTACTCCCCTCTCCTTCACTCCAGTTGTTTTCCCTCCCGTCTCCCCCACTCCCTTCTCCTTCCCTCCTGTCTCCGCTACTCCCCTCTCCTTCACTCCGGTTGTCTTCCCTCCCGTCTCCCCCACTCCCTTCTCCTTCCCTCCTGTCTCCCCTACTCCCCTCTCCTTCACTCTGGTTGTCTTCCCTCCCGTTCCTTTCCTTCCCGTCTCCTTACGTCCTGTCTCCCTATGACCTGTCACCTTCCCTCCTCTCAGCTTCCTCCCAGGCTGAGGTGAGCCCTCCCTAGCATCTCTCGTGTCTTTCCCCACTTTATCGTCTACAGTTCCCCCACCGGAACTACTCGCACAACTCCCCTGTTCCCTTCCCACCATTGCCACAACGAGCAGCATCAGCTCTTCCAACTCCACCTCTACTTCCTTCATCCTTGCGCATCCCCTACACTCAAAACTAAAACTATCTGCCTGGACCTCAGCCCAGGACTTCTCGCACCCAGACTTGACGAGCAAAGGGCACACTGTGTAAGTATAGCTTGTATACATTGTTGTTAGACACAACAGTGACATTCCATTACAGCACAAATAACGATTATGTTTCTACTTAGCCCCTTGGGTTAGTTAGTATTTTGTAAATAAGACTACATAGTGATTAAAACAATGTTTGAGGTGGCTGTTTACACAAAGAAAAAAACATCATTCACATGTTAATATTTCCAGTGGGTGGCTTATTGCGTTGCAATACACTACCAGTAATACAGTGCAAACTAAACATAGCATATGTATATCATGTTATGCATATGCATTCATATCATTTAGCCAATTACGTTGAAACAGTACATAGCACCAGCATGTGGAATGGAGAATGTCTTGCAAATACCATCCTGTCTAACAAGAGTTATTAATTGTCTTATAACACATCATTAAGTTTGTTTGTTAATTTACAGTTACCACAAGGTATTCAACAAAAGAGGGAAAAAAATGGACAATTGTGCCGGAGCGGCAACCGAAACATTATAAGTACATTGTCAACCTGCAGGATACAATCATCTGTGCCCGCATAGAGGATGAATTGCCCAAAGCCAGGAAGCGTGGCATCAAGCCTGACAATCCCAGAAACATTGCACCCAACATCGCAACAGTGCCTGCTCCACCAACATCTGAGTTAGTTGCCAGGCATCGTACTCGATTTAGAAAGTCTTAACCATGTCACTGACATTAGTTCCCAATGTAACGGAGAGAAGCAAGGTAGGAACAGGTAACCAACGTGCCATTTAACGTGTGTATTTGTTTTGTAATATCAAACAATTCAAAGGTAATTTTTTTTTCATAAAACAGTGTGGTTTGAAAACTGTCATGGGTAACTTTATAATGTGTCTGGTTAAGTTTTCACAAAGCGTATGATTGTGCATTCATGTTTAACAAGTAATAACTTAACCTAATCTATGAACTTTGAACCCAGTGTCCATTTTCACTTGGAAATGTCTGTCTAATTTGCCACACACAACAGCTTGGTATAACACGGCGGTTATCTGTTCCCAGCTTGCCATGTCGCCAGAGAACAAACTGGTGGTATGCATAATGCCACATGGCATCATTGTCCCCTTGTGCTGGCACACCAAACACATCAGCTCTGTAACGTCCCATCATTGTCAATACTGTAGGGTCGAGTACCAGTAAATCCATTTCCTGTAGAAAATATATGTCATTAAATTTTAGGCATTTTAAATGTACTCTTTGCATAAAATGACAGGTGATTATGCATGTGTGGTTACATGAATAGATATATAATAATTGTACTGCCACAAGATGCCATATATATTATATTATGAGAATATGATATTCATTGTAGGTCTGATGTGTTGTAACAGTTTCAAATAATGTTGATATGAAAGTAGGATATAGGTCACTCATCATATTCTGTGGCAGAGATATAATGCTACTAAACATTAAGAGTGTTCATTGTGATGAGCATAATTGTTTGTTATTGTATTATTATCTTGTCACTAGGTATGTGTACAATTTACAATTCTTCGTTATCATTTTCAATACAAATCACATATAAAACAGTGTTGCTGCATGGAAAACAGTGTAGCAGACATGACTGCTTAACAAAACGCAAACAAAGAAAGAGTGATGCTTGACAGTTGTCTGCTGATGTAACACAGTCTGCTTATCCCATACTGTTCTGTAGTTGCTTCATGGACAGCTGATTATATTAGTTCAGTAGTTCTTAAGGAGATCAGTTGGTCAGAGCCAATGATGTACAGTCTGTAAGAAAGTTGGTATAATAAGGTGTTGTGTTTGTTCAGTCATTGTCCAGCTGAACAATTTGTGGGAGGCTAAATCTAAAAAATGGTGGGAGGTGGTAGATTGAATAGGATATTGAGTCTAAAAAATGGTGGGACTTTTGGTAAAATGTTGGACCCACAAACAGATGGGAAAAGGGCAGTTGGCCCCAAAAACAGGTGGTTGGGAGATTGAGACCGCTGCCACACACTTTCTTGTATTACTTACAGGTCGAAGGCTGATACATTTATCAGGCTGCATGTTGCAGCATAGACGTTCAATATCACTGGTCATTTCTTGACAATGGTTGCATGTGCACCAACTTGGAGAAACCGCACTTCCCACTGTTTCTGTTGTGTTTTGTCTCATAATGTCAAATAATAGGCCTGGCTCACTCTCGGCCATCTGCAGAAGCAGCCCTTTTGCCTCCGGCTCAGTCAAGGCACTGATGTCAGCCTGGAAGGATGACAAAGAAAAGGTGCCACCAAGTAAAATTGCTCTAAAAATGGTAAATGTACTGGTTTCCGTGATTTGTGGGTGGTATGTGAAAATCGGATGCTGGGAATTTTTTTTATTTTACGGTACATGTATTTCATTCTGGTGCTTTTCAACATGAAATGATGGTGTGTAGGTACATGTGGATTCAAAATGAGTAAACTAATTTTTTGGCGGTTTGTTACTATATTTTGTTGCTAGTAAATTTTGGCTTGAAAGCAGGTTGTAAAAATGCTGAAAAAGCAGCACTACTGCCAAAGTGGTTCACTTGGCATATCTGCATATTATTTCACGTACATGACACAGGTATTGCAGGGTTGCAGGGATACTATATGCACTTATTATTGTCTATAATATTTGGCTCAGAACTTTAAAAATTGATCTACACATGAAATCATCACCGTTGATGTTGTATCTATATTATAATAAAAAATAGTTTTCATTGTATGTAAACTATGTGACAGCTATTCTACATATCGTTTCCTGTATTTTCTTGCATAATTATGTTGACTGATAATATTACTACCTATCACTGGATGATTGCGGCTGTACTTATATGCATTATATTATCAAATATGCATTTGTCATCTATGTGACATACAGATGTCGTGTAGTGTTGTTAAAATAACAAATTAATGTCACGCAGGGGTCCACATCAAGTAAATGATCTCCATCTCCCTTGCCCTTTGTACAATACAGACAGCTTAAGTTAATCTGGCTACATCTATCGTGTAGATATTTATCAAAAAGGTGTCGTAGATGACATAAAGTTCATAATCATGTATACCAGTTCGTATAGAATGCATTGTGCTACATCCATGTCACAGTAATACTGTACAATTCATTCAACATAATGACACTTAACTTCATTTAATCATTTAAAAACATCTTTCTCCCACCTTGTTAGATGCACTTGTAATGTGTTATGCTAATGAATTAAAACCTTATAATTGTGGTTAATTAGGGTAATGAAGGAAAAATTCAATTGTACTGGGTACATATAATTTTCAGTTATTACACTTCAAAATTAATTTGATATAATTTATGTCACTGCAGTGTATTGCATGCATAAAAATACCACAAATGAGGCTAAACAATAATATAGAGACCTTTATCAGCTGCATTTTTGTTACAACAATTGTGTAATTCCATATAAATACAATTTTACCTGTAGTCTCTCCTTTTTTTGGCTTCTCAGTTTTCTCATGCGTGCACAGTCTTCTCTGTTCAGTGTAACTACACTTGCTTTGCCACGTCGACGCCTCCTGCCACCCATTCCTCTCGATGCACTCTGCCCTCTTTCTGCACCGCTTCCTCTCCATGCACCCCTTCTTTTCATGCCACCTCTTTCTCTTCTTGCATTTCTGTACGTAAAACCATTGAAACTCTGTGGGTGAAAGGATGTGATGTTGCTAAATTAACCACTACAGTTCATGGCATACATTTTGTCACCACTTTAAAAAACAATTATTGACATTGTTTGCTACATTATAAAGAAGGAAACGTTTACCGTGGTGGGACACACAAATGCAAAAATTTTCACAGAAGATCGTACGTGGCACTCAAGAAAATAAAATGTGCTGTCTTACTTACTTTTATTTCATTATAGGTATGCGCGAAAGAATCGCCAGTCTTTTTCGGCGAAACCGAAAACGAATGCATGCAAACCAAAATGATGTCAACAACTTCAAA
This sequence comes from Lamellibrachia satsuma, assembly GCA_033239005.1. Classification (NCBI taxonomy): domain Eukaryota; kingdom Metazoa; phylum Annelida; class Polychaeta; order Sabellida; family Siboglinidae; genus Lamellibrachia; species Lamellibrachia satsuma. Next base: position 994,584 of record BSQZ01000063.1, on the reverse strand, counting down.
AACTATTACGACATATAGACACTTATTATAAATGGTTTAACCGATAGACTATATACACGAAACAGGTCGTACACGTACGTCTTTTCTTGTATTAGATGATTACATGTAGGCCCCTACTTTCGCTAGTAATACGATACAGATAATAGGCAACGGCACGCTCGAGACGAACATAAATTATAATCGGACAAATCAAATCACAAATGTACGAATAATATAGACTGTTTTTTGAAGGACACGGCTTATTGATAACAATTATTGAAATGAAACAAATCTCAAACGAAGGTAATTTCTCAAACACAGTGACAAACGGAATATTTACGACAATTTGTGTTATAACGTACCTCCAACTCCGTCGACGAACCGTCCGTTTCTATGGAAGCCATGTTGCTTATCGGTGACAGACGCTGACATAATACTGGGTGGACTTCGTCAAGTCTGGGTGTGAGAAGTCCTGGGCTGAGGTCCAGGCAGATAGTTTTAGTTTTGAGTGTAGGGGATGCGCGAAGATGAAGGAACTAGAGGTGGAGTTGGAAGAGCTGAGGCTGCTCGTTGTGGCAATGGTGGGAAGGGAACAGGGGGGTTGTGCCAGTAGTTCCGGTGGGGGAACAGTAGACGATAAAGTGGGGAAAGACACAAGAGATGCTAGGGAGAGCTCACCTCAGCCTGGGAGAAAGCTGAGAGGAGGGAAGATGACAGGTCATATGGAGACAGGACGTAAGGAGACGGGAAGGAAAGGAACGGGGGGGGAAGACAACCGGAGTGAAGGAGAGGGGAGTAGGGGAGACAGGAGGGAAGGAGAAGGGAGTGGGGGAGACGGGAGGGAAAACAACCGGAGTGAAGGAGAGGGGAGTGGGAGAGACAAGAGCAAAGGAGTGGGAAGTGGGGGAGACAGGAGGGAAGGGGTCAGGACAGAATGTGATGGAGGGGATCGAAAGGAAGAGTTATTCTGCAGTAGTGATAGAGGGGGTGAGGAAGAGAGCGAGGGTGTTTGTGGGGGATTCGATAGTTAGGAAGACCGACAGAGTCTTAAACAAGGGAGATGATGTGGTGGTCTGCTTGCCTGGAGCCAAAATAGAGGCGATAACTGAGAGGGTAAAAAACATCGTAGGCTCGGGTAAGGGTGGATCTGTTTTAGTACACGTAGGGACAAATAACGTAGAGAGGGAGGGTACAACTGCCATAGTAAGGAAATATAGGCAGTTGGTCAGAACACTAAAACAGACGCGGGTTGAGCAGGTAATCCTGTCAGGGATTTTACCTGTGATGGGCAGGAGGGGTCACAAATATCGAAATTGTCGGGGGATGGCAATTAAAATGTTAGTCCAGAGGCTGTGTAGGGAAGAGGAAGTTGGATTTGTGGATTTATGGGGAAGTTTTGTTGGGAGGGCTGATATGTACATGAAGGATGGGCTTCATTTAAGTGGAAAGGAGGCGGCAGTATTCGCGGACAAACTTTCAGCAGCAGTAGATAGCGACTTGGGTACAATGACAAATATTTTTGGAAGTAAACATTCTTTAAACTAGAAGTGCAGGGGGGTTACCTAGAGGTGTCTCAAGCAGAACAAGAGGCCACTAGTACAGATAAACCAATATCAAATCATCCGAAAAACATATCTGAAAAAGGTTATAGATGCGTATGTTTAAATGCAAGAAGCATAGTAAATAAGAAAAACGAATTAAACATTATGGTAGAAGATATTGACCCTCACATAATTGGTATAACTGAATCATGGGCCAACTTAGATATAACAGATGCTGAATTAGGACTGACAGGATACGTAATGTTTAGGAAAGATCGAATAGGAAGAAGGGGCGGGGGAGTTATTTTATATGTTAAAGAATCTATTCAGGCTTATGAAATAAAACTAGAAAGGGAAGCAGATTGTGATGAAGCTGTTTGGTGCAAAATTGTTTCAGGAAATTCGAAATTAACTATTGGATTAGTTTACCGAAGCCCCAACATAAACGAAGAGGACAACACAAAAATAAAAACGCTATAAAGGAAGTTAGTAAAGGGGAATGTATCATAATGGGAGATTTTAACCATGGACACATACAATGGAATTCTCTAGAGAGCACAGGGATTGAGGATCAACAATTTCTATGTTTAATCCAGGATAGCTTTCTTACTCAGCACGTACTAGAACCAACCAGGGAAGAAAATGTATTAGATATAGTTTTGTCATCACAAAAAGAATTAGTGGACAATGTAAAAATATTTGAACCATTGGGTAATAGTGACCATAATCAAATACATTTTGACATCAATGTAAAATCAGAAAGTAAAAATAAGAAAACGTACAAGAGAAACTTCCACAATGGTAACTACAAAGATATGAGAAAATACTTAGCAAAGCTAGATTGGAATAACATGCTGATAAATAAGACCGCAATTGAATGTTGGAATATTCTAAAATATGAAAATGAGAGTATCATCGATAAATTTGTTCCCTTCCAAAAACAAGGAAAACGGTGTAGAAAGAAACACTTGTCAAAAGAGGCAATTAGAAAAATAATGCTAAAACAAAATATGTGGAGGGTTTATAGGCGTACCAGAAAGGAGGAAGACTATGCAAAATACAAAGAGGCACTTAATCAGACAATCTAAAAGAAGCTATGAGCAAAAACTGGCATGTAACATAAAAAATGACAGCAAGAGTTTTTATGCATATGTCAGGAGTAAACAAAACGTACAAGACAAGGTTGGACCTCTAGAAGACAGTGCTGGAAATATAATATCACAGGGGTTTTTAATGGCGGAAGACCTAAATGGTTACTTCAGTTCAGTGTTTACCAAAGAAGATATTAGTTCATTACCAGTTGCTGATGCTAAATTTCAGGGGGCTAAATCTGACTATTTAGGTCCGTTAGTTGTAACTCCAGAATTGGTAGCTAAGAAAATAGCTACCAATTCTTAACAAATATGTTATGTTTTTTGGAAGAAATCACTACGTGGATAGACGTGGGATCGCCAGTAGATATTATCTACTTAGATTTTCAGAAAGCTTTTGACAAAGTGCCACATCAAAGATTACTACTTAAATTAAAAGCCCATGGTATCGGGGATAGCATAACTGACTGGATAGAACAATGGCTGACTGACAGAAGACAACGAGTTGTAGTAGATGGAGAAGTTTCAAATTGGAAATCGGTTTTGAGTGGGGTACCTCAAGGATCAGTATTATATCAGTATATCAGGACCTATATTATTCTTAATTTATATCAATGACTTGGACGACAGTATAACAAGTAACGTACTGAAATTTGCAGATGACACAAAACTGTTTAGAAAGGTTAATACTGATGGTGATAAAAAACATTTACAAAACGATCTAGACAGATTAGTGAAATGGTCTGAGAAATGGCAGATGCTGTTCAATTTTGGGAAATGTAAATGCCTACATACAGGACATGGGAACTTGAATGTAAACTATAAAATGGGATATACTGTTCTGGGTACTACTGTAAAAGAAAAGGACTTAGGAGTAACAATAAGCGCTGATTTGAAAGTTTCAGAGCAGTGTGGTATTGCAGTTTCAAAGGGTAATCAAATTCTTGGATTGATTAGAAGAAATATAACATACAAGGGAAAAAAGTTAATTATACCTCTTTATAAAGCAATAGTTAGACCTCATTTAGAATACTGTATACAAGCATGGAGACCATATCGTAAGAAGGATATAGATACGCTTGAACGCATACAAAGGAGAGCAACTAAAATGATTTCAGAACTTAGAGACCGTAGTTATGAAGAACGCCTGAAAGAATGTGGTTTAACCACTCTAGAGACAAGGAGGTTAAGAGGAGATCAGATTGAAGTTTTTAAGATATTGAATGGGTATGAAAATATTGATAGAAATATGTTTTTCTCACTCAAGAAGGATAGCAGAACTAGAGGACATGAGGTAAAATTAGTAAAGGATCAATGTAGATTGGACATCAGGAAGCACTCGTTCGCACAGAGGACAATAAATGAATGGAACATATTGTCTACAGATTGTGTAACTGCTAGCAGCGTGAATATGTTTAAAAACAAGGTTGACACATATCTCAGGAGGGCGGGTTATAAGTAGGTGAACATTGTTGGACTCTCGATAAGCCAATGGCTTCCTTGTCCACTTGCCATCTGGGCCTTTGGCTTGGATGGCAAATCTTGTTAAATCTTGTTAAATACAAGCTCCGCCTCCTCGGGTCGCGACCTTCTCGGAACTTGCCGAAAGCTGTTCGGGAAGTGCACTGACCAGCGACGTCGAGTGTTGTAAGCGTCGAAGCATCGATTTAAAAATCGCGTCTTCTTCATTTCGACACGTTTTGGCCGGTCGGCATATGTTACAGTATATATAGTTTACACTAAATAACACGATTTTATAATTAAAAAAAAAATTTACGAACACCTACTGTACCTTTAAAGAAAGAGGGATGTTAGATTCATGTTTCATGTAGTTTCCGTAGTTCCGTTGCGCCAGAGTTCGTCTTGTATGTGTGGCAGCACTTCTAAAAAAATAAAGAAAAGTAGCTGTGTTCAACTGGCATTTATATTGTTTGATTGAGTAATCCTGCCTGTTAGCAGGCCTGTAATAATCATTACAATACGCAGTGAACAACAATAAAGTAAGGTAAGGTAAACTCTAAGTTTCGAAGTTGTTCGGTGCCTAAGCCTGAAGGCATAATTACTGCCGAGCCTGAAGCTGAGACTTGAATGGCGCGACTGTCGCAGTGCCAGTTCGTGGCAGTGACAGTGTCGGGGAGTGTGACGTCGGTGCACTCAATAGACTGTAAATACTCCAGATATCAGTAACCGAACGGCCCTATGACTTGTATCAGAGCTAATAAATACAATAATTTAAACGAAGCCTGATTTTAATGCGTTGAGTATTACTGTACACTACGAGTACGTGATCGAAACTTTTCGAAAACACTTCAACAATCACTCAAAAACAACACTTCAAAGTGTCCGCCCAAAAGTCAAGACAAGACAGGTGATAGCACGATATAGGTTGTTGAACGCAGTGGCGACAACCTTTGTTTTTACATTTGTACAAAAGAGAAAAGCGCGAAAGTTTTACTTTTAGCCAATTTGACTTTGGCACTGCAGGGTTATTTGATTTAAATCATTGATTTAAATCACTCCTAAAAATCACTGATTTGTGATTTTTTATTTCCGATTTTTTAATCGTTGATTTATATGAATTTAACACAAATAATTGTTTACAAGCATCAAGATCACAGTTTTGTATGTTTTTTTTTTTTAATACAAAAGCACAATGTGCGCATACTTGTGAAATTGTATTGTCACCAGATAACCTGATAGTCAAATTTTTTTTGACATTGTGTATGTTTGAGCTATTCCCTTTCTGAATCTAGTGAAGCCACACAAATTTGTCTTCAAGAGGAAGTATCTTTTCAAGTCAGAAGCCCTGCGTTAAAGTCCACTTAGAGCTTGTGCTATTTGTTACCAGTTCATTATGTTGACTCCAGTGAGAGTCTTGGTGACAATTGTTTAATATTGTACCAGTTTGCAGTCTGGTTGGAGACCCATAGAGTATACAGAGCCCTGGGCAGGTGCTAATCCTCTGTCTCAGCAAACAATAATTAGCACTGCAACAGCCTTGCAGACATTTCCTAATGTCTTATATCTATATACCAGATTTTTTTTTATTAAATAAATAAAAAAAATCCAATTTAAATTTTAAAATCTGGTAAAAAAAAATTTTTTTAATATTATTTTTTTCAACCCTGCTTACCAGGTATATAATGCTATTACTGGTATTGGCACTACTGCATGATCTTATCTCCACCCTTACTGCAAGTGATGCATACTGTTGATGACAATGGCCAGAGCAATGCCAGTCGTGTATGTGGGGTGCAAACAAGTACATACATAACTTCCATAATGTAACATAAGCTACAAACATAACAAAAACAAGATTTAACAAGATTGCAATCCAAGGCAAAGGTGCAGACCCATTGACAACTGATTTAACAAGATTTGCCATCCAAGCCAAAGGCCCAGATGGCAAGTGGACAAGGAAGCCATTGGCTTATCGAGAGTCCAACAATGTTCATCTACTTATAACCCACCCTCCTGAGATATGTGTCAACCTTGTTTTTAAACATATTCACGCTGCTAGCAGTTACACAATCTGTAGATAATTTGTTCCATTCATTTATTGTCCTCTGTGAGAACGAGTGCTTCCTAATGTCCAATCTACATTGATCCTTTACCAATTTTACCTCATGTCCTCTAGTTCTGCTATCCTTCTTGAGTGAGAAAAACATATTTCTATCAATATTTTCATACACATTCAATATCTTAAAAACTTAAATCTGATCTCCTCTTAACCTCCTTGTCTCTAGAGTGGTTAAACCACATTCTTTCAGGCGTTCTTCATAACTACGGTCTCTAAGTTCTGAAATCATTTTAGTTGCTCTCCTTTGTATGCGTTCAAGCGTATCTATATCCTTCTTACGATATGGTCTCCATGCTTGTATATAGTATTCTAAATGAGGTCTAACTATTGCTTTATAAAGAGGTATAATTAACTTTTTTTCCTTGTATGTTATGTTTCTTCTAATCAATCCAAGAATTTGATTACCCTTTGAAGCTGCAATACCACACTGCTCTGAAACTTTCATATCAGCGCTTATTGTAACTCCTAAGTCCTTTTCTTTTACAGTAGTACCCAGAACAGTATCACCCATTTTATAGTTTACATTCAAGTTCCCATGTCCTGTATGTAGGCATTTACATTTCCCAAAATTGAACAGCATCTGCCATTTCTCAGACCATTTCACTAATCTATCTAGATCGTTTTGTAAATGTTGTTTATCACCATCAGTATTAACCTTTCTAAACAGTTTTGTGTCATCTGCAAATTTCAGTACGGTACTTGTTATACTGTCGTCCAAGTCATTGATATATATATTAAGAATAATATAGGTCCTAATACTGATCCTTGAGGTACCCCACTCAAAACCGATTTCCAATTTGAAACTTCTCCATCTACTACAACTCGTTGTCTTCTGTCAGTCAGCCATTGTTCTATCCAGTCAGTTATGCTATCCCCGATACCATGGGCTTTTAATTTAAGCAGCAATCTTTGATGTGGCACTTTGTCAAAAGCTTTCTGAAAATCTAAGTAGATAATATCTACTGGCGATCCCACGTTTATCCACTTAGTGATTTCTTCAAAAAAACATAACATATTTGTTAAGCATGACCTCGCTTTAAGGAATCCACGTTGAGATGAATTTAATAATTTATGCTTAACGAGGAAGTCCACCATATGGTCTTTAATTAACCTTTCTAATAATTTACAAATCACTGACGTTAAACTTGCTGGTCTGTAATTCTCTGACTTATTTCTCGAACCCTTTTTAAATAATGGTATGATGTTTGCTTCTTTCCATTCAAACGGAACAACTCCCTCTTTTAATGACAAGTTGAATACTCTTGCAAGTGATATACTGATTTGTTCTACCGTTTCCATTAGTAATTTTGGAGGAATCCCATCCACTCCCGGTGATTTGTTATCTTTCATTGCCTTTATTTTCTTAGCTACCAATTCTGGAGTTACAACTAACGGACCTAAATAGTCAGATTTAGCCTCCTGAAAATTAGCATCAGGAACTGGTAATGAACTAATATCTTCTTTGGTAAACAGACTGACAGAAGACAGTGTGGACAAGAAAGCCATTGCCATTGGCTTATCAAGTCCAACAATTTTTAATCTGTGTAATCCGCCCTCCTGAGATATGTGTCAACCTTGTTTTTAAACATATTCACGCTGCTAGCAGTTACACAATCTGTAGATAATTTGTTCCATTCATTGATTGTCCTCTGTGAGAAAGAGTACTTCCTGATATCCAGTCTACACTGATCCTTTACTAATGTTACCTCATGTCTTCTAGTTCTATCATCTTTCTTGAGTGAGAAATTTTTTTATATCAATATTTTCATACACATTCAATATCTTAAAAGCTTCAATTTGATTTCCTCTTAACCACCTTGTCTCTAGGGTGGTTAAATCACATCTTTTCAGTTGTTCTTCATAACTAAGGTCTCTCAGTTCTAGAATATTTTTTGTTGCTCTCCTCTGTATTCTTTCAGCGTATCTATATCTTTCTTACAATATGGTCCAAGCTTGTATATATAGTACTCAAAACGACGCTATTGCTTTGTACAAAGGTATAATTAGTTTTTTGTCCTTGTGTGTTATATTTCCCCTAATCAACCCAAGAATTTGATTACCCTTTGAAGCTGCAATACCACACTGCTATGAAACTTTCATATCAGCACTTGTTATTCCTAAGTCCTTTTTTGTAGTAGTACCCAGAACAGTACCTCCCATTGTATAGTTTACATCCAAGTTTCCATGTCCTGTATGTAGGCATTTACATTTCCCAAAATTTAACAACATCTGCCATTTCTCAGACCATTTAACTAATCTGTCTAGATTGTTTTGTAAATGTTGTTTATCACCATCATTGTTAACCCTTCTAAGCACTTTTGTGCCGTCCGTTCTGTACGTTGCTTGTTATATTATCATCGTAGTCATTAATATATATTAAGAATAATAAAGGTCCTAATAATGATCTTTGTGGTACCCCACTCAAAACTGATTTCCAGTTTGAAACCTCCCCATATACTACAACACGCTGTCTTCTGTCAGTCAGCCATTGTTCTAACCAGTCGATTATGCCATCCCCGATACCATGGGCTTTTAATTTAAGTAGTAATCTTTGATGTGGCACTTTGTCAAAAGCTATCTGAAAATCTAAGTATATAATATCTACTGGTGATCCCTCGTCTATCCACTTAGTGATTTCTTCCAAAAACATATTTGTTAAGCATGACCTTGCTTTTAGGAATCCATGTTGAGATGGATTTAATAATGTATGCCTAACAAGGTCACCATATGGTCATAGGCCATATGGCATCTGGATTAAGACATAGGCCATAGTCTGCATTGGCATTGACATTGTAATTTTACAACATTTGCAGAAGGGTGCAATTTCGAAAATTCTTCATTTGAAGGAGACCATATTTGACTTTCAGTCCACCCCTACTGCATCACTTGTTATCTCCACATCATACTTCATTTTGATGGGGAGACATTAATCTTTCAAATAAAAATTTATAACGTTTGCAGAAGGGCATAATTTAAAAAATTCAACATTTCACAGTGACCTTGTTTGACCTTCACTCCACACTTACTGCACCATTAGACAGCCCCATCTGTTACCACATTGTGATAGGGAGACATTAAGATTTGAATTGAAATGTTAATGTGGTCTGTGGCCAACAAATGTCACGGAGTGGTTCAACACTCAAATCACCCACTGTGTCCGTCTTTGTCTGACCGGTAGAAAATAACTAAATAACTACATTCGTGTATGTTTAATCGGTACTTTCACACTGGATTTATTGGTAGAGTTAATTTTTTTACTACTTCATTAGATCTTTAATTCGATAACAACATAGTAAACCTACCAATATTTCTAAATCATTCACCGGACTGGGCCAAAATTGTGTGGTAGGCCTATGTGCTTTGAAGGGGGCAGCCGTGGTCTAGTGTTTAAGGTGTTGGACTCTAAATTCAAGGTTTGTGAGTTCAAGACCCACACTGGTCACGTTTCGTTTTCGAAGCTTAGGCAATTTCGTTTACCCTACTTTGCCTCAGTCTACTCAGCTGTAAATGAGTACAAACACTGTTTGGAAGGTACCTGCGATGGACTAGTGTCCCGTCAAGGAGAGTCAGAATAACTGCACTCTAAGTTGCTTCGCACTATAGAAACCAGGTTTAAGCACTGACATAATGCCTGGGGGATGACTTTACCTTTACCTACCTATGTGCTTTGAGGGGTAGATCTATGTGCGTTGAGGAGTAGGTCTATGTGCTTTGACGGGTAGTCCTATGTGCTTTGAATGAATAACTTTATTTTGGCTACACATACATTTTAAGATACTTACAATATGATATGAGTCAGTGATTATACAAATAGCAGAGCAACCAAGGAGATCCTCTAGAAACCCCGCGGGGCTTATGACGAGGACCACCCAGAAATAGACAACATAATTATTTTGTTTCCTTATGTCTAAGCCAAAAACATATACTAAGCAACATTATTGTAAGTGAAATACAATATAATGTAAAAAAATTGCTTAAATATGTACATACAAATTGTAATTAGAATTTTATGAACAAATACTACACTAATATTCTAACTAATTATTGCACATGAATACATTACAATGTGAACATGAACACATTAAGTAATGCAGGAACATCAATTCATGGTTTTTTCTGCCATGTTAAAATAGTGGTAGATGTAAAGTATATCAGACCTGCCAAGTCTTCCGCTTTTGGCAGAAGATCTTCCGCTTTTTCAGGTTTTTGAGAAAACCTTCCGCTATTCCGCTATGCTTTGAAAACCTTCCGCTTTTTTCCGATTTCCCCGTTAATCGCAGCGCCACCCAAAGTGAAAATAAAATTGGCACCAAGAACGACACCAAGTTCCGGTCATCTCTTAGTGCTGAGATACTGTGCAACCTGCTGCAGGTGAAAGTGAACACTGACTATGACTGTCACATGTTCCGGCCAACTAAAGACCTTCTCGACAGGGCACGACATGCCACCGGCATCTACAACAACCACAGACCAGCTGCTTGAGACCAAAGTGTGGGAATGACACTGAACTGTGGCACTCAGCATCGACTCATCCACAGACCCGTCCACCCGTCTTTTGGACGGGTATAATGCGTAAAGTGCGTTTTTGGACGGGTAAACATATATTTTGGACGGACTAGCCCGTCCATGTCATTTTTTTATAATCCGACATACCCGTTATCCAACGCAATGCTAACTACAACGTGTGGCAAATTCAGACTGTGAGAAATAGGTCAAGCCAATATAATTTTCTTGGAAGCCGGCCGCGGGCCCGCCCGCCAGTAATTACATTGTATCCACCTGCCAATCAACATATTTGATGTGTGTGGGGAAACCCAAAACAAACAGAACTTAATGATTTTACATGTTTCTACATAAAACGTCATAAAAACAATACTGCTCAACATATTTGATTCATGTTTGCTTAATTTATGTTAAAGCTTACACATATGGCTACATTTGTCCCACTGGATATAGGGACATTCAGCAACTCATAAATTATCTAGTATCAGATTGAAATATGGTTATTATTTGCTTTGTGTTTTGATACTCATTTTAAAAATCGTCAACGTTTGACATGGTTCTACAAAAACCGTGATACAAACAAAACTGTTCAACGTATTTGATTCATATTTGCTTTATTATATATAGCTTACATCTTTGGCTACATTTTCACCACTGGGAAAAGCATCGGTGTTCTCGAAGCTCGACACGAATAGTGGCTTCTGGCAATTGCCATTGGATGAAGAGTCAAAACTGCTGACCACATTCATCACACCACAAGGGAGGTTCGCCTTCAACAGAATCCCATTCGGTATCTCATCAGCACCAGAAATCCTCACTCGCACGATTTCTGTGATCCTACAGGGACTCGACGGTGTCATATGTCACATGGATGACATCCTGGTGTTCGCATCAAATGAAGCCGAACATGATGACCGACTGTGCAAGGTTCTGCAACGACTCCAAGGGGCAGGACTGACACTTAACGAGAAGTGTGAGTTTGGCAAGAAGTCTATACGCTTCCTGGGTCACGTCATTGACGGAACAGGAGTTCATGCTGATGAACAGAAGCTGGAAGCCATCCAGAAATTCCCAGCACCAACCAACACAACAGAACTGAGGAGGTTCACAGGAATGGTCAATCAACTGGGTAAATTTGTGCTGAACTTAGCACAACTCACAGCGCCTATCTGCTATCTCCTCAAGGCAGATGTCAACTGGCAGTGGAGTCCTGTACAAGCTGAAGCGTTTGAGAGAGTCAAACAAGCATTGACGTCTCCTACTGCATTCGCTCGCTATGAACCACAGCGATCAACGATTATCGCTGCTGATGCATCCGGCCATGGTCTCGGGGCTGTACTCATGCAAGTCCAAGACAATGGCGAACGAAGGCCAGTGTGCTTTGCTTCAAGAGCACTTACTGCAGTAGAACAGCGATACGCTGTCATCGAGAAAGAAGCACTAGCTGCAACGTGGGCGTGTGATAAGTTTGCAGACTATGTTCTGGGCATGACATTCACGCTAGAAACGGACCACAAACCGCTGGTCCCACTCTTGAGCTCTACTGACCTCGCCAATATGCCTCCACGAATTCAAAGGTTCCGTATGCGCATGATGCGATACAATCCGGAGGTACAGTACGTTCGAGGCCGTCTACACGTCTCTGCAGATGCATTGTCTCGTGCACCAGTTGGAAGCCCGTCTACTGCAGACATGCAACTCATCGAGGAAGTGAACACATTTGCAGACATGTCAAGCAATGCTCTGCCCGCATCTGCAGTCAAACTTCAACAGATCATGACGGCACAGAAAGAAGACGAAGTCTGCGCAGAGATTCGTCGGTATTGTCATGAAGGCTGGCCTGCTTTCATGCCACACACTCCTCTACTGAGACCCTACTGGGAGAGTAGGAGCCATCTCGCAACGATCGGTGACTTACTGCTATACGACGAGCCCATAGTCATCCCTCGTTGTATGCGATTAGAAACCCTCAAAATCATACACGAAGGACACCTTGGTATTTCCAAGTGTCGAGCGCGCGCAAACACGGTTGTCTGGTGGCCTGGTCTATCTAAAGAGATATACGAAATGGTCTCAACATGCCATACCTGTGCGAAGGTCCGCCCGGAGCCCAAGGAGACTCTGATGTCAGCTTCCTTCCCCTCTCGTCCATGGAAGAGAGTTGGAATGGATCTGTTCGAGCTCAACGGAAAGCTCTATCTAGTCATTGTTGACTACTACGCCAGATGGGTTGAGTTCAGAAAGCTGACCAGTCTCACATCCGAGCACACCATTGAGGTAATGAAAGAAGTCTTCGCCACACATGGCATCCCGGACGTCATTATGTCTGATAACGGACCGCAGTTTAGTGCCGAAGCATTCGCTCAATTTGCAAAGTCTTACGGCTTTACGCACACAACAAGTTCGCCAAGATATCCGCAGGCCAACGGCGAAGCGGAACGAGCAGTCAGGACTCTGAAGGAGATCCTGAAGAAAAATGACGATCCTTACCTCGCTCTCTTGACACAGCGCACGACACCGTTACTGAACGGTCTGAGCCCAAGCCAATTGCTGATGGGACGCCGCCTGCGAACTCGGCTACCCGTTATCCCAAGCACTCTTCAGCCAGGAGTACAGGAAAGAGATTTACAGAAGGCAAAGGAGAGAGAAGATGCTCACAGAGAGAGTCAACAACGACAGTTCAACAACCGCCACAGAGCAAGAGAACTACCTCTACTATTGCCAGGTGACAACGTTTGGGTCCGCGATCAAGATCGCTACGGTACAGTTGTACAACGAGCTCCACAACCACGCTCGTATCTGATAAAGACACCCAAAGGCACCATAAGACGCAATAGGTCTGCTCTAGTCTCGGCGGAGAATCATCAACACGACAACCCGTCTCCCACGCCTATCGTGCCAGAGGAGCCAGGAAATCCTCCTGCAACTCCTAGCCGGAGTACCGACACGACAACGCCGTCGACAACGCAAGAGTCTCCAGGCGTGATGAGAACAAGATCGGGACGATTGGTCAATCCGCCAAGTCGTTTGAACTTATGATTCGTGTAATGACACTGTAATCGTACACTGCTACGCGCAGTAGCCATTTAGGGAAGTACTGTGGTAAAGTATTCTGGGGTCACGTACTTGAAACCTCTGCCCCATAGTTAGATTATGATTTAGTAGACATCTCATCGACCAAGAAAAGGGAGATGTAGTTTTATCACTAACTGCCAGCAAGACATTGCTGCACTTGGAACACTGCTGTAAAGCACCACGACTTCCTGTTGTTGTGTACGATGACCATATAGGGAGGTCGAATAAATACGGGTCCAAACGCCATGTTGGTATTTCTTGTTCTTCCATAAAAGTGTTATCTTACGACACACACACGCAACATTACATTCTCCACCATGTAAAAATAAATGTAGATATAGAGTACATTTTGTACAACTACAAAGTTTCTTATTTGCAGCGTTTACTGTAAAGTCATTGATATTTACAGAGTAACAATTCTTTCAGTTTATTTTTAAATTGGTTAATGGACACAAGCTGTTTTAATTTACTAGGTAATGCATTCCAGAATACTGGTCCTGAATAGTTTATTGTACATTTCCTGCTGTTTGTTCTTATGTTTTGGATATAATAGCTATTTTGGTTTCTTAGATTATGTTTGTGGATATTTTGTATTCTTGTAAGCATTGATGACATAGAATCTGGGAGTTTGTTATTTGCTGCTTTATACATAAAAATACCTAGTTGATGTTTATATAGATCATCCAATTTTAATAGTTTTAACTTTGAGAATAGAGGATCAGTGTGTGCGATGTAATGAGAATTTGTGATTATCCTAATTTTCCTAAGCTTTCTTCTGTAGTATTCTAAGTTTGTTTAAGTTTGTACAATATGAACTTTCCCACAATAGAGTGCAATATTGTAAATGTGATAAGATCAATGAACAATAAATAGTTTTCATTATATACATAGGGAGAAAATGTTTTAATTTGTTAAGCATTCCCGCATTCCATGCTACTTACTTCCGGCTACTTGGACTTGGTGCAGCTGTACAGGGCAAAGTGAATTGTGGGGCGATTCTAGAATCGCCCCGGATGTCTCGCGGGTCATTGTGGGAATCCCACAATGCCCGCCCAAGTGGAGATGATAGATCTGTCAGTCGCTCGGCAGTAGTTATAGTGTGCTTTTGGGGGATCAAAAGAGCAGCACAGTAAAGAGCAGCCCAGTAACTTCCGGTATAGAGGCTTCTGGGTAGCCCCCAGCGCCCCCTAGCGGTAACCTACATCCACCACGAGCGCCCCCTAGCGACTGGAGATAACCCTAACGGTCATAACCTTGTGTGTGTGTGTGTGTGTGTGTGTGTGTGTGTGTGTGTGTGTGTGTGTGTGTGTGTGTGTGTGTGTGTGTGTGTGTGTGTGTGTGTGTGTGTGTGTGTGTGTGTGTGTGTGTGTGTGTGTGTGTGTGTGTGTGTGTGTGTGTGTGTGTGTGTGTGTGTGTGTGTGTGTGTGTGTGTGTGTGTGTGTGTGTGTGTGTGTGTGTGTGTGTGTGTGTGTGTGTGTGTGTGTGTGTGTGTGTGTGTGTGTGTGTGTGTGTGTGTGTGTGTGTGTGTGTGTGTGTGTGTGTGTGTGTGTGTGTGTGTGTGTGTGTGTGTGTTGACCTGTACTGACCAGGTAGTGACCGTGACGATTCATACGTAGTAATTATAGGGTCATTAGTAATCAACTAATTAATAATAGGGTCGTTAATTATATCAACTATCAAAGGGGACTAATGGAGACGAGAAATCAACGCAACACGATAGGGTACGAGTGCACACGTATTTTATTGAGTATAATACAAGCAGCATGGCGATACATCAAGCGTGGTAGCGTGTAATATCACTACAACTACAACTACGATGAATATATATATGAATCGACTTGCGTATGTTGACCATCGCGCCAGAGGTCGTGAGCTTAGGGTGTTTCCACCGCGCCAGAGGCTCGAGGATGACGACGACGACGAGGCGACTTGCGGATGTTTACCATCACGCCAGAGGTCGCGAGCTTACGGGTGGTGCACCACCTCGCCAGAGGCTCGAACGATGATGTGGTGTACTGCTGCTGCTGCTATGAGCGATAATACAGTGTACCACAATATCGCAGCTGTTTTAAGCCAATCAAATACGCGGCAATCATTAACTACTGAATAGGTGCCGAATATATCATCAGTCTCTGTAAGATACACGATAGTAGGGTATACCCTTTTTCAATAGTCTCATCCAATCGAACACTTCAACATCGTTATTGACCAGATTAGTGTGGAACATGTTTACGAAAGTCTTCATAGAAGAACCTTTACAACGAAACATTACATAAGCAACACAATATTGTCCGCAAACGTTAGACAGAGGACTCTGAAGCCTCTGGGTATTATGAGTCCATTCGGAACAGTGTTTGTTCAGGAAGGTGCGGAACGCTGCGTAACGAGGCGGCAGTCCGTACGAGCAGAAGTATTCGCCGCGTCCGTCGGCGTCCAGGTACAGCGCTATCCAATGTTCGCCTGGTTCGTCGCCGTTGTCGGTGTTGCACACGAAGGCTGCGGGCAGAGTGCCGTCTATCGTAGTGGGTAGTCCGTCTCTGGGTACGACGCCGCGAAATATAGTTCTGGTGCACGGGTCCACTGCCAGTAGTCTAGCAATCTGCAGGGTGTCCATTTTAGTAGTCGTAGATGACGTTGCGATTCTTGTCGATTTCCAGCACGGACTCGAGCTCGGCGTAGGCGACGACGTTCACGGTGTTCAGCAGCGCATTGCGGAAATGCACTTCTATGCGCAGGTTGCCCTTTTGTACTAGATGGAAGCAGGGACCATCGCACTGATCGGGGTCAGGTCGAAACCGAAGAAGGTGTAGCCGTGTCGGTAGTCGCTGCGAGTCAGTCCGTTCCCTTCGTCCTGCCACAACTTACCGGTCGACGAGAACAGACTCATGTAGCTCCTGACAAAGAGGTTGTCTTCGAAATTCGGCTGGAAAGGTTTGGAGGGTATCTGTCGTCCGTCCACGTACACCGCGAGGAAGCTGATGGCGTTGTTCTTGGCGTGAAACGGATTCTTGTCGTACGCTCCGTTGTAGGCATCGTTATCGATGCAGCACAGCACCAGACGTTTCGGCAGGGTGCCGAGGAACAGGTTCTCGTACGTGTGCGAGCGAGTGCCGGCAGGAATGGAGTACACCTTGCACTCGACGGACCGCATCGGATACTTGACCGTACTCTTGTCCAAAGCCTTGACGTGTGCTATCTGCACGCTGGGATTCACGGTGACTTTCTTTGTAAACAAGCAGGCATTGACTATTTGTATCTTGTAATCGGGGTTGACTCCACCAGCCATGAGTGCAAAAGCAGGTTTACTACGCACCAGTCGGATCTTGACGTCGACGCCGTTGATGAGGAATTTATCCTGCAGAAAGAGGTCCACGTGGAGACGGCCCATCATATCGACAACACGGCTCCTCAGGATGTTCTCTCGTCGAGCCACGAACCCTTCGTTAGCTGCGGGTCCGTCGGCTATCTCGACGGCGTCCATGCGAGTGGCCGTGTCCTTGTGCCACAGCTGACTCGTCAGTTGCGTGTTCTTGGCATCTGGACCGTAGCTGAGCAACGTCTCTATGAGGGCGCGATACGCATACGTGTTGGTCGAAGGGGTCACGAGCGTATTGTTCAGGGAGACGTCGGCTTGACTGATCAGTGCATGCAGCCAGTTATTCACCGGTCCCATGGGATCGGCCAAGTCGAGATCGTCCCCGTTGGCTCGTGTCACCTTCGCGCAGTATCGTGTTGGCGAGATCCAGGTAATCGTCTCCCGATCCGGGTATGAGGAATTATATGGGTCCACCCGAGTCAAGCGAGGACAAGGGCTGATGTTCCACTACGTGACTGTCGATGATGCTGGTCTGAGTGGGGGGTACTGTAAAGAGATCCAGCTCGCTCTTGACCCCTTCACATGACTGTTTATGTACGAATGCCATCGTCGTCGAATATGTCGGCCTCGCGTTTCGCGGACGTCTGTCTCTTGCGTCGTCTCTTTGCTAAAGTGACTCCTTTCTTTGGCGGCGCGCGTTTTATACGTTTTCGAGGACGCACGCCAGGAACCACCATACGCATCAGATTCCTACCGGCATCTGTGACGCGTCGTTTGGTTGCCATTTTTATGCTCTGTCCAGACATGACGTCGTCGGCTATGCGCACGCCGGTCTTCAACGCCCCCTTTCCCAACGCCACGGCACCTCTCTTGATGAGCGGCATGGCGCTGCGCAGCAGACCGGTGAACAGACTACCTAGTCCATGTCCCCGCTGGTATTGAGCACCGGCGAAGTAGGGCAGCGCACCACCTGCCTGACGCGCGTAATACTCGTTGTAATTCATCTTCAGAACAGTCCTATCCTGCGCCGTCGAAAATGAAGTGTCACGGTCACTCTACCGTACTCGAATGGCACGCGTCGTCCTGTGTCGTCCCTTATATCGATTTCAATCGACTTGAAGTGCGAGTACAACAGAGGCACGTAGTGAATGTTAGTGAACCTGTCGGATACCGTTTCGCCGTGACTTCCGACAACCGGGAGGGCTCGCAACAAAGGCGCGACAGTGTCACCTACTATGCGAGACTCCACGACGTCCGTGTAAACGTATATGGTATCGAACCCTTGATCCATCTGCACCACGTGGTTGGCCTCTTTATGGTAGGTATACGTATCATCGGGAGTCTCTTTGGGTGGCATAACCACGGTGGCCGACGGTGTGAGACCGAGATTCCGTCCACGTAGATCCGGGTGGATGTACGTGCGCTCGTTTGCATTGGCCAGCGCTTCGAGTAGTTTTGGTGGCAGTGGTGTCTCTGCTGACGGCGACGGTGGTGGTGGGGATGCTGACGGACTGCTGACCTCCGGTGGTTCGAAACCTAACATTCTTGCCAACGCACTGCGGCGAGGTACAGTGAACTCGGTGCCTGGTGTCATGTGCATCGTCATTTTTTGAGTGACGGGGCTGTAGGTCAACTTTGCTCGTATCTTATCCGTCGCCATACTGTCCAGTCCCCTGTTGACGTGATCCATCAATGTCGCGGGAGACTTGTAATATCCAGCACTGATCCTTGCACTCGAGGTTAGACCCACAGCAATAGTCTCGTTAAGGAAGAAGCAGGTGTCGTTCATTCCTATGTTGTACCACGTATGCGGGTACTGTATTTCTGCCAACCCGCATTCCCACTCGCCAGTCAGATCGATAAGTCGAGGTAAGTCTGTGATGTAATGAGCCAACGTATTGTTGGGATACATCTTCATGGAAGCGTTGCTAGGCAGTGTCAAGTAGAAATCAGTCGCCATTACGTCTCAACGTGGGATTGGGGAGCAGGTAACCCAAAGAACTACTCAACAGAGCCGTCCACAGAGTAGAATTCTCGTGACCTGTGGTCAGATTGTAAATGCTTATGAGAATGACCGTAAACAAGATGAGCACCTGACACAGAAAGACTATTTCCTCTTTAGGAAACGCGGTACCGAACAGATGCCAAGGAGTGCTACCGCTACTGCTACCGCTACTGTCCTCTGCGTTCTGCGCCTCAGTACTGTCCTCTACTACTACTACGTCCTCTTGTTCCTCCTGTTCTACGACGGTGAAGTCTCGTGTTGTCGTGTCATGTGTCATGTCTCGACTGAAGTCTTACCGAACGCGTGGCTAGTCTTTATAGTAGACTGCACCAGTGCCTTGGCATCGATCCAGCTGTTGAATTTGGAGGGGTAGCCGAACCATTTCACGAAAACTTGATTTCGTCCACCTACCTTGCGACGATCCAGGACCTCTTGCACGTAGAACAGTTTATCGGGGGGTACCAACACTTTCTGCAACTCCATTTCGTAGAAGGTACCTTCCAGAACTTCGCCGAGATCGTCCTTCAATCGATACACGGGTGGAGCAGAGGGATGAACCTCGTGTATCGTGAAAATCTCTTCGCTCCAATTCGCCGTGTACCCCTTTTCGAACTTACCTTTGTACTTGCTGATACGTACGCGATCCGACACGCGCAACTTGGGCACGCCCTTACCGTCGTGACCGTACAGTCGCTGCCACACCTTTTCCTGATTACGGTAACTCACCTGTGAAGGAGCCATGCCGATACTGCGGTGGTAGCTGTTGTTGTACGAATGCAACAGGTCCTGAAGGATGTCGAGGTATCGCCACGTCTGGTGTTTCGTGAAGTATCGCCACATGCGTGACTTCAACGTCCTGTTGAATCTTTCCACGATGCACGCCTTCGTCTCCGCGTTGTGCGTGGAGAAGTGATGGATGTTGTGCTTCTTCAATAGAGCCTGGACGGGTTTATTCAGAAATTCCTTTCCTTGGTCTGTCTGCAACATCTTTGGCCAGCCTT
Organism: Lamellibrachia satsuma; assembly: GCA_033239005.1. Lineage (NCBI taxonomy): Eukaryota > Metazoa > Annelida > Polychaeta > Sabellida > Siboglinidae > Lamellibrachia > Lamellibrachia satsuma. Next base: position 974,493 of record BSQZ01000063.1, on the reverse strand, counting down.
TGCTGAACGTGCTGTCAAGTGCCGCTACCAACGACGCCGCGGACTTGTTCTTCATGGGAACACACCAGGCCACTTTCGAGAAGACGTCGATCACCGTGAGGAGAAAGGTCATACCGTCGTTGTGCTTTTTCAAATGCGACAGATCGACGAGATCGGCCTGCCACTGCTGATGCAGACCGCTCACGATGACGCGTCGTCTCTCGAAACGACGTCTAGCCGGCTTGTGTAGGGTATAGGCGTCCTGTTCCGACAACCATTCCGCGACCTTTTTTCTTGATATGTGTGTGACGCGTCGCAAGGCATCGGGTCCGCCGTAACTACCTACCCTTTTCGGATCGAAGTAGACCGTCCTAAGTGCTCGTTCTTTCTTCGGTGCCATTAAAAGAGTTCCGATGGACTGACGGTTGTGACGTTTACTGCGCAGCACGGTGCGCAGCACGGTTCGTGACGAGTAAGAAAGAGTACGCTGACGTACACCAGAAGCCCCACTACCACACCCAAGACGATGACGAATGATCTATATTCTAGTACTGTGATCATACTCTGCAGAGCAACTGTTGTAAAGATTTCGCACTACGGCGTCAGCAATCAAGTACAGTCCAACGCAAAATACTGTAACGACGACGGAACGGTAGTACGTGTCCTGTGGATCGCTCGACATCGCAGTGCACACTGAGCTGTGGACACGTGTTGCAACGACTTAAATGTCTTCCCAACTAGCCAATGACGTCAGTGCCTTGCGTTGACGTTCTGGAGGTGGGGTGAGCATGGAATGTTCCATTTGACCGCGTCGACGAGCGAGGGGTGTCCAACTGAGCGATCTTCTTGCACTACCACCACCACCACCAGAGCGACGAGTAGCCGGTGTTCGACGACGACCTGGAGTGGATGTGGTCGGTGTCGGTGCCTGGCGTATGTAGTCTCTCCTGGCGACGTTACCGACCAACTCCATGGGCAGGTTCATGGCACGGAGTTGTCTTGCAAACGGTTGCCATCCCGTCGGATTGGTCTTTCTCTTGCGCAACACATCGTTCACGAGATCCACCACGTTACTTCCGGCGATGGGCACACCCTCGTGTATCAGTTCGCCGCGGGCGGTCCAAGACATGTTTCTTTTCATGCGTTCCATCAACCGTCTGGCTTTACCTTGCATGGTCTTGGGAACGGTATCCACGACGTCGGCTTCTATCTCGCTAGCAGGAGCTTCCCCGGCCCCGCCCCCGGCCCCGGCCCCGGCCCCGGCCCAGACTCGTTCACCGAGATCACTCGTGTTGGTTCCTTGGCGTGTTTATCGGACAAGACGTTATACCGTTGCAACACCTGATTATACAATGTTACCTTGGTCCTGTCGTCGAGGTCCTTTCTGTCGAGGATGGCCGTCATCTCGTCATCGAGAGCTCGCACCTTCTTACCTAAGGTATCCGTCGGGAGTGGGGGTGATCGAAGCGTGTCCAACATTCGTGGATCTACCAAGGCCATCTTGCGTGCGTGTTCCATCTAACCTCCCGAACGAAGGTGGCGCGACCTGGTTGCTTGCGGGAGCAGCACCTCTCGAAGCAAGGGTAGAAACACCGAACTTGCCAACGGTGCTAGGAAGGCCGATAGGAACCCTCCGCTCTGTCCCTCGCCGACCTGTCGGTTCAGCAAGAGGCGTCTTCTTCTACCAGCCGACGTTCGACTGTGAGCCAACTCCCGTAACCTCTTCCTGTATTTACTCAAACGACGCCTCTGTAATGCAGACAATGGAATGTTCTGTTTTAATATGTTGTAGGCACACTCGGCTAGCGCACACAAAAGATCGGCGTCAGCGTTTTCGATGATGGCTCTTTTCAGTTTGTTGTTCTTGATCCTGTTCAGCGCCTGTATGCATATAATGTGTCTCTTCACCAGGGCAGACATGGTGGGAATGAAGAGACTATCCACGCGTGCGGTCTTTTTATACCTTCGGCAAGTACACGTACTGAACACCGTCGTCTGGAAAGATGGCCGTGCGCAGACGCATGTCCTCGGGCGTGTCCTGCTTGAGATCGACCAATAGATAGCCGTACGGTACCGAGGTGGCGTCTTTAAAAGCCTCTTGAACGAATTTGGCGCGCCCCGGATACATCTGTCGAGCCAAGTGCGACATCTGCGATGCGTCACGAGGATTCTTGAACACCACCATGTACTGAGAATTCAGACTGATGGTACGACTCTCTTTGTTTTTGGGGAAAAGGTTCTGTACGAGATACAGCACGGACGTGTTCCTGTGGTGACTCTTTTTAGTGAACAAGGTCGTGACCCGTTCGTCCGTTTCTGCCATGAGATCGTCTATGACGATGAGGTTCCTCGTCGACGAATCGAACATGCTAGCACTCGGCAACCCTTCCTCGAAGCGCACGTCCATCAAGTCCATCGTTGCGTAAGCCTCTTGCCATTCTCCGTAACACCACGTGATCCGTTCGGGAGGAGGATCGATCATCGCAGCAGCGTGACGTAGCATACGCGTCACGAAAGTACTTTTGCCGCATCCCGTCGGACCGGCGACGATGCACGTGAAAGGATGTTTCCACCGCGCGTCCATGGTCGCTTATGAAAGACGACCGCAGTGCATCGTCCTTTTCTACACGTCCACCGGACCCGTGCTCACCCCGTCGTCGTGCACCACTCGTTTGGGATAGAAGTAGGTGAGAGCCGCTCGTTCCTGCACATACGTCAACACGGTCGAGTGACGCACCCGGAACCCACGGTTCTTTCCACTTCCGCTCCGACGGTTGGTGAGCACCTCCAGGAACGCGTTCTTGTCGATGTCGTTGTGACGTTTGCTCAGTCCTTTGGTGCTGTATTTGTCGGTGGTTCCGAAACAATAGTACGTCTTGCTGCACAACCCCACGAACCCGTCGCCGGACCATTCCACCTTGAACAGACCAGGTGTCCTCTTGTTGTACGCCCTACGCGCTTTACAGCATGCCTCGTCGCCGACCCACGGTCTATTGGCGAGTCGACAGCGCACGTACTCGTTCCGATGATGGTCGCAACATTCGGACGGCAACCATTCGGAGCGGTGCCGGAAGTAATGTTCTCGTAGTTCCGGAGTCACGAGGGCGTCGACGGACTCGCCGGCCAAGGCCAAATAGGCAGAATCTGTATCTGTCTCGCAGTACTGAAAAAGAGGGCGCTCCAGGTACCTGTCGATGAAGTCGTAGTAGAACTGTAACATGCGCATCTTGGCGTACTGCAGAACGAAGAATCCCACGTGTATGGGCAGGGTGTACGTGACGGTCTTCTTGTTCATCTCTATCTCGTACGCATCGTCCACGATGACATCGAGTTGTCGGAATCTCTTATCGTTGACCAAGAGCGATGCCGCCTTCTCCTTGCAATAATTGACGTCACGATGTCGGTCCACGTTGGTTATGGTCTTTCCGTAACCCGAGTTCCCCAGCAACTTCATGGTGTCTGCGATGATGGCCTTGTGCGAGTGGACGTCTCCTTCGCGTCGCGCCGCGGACACTGCATCGCCGAACCGTCTGAAACACGGGACGGGATCGTACTCGATGACCTGATACACGTGCGTCACCTCGAGACCGTGGTCCATGTACCATCGCAGCAGAGGCGTGGCAAGCAGGATCTTATCCCCTCGATAACTACCCACGAGCATGCGTCTCGGTGTCGTCATGATGTCGTGCTCCTCGGCGTATCGGCGCATGAACGGTCCGAGATCGTCGCGTGTCAGTCGGATGTTCTTGAACACGGGCTGCATCTCGGCAAAGTGTTCTCGCAATGCTTCCGGTACGCAAAGGTCACACTCGATCAGACCGAACACGGTTCCGGCACGCACGCCGCTCAGGATCTGTTGTGACGTCATCGTCCATCGTGCGTGACGTCGGCGCGGAAATGCAGCATCCAGAAGCTTTTTCACGACAGGATCTCGTCTCTTCTCTTTCCACTCGCATTCCCACATCTCTACGACTTTGACAAAGTGACGGAGGTAGACGGTGTTCTTTCGGGTCTCTTCGAGCAGTTCAGCCATGGGTTTCCCGTTGACCTCGTTGACCTCTTTGCCAGTGCACGAGTGACCATGGAAAAAACATCCGTGGTACTGATAAGCCGTTTTCGTCTCGCTGCACCACCCGTCCACCAGCAGTTTGCCTATTCTCTTCTCTCTACCGTTGATCTGGTGTCGTATGACGCGTCCCGTGCGTTCGGATTCCCAAGTCAACCATTCCGCGGCCATCTGACCGTACAGCTGCGCCGATTCCGGTTGGAAATCTTTCTCTTCCCGTCGTCGCGTGTACCATCCCATAGGCATGTCTTGCATGAGTGACCACAAGTACAGGGCATTGGCATCGTATCCAACGATGGACCTACAAGGACGAGCGACCTCTCCGTACTCGTTCTGACGTAGCGTGGTGACCCCTTTCTCGTGATAGCGATGAAAAATGAGCGAAGCCCCGCCAACCACGTGATCTTTGACGAGATGATGAAGATCTTTATTCTTCTCGTTGAATATGGTAAAGTAGGTCTTCTCGGGAAGGTCGTTGAACAGGTAGAGCAAGGTCAGACCAGGTACGCTGATGCCTTGCTTGAACATGTCTATGCCACGTTGTTCGTAGAAGGCAAACTGTCTGTCGATGGCCTTCAGAAAGGGAACCACGTCTCTGTTGTTGTACCAGACGAGAAAGTCTCGCAAAGTCGTCATGGAATTATCGCGCCAGGCCTCTTGACAACTGGCATAATCCTCGTCGGAGATACCTTCGTTCTTCAGTCGACTGAAGAAGGCCTGTTTCGATGGAAGTGCAGTGTCTTCGAGTCTCTCGTACGGGAAATGACCTTTTGTCACCTCGCATCCGTACGCCTTCAGATACTTGTCGTAACTGAACCCGGGAGCTATGTAGTTGGTCATGTCTAGGAATTTCAGCTGATCCGTCGAAAGACACATGAGAGTGTTGTTGCGTTTGATGACGAAAAAAGTACCGACACCCTCATTCTCTTCGTCTTTGTCGTCTTGTTCTTCTTCTTGTTCTTCTTGTTCCTTTGATTCGGTGGATAAGAAGTAGGGTATGAGAAACTGTTTGATGGCATTGAGATCATACTTACCCGAATTGAACCCGATGACAGGTAACTGATGCATCCAACCATAGAGTTGTCCAATCAGCTTTTTGTATGGATTGGTCGTCGGACGAGATTTCTTCTTATCGATGGCTGATCGTGCAGCCTTCTCAGTTTCGTCCCATTTCGTCAGTTCCTCTGCGAGTTGATCCAAGACATCTTCGTACGAGTGTTTGATCTTGTCGTACGCGGCGTCACTCATCGCTTGTAAGATATTCATCATTCTACTCACCAACTTGTTGGTGTCTCCGTCCGTGACGAGACATTGCACTCGCTCGTGACCGGTGACGTTGGATGCTACGCTGACGCTCAGTGGAACGTGACGCGCCACCCAGTGGACCTTGTCACTGTCCGACGGAAGTTGTTCCGTGTCGAACCAACACTCGAAATCAAAGGTGGCTCGATACGGATAGTAGCGCAACGATTCAGCCACGCGAATGTTCTCGTCGTCCAGACGTTCGAACACCGATGGTGTGGAATGGTACACGCCGCCAGGATAGACTCGACGCACACCTCCCGTACACGTGCGCTCGTGTCGATACAGCAACCATGCCTTTTTCCATAACGAGTCACCGCACTTCCGACATCGATACGAGTTGCAGTACATGCAGACATCTTGGATGAATGAAAAATGTGTCCCGTGAAGGTTGAGATACATTGTTTCGGGGTAGTTGCATAACGATCGACGAATCAGTTCGGCAGTCGACTTACCGTCCTCCTCGCTGACAAGACGGTACACGCACACATTCGTTTGGAACGTGGTCTCTACGCGATAGAGGTCATCCAGCGTGACCCCTGTAAATTCTTCCATGGGTACGTGATCTCGATCGTATGTCTCGTAGAGCGTCTTCACCGCCGGTTCCAATCGATATAGATCGCATCCTCGATGCAGGGCCAGACATCGGAACAGACACAGGTTATCTTTGTACCTCTTGTTATGGATGGGATCCGTTTCCAATCCGATGATGCTTTTCTTCCTTTTGATGTAGGATGGTAGAGAGATCATGCCTACACATCCTATAGGATGATCGATGATGCGATTAACGAAAAAAGTGACATTCGTCACGAGTTCGCATACCCACGCAGAATCCGGTCTTTGATTGATGGCCCATTGCAAGAGGTCGGGTTCTCCGATGCGTTCGAGAAATTTATCAAAGTCCTTGCTGTTGGCGACGAGACTGGGTTCGTCCAGGTAGCGTCCACAGCAATTACAAGAGGTATGATAGTACTTGTATTGACCCGTGTTCTTGTTTCTCAGAATGAACCCGTAACTGAGGTTAATCTTGAACGCATTGGTCTGTTCCTGGAACATGATCTTCAAAGACGGTTCCAAGTCGGTCGTGTCTAGCGTGATTAATCTGTAATCGTACCTGCATTGAAGTGGACCTCTGAACACGTGGGTCCGTATAGCAGACCAGCGCGCACGAACGACATCTAGCAACTCCGTCGACAGAGTATCGGCGAAGGGAAGTCGATCAGGTGGATCTAACGGATCTTCCTCGGTAACGAGTGGATGGTTGTGGGATGGGATAGTGTCTTCTCTTGTTGATCTCTTTGGTGCTGGTGGTTCGGTGACGTCGGTACACGCGGTTCTTGCGTGCATGGTCAGATTGTAACGTCTTTCGAACTTCCGTCCGCATTTCTTACACGCGTAGACGATGCTTCTACTACTTCTACTACTACTACTACTACTATCTCTACATACCGACCTTACGTGACGCTGTAGGTTGTTATATCTCCCGAAGGTGGCGCCGCATTTCTCGCATGCGTATTTCGCTCTCTTTGCATAGTCGCTGCGTGGCGCCACCATAGGCGGTGCCATCGAGTATGAATGTAAGTCGCATGATGGTGTCGAGTGAGTACTCTGCACGTGACGTTGTAGTTCTGCGCACGTGTCGAAGGCGACCTCGCAGTGACGACACTGGTGTTTTTCCATGGCTGCATCTACAACTGAGAGGGAATGGACTCTCAGTACATCTATATAGTGCGTGCGAGGTGGATAACATGTCAATCATTAATAAGAGACGTTCCTATTGGTCAATTACTAATTAACATGGGTACTATTGACCAATCAGCAATAAGAGACGTTCCTAGCTTGATTCCTATTGGTCAATTACTAATTAACTATTGACCAATCAGCAATAAGAGACGTTCCTAGCTTGATTCCTATTGGTCAATTACTAATTAACATGGGTACTATTGACCAATCACGAATAACCTAACATGAGTACTATGGACTCTCAGTACATCTATATAGTAGGTGCGAGGTGGATAAGATGTCAATCATTAATAAGAGACGTTCCTATTGGTCAATTACTAATTAACATGGCTACTATTGTCCAATCACAAATGAGAGACGTTCCTAGCTTGATTCCTATTGGTCAATTACTAAAATGGGGCGTTCCTAACTTGGACACTTAGTATTGTCCACTATGTCCATCATAATCGACTACGGGTTTCCCTTTCGTGAAGAGGGGTGTCAGTCGTGCGAATAATGAAGGTACAACACGTTCCATTCCATTTTGACTATTTTATTCAATAGAATACATTGTCTATGAAATATATATACTGATATGAAAAGATAGGCTTCTCTATATATAAGTTGATGATGATGACTGACTTGTGGGTTTTTACACCACGACAGAGGTCACGTGTGTGTGTGTGTGAATAATGGCTGACTTGTGGGTTTTTACACCACGACAGAGGTCACGTGTGTGTGAATAATGACTGACTTGTGGGTTTTTACACCACGACAGAGGTCACGTGTGTGAATAATGGCTGACTTGTGGGTTTTTACACCACGACAGAGGTCACGTGTGTGAATAATTGTATATAGAGAAGTCGATCTCTTCATGCATAAAGATTACTATATGTATTTCATAGACACTAATGATATATAACAACTACATAGATTAAAGTCAATTACAATTACTAAAGACACTAATGATATATAAAAAATACATAAGATTAAAGTCAATATAAAAACACTAATGATATATAACAACTACATAGATTAAAGTCAATAACAATTACTAAAGACACTAATGATATATAAAAAAATAAATACATAAGATTCAAATCAATTACTCTGTGTGACACTAATGATATATATAACAACTAAATACATAAGATTAAATTCATTAACAATTACTAAAGACACTAAACAATTACTATAAATTCATTAACAATTACTAAAGACACTAAACAATTACTGTGTGTGTGTGTGTGTGTGTGTGTGTGTGTGTGTGTGTGTTTGTGTGTGTGTGTGTGTGTGTGTGTGTGTGTGTGTGTGTGTGTGTGTGTGTGTGTGTGTGTGTGTGTGTGTGTGTGTGTGTGTGTGTGTGTGTGTGTGTGTGTGTGTGTGTGTGTGTGTGTGTGGCGTGTTTCAATCCTTTGTTTACAACATCCAAGGATTGAAACACGCCACTTCGTGTATTAAGTATGCTTGCATCTCCTCTGACAGTAGCCGAGTGCATCCTTCTGCACATACATTGACAGTAGCTTCGGCTACTGTCAGAGGTGTATGGTGTGCTCTATGCATGATGAGATGCGTGAATGCTTCTGTGATCATGGTATTTGCTATAGATGGATTTAAAATGTTCGGATTGCTTGGCGTAGATTCTAATATAATTGTTTCGTTGCAGCAGCGGTCGCAGGTGCATGGCTGCTGCTGCTTCATGTCGGAAGATGGCGGTGTTATCAATGTCTTGTTCAGTGTTTCAAACGATGACGTCGACGACGACGATGATGGCGACGGTGACGATGGTGGCGACGCTGGTGTGAATGCGAAGGTGCTTTGTAGACACGACAACGGTGGGGGTGGCGGTGACATCGGTGCGGTTGGCGCTGTCACCGCCGTTGCTGGCGCTGCTGCTGACGCTGCTGCTGGTGCTGCCGCCGCTGCTGCTGCGGTTGGTGCTGCAAATCGACGTTTTCTGTCGAGCACCAACCGCAAGTCATTCGCAGCCAACGGCGGCAATTTTCGTTTTCGTCGCTGCTGTTGCGGTGGTGGTACTATCTTGTCATCGTCGTCTTCTGCTTTTTCGTACGCCTCGCGCAATTGGCGTAGACCGTTATGGATCTATAGACGGGACAACAAAAGACACACCTGTTTAATCAATGTCAGGAACTTCGTTCTTACCTGCATATAGACTGGCTATGGTCGCTCTGATCGTGTCTGCCATATCGACACACCATTGTCTTTTACCAACCCTCTCCTCCATCGCTATGACAACCCAGCGCATGACGTGATTGATCAGACCGGAAGACGGTACGTAATATTCACCTTCCGATAAATCTAATATACGCTCAATCTCGTTACATGCATAACGAACACAAGCTGCGTCTATCAATGTGTTGAAGGTGTTCTGGTTCATCATGGCTTCTGTACGATTTCGTATTCTGTCTATGTTCATTGCTGTCGCCTGCATATCGTTGCCACCACCACTGCTGCTGCTGCTGCCGCTGCTGCCGCTGCTGCTGCTTATGGTCATAGCTGTTTCGGTGCTTACGCTAATAACCGCATCTTTATTTTCCTCGTCTGTTATACACAGAGTCGGTTCGGTAGAGGAAGTGATGGATGGTGTGGATGGTAACAGATTACGTTGTTCATACGAGTCTAACCACTGCTGTACCTTTTTATTCATGGTATTTTCCCAGTCCCGTATCTTTTCATTGCTGTTGTCAGAGCTGGTGGCGATGGCATTCTCTTTGTCTTCCTCCTACAAAGAGAATGCCTCGTCAAGAATTTCCAACTCTGACGCAATGTAGTTTACGTACTCCTTGTTGACACGCTTTTTAATGGTCGCTCTGACACGGACCCCCCTCAACACAGACAGGGCAGCCACCCGTTCGTCTTCTGACTTCATTGCAACGTACTGGTTCGCGGTGAAGCCAAGGATTTTAACTGCCAGCGTATCAAATACGCTAGCCCAACATTCACTGCCTATGCTGTCCCTCAGGAGGACACGCAGGTTGAATCTATACGTCGGAGACCGCTGCCATTTGTGTGTCGAACAATAGTAGCCCTTACTGGTACTACGCTGGACTCCTACGGAACACTCTGAGCATGCCAGATATACTACATATCTCTCCTGCCGTGCGGTAGACACTATGGTTAACGGTGTTGGAAACTTGTATGTTCCATCGCTTACCTCCGACTGCAAACGCGTCAGGTTCATCATGTGCTCGTCATCGAAGAGCTGCTGTTGCGCGGCGGCGGCCATCTTGCTTCGGTAGAGTGAGAGAGAGACTGTCGAGTGAGTGAATCGCTGCGAGAATCGTGTTATGACAGTTGCAGCTACGGGTCCCTTATATAGCGGGTCGGTTGCATGGCGCGTCTGTGTTATATTTACCAGCTGGCCCTCTGGTATGTATTGCGCAATCACCGCGCATTCCTATCACTGTGCGCGCCAGACTTTATGACGCCTGTTTTTTTCGAATGAACTCGCGGCAATTCACGAGTATCTGGCCCAACACGTTCTGTCCACGCTGTCCAGTGTAAGTGGACATGCTCCAGTATCCTTCCCTACTTCTCACATTTTCCATTAACGGCGCTGGATATGTTTCTAATAATAGTTTGCGTAATGTCGTGTCGCGAAATTTAATAGCAACTAACGCTCTCATTACATATCGTCTCTGTTTGTTCCACTGCGCGCGTAACTCCTGTTTCTCTCGGATGGTCTTGCTTAGATATTTCGCCTGTAGTCCGGTTCTTGTGGCAAGCATTTTCTGCGCCGTGTCGACATCTCCATAAAAGATGCATTTCCTGTACTGGTATGCAGCTTCAACTGTGTTAAAAACATGACCCCATGCATGTATCCTACATGCGTAGAAATTGGATAGAAACGAGGTTTCTCCGCGGAAGTATATAGCAGGAGGAGTCATTCTGATTTTATGCTGTTTAATGTTACATGCACTGTATTTATATACATAAAATGCATGCATAAATTAATGCATATATAAATTAATGCATGCATATATAAATTAATGCATATGCATTAATGTCCACCAGTTTCCATGCAGCAATAACTTCCATAAGTACATGGTGTTTTTATGCGTGATAAATGAGTTTTCGGATTCAGCGTTAGTTAGTTGACAAGCTTATCGAGGGAGGAGTTGTTTACTGTTTCATGCAGAATGTCTGGAATCGATACAACGTTGGTTGAGAACTGGTTGACTTTGTTTTTTACACGTGATAAATGAGATTTTGCTTTCAGCATCGATTCTCTGACACTTCTGTGACAGACTTATCGAACATGTTTTTCGTTGTGAAGGATGACTTATTGTTCTAGCGGATTTGGGAGTTGATTATTAGCATTCCAGTTTAATAATAATTTTATTATGTGTGTTTTCTAACATAACTTTCTGACTTTGATGGATTTGTTATTGTGTTATAGCAGCTTATGTCAGCTGTCTGCATTGTTTAGCGTTTCCTATATAAAGCCGTCCTCAGACAAGGTATTTCTTTATACACTTACCGCCATTCTGCAACCGTCGTTCTGCTGCTGCTGCTGCCGTTGCCTCTGACGTCATCACGATGCTGTCTAGTGTCGCTTTGTTTTCCGACTTGATGCAAGCCTATATCGAGATTGGCGTTGCGTTGAGCCTGATACTGTATCGATCGTAAGTACATATTGTCCGTGGCTGTTTGGTGATACGTACTCCTGTGTTTTTAAAAGGTTTTAAAAGCGTCTACATAACACACACAGTTTAACTTTAAGAGACATCTTTTATGCGTCTGTGACCTAGTTACAATGCCTCTTGCTAAGCGGCTGGTAGTCTGATTATAAATAGCACGCGCGCCGCGTCGGCCGAGCGAGGTCGCTGTGTCAGTCTTATCAGTTTTCGATGACCTAGTTTCTACGCGCTTCTACTGCTGTCGGTGTAGCATTACATACGCCGTGGCGGATCCAAAGTACACCGCTCACAGCAGGTCTACTCATAGTTTATTATTAAGAGATGTGCATGTGCTATTTAATGTATATACGATGCTTTTAACACAGTCCTTTACCAATGGCTCAATGTGTCTTTCACTCTGATTTTTCAGCTTCCATAGAATCCACTGGGCGTTCGTAATGAAAGAGTTACGTGATCGTACGCCGCTCGTAGTCAACGACGACATCGTCGACGATGGTTATCAGTCCGAGAGTTGGGACAACGAGTGCGATGACTACGCTGCATTTCTAGACCACAGAAAATTATGGTCGGCTCTCATGGTGGAGTTAGGAATGGTGCGGCCAATAGAGCGGGTTACCATGGAAATTGCCATGGGCTGCAATGCTATGGGTCAACAGAGACAGCAACCTGCTAACGTTTACGCCGCGTTGGTAAAACACAGAGCCCTGTGGCCGGCTGTCATGCAAGAAATGAAACTATTTAAATCACGTTCTCAGATAGAAATGGAAATGCTGTGGGGGTTTAACGATAAAGTGGAAATAGCAATACCACGTTCCGTGATAGAAATGGAAAAGGCGTGTAGGGAGTGCAGCAATGTAGTAAAACACCCAGTACAACGACCTACAAAACTTATTGACAGAAGAGGAAAATCACTGCCACCACTGAACTTGTGTTGAAATGGAAAACAAGATGAACACTATGTTTCAATATATGACTTTATATGCTTTAACATGGCTATTTTTAAATGAACTAATGAAAGATATTTATATGACTTTATATGCTTTATATATGTCTATTTTTAAATGAAATAACGAACGATATTTATATGCTTTAATATGATTAAATATATGGCTATTTTTCTAAATAATTAATATGATTTTATGTGTTTTAATATGATTTGATATATATGGTTATTTTTTAAATAATGATATTACTATATTTATATGATTTTATGTGCTTTAATATGATTTGATATATATATGATTTGATATATATATGATTTGATATATATGGCTATTTTTTTTAAATAATGATATTACTATATTTATATGATTTGATATATAACTATTTTTAAATAATTATATTACTATATTTATATGATTTTATGTGCTTTAATATGATGTATCGTTATTAAATATTAAAGTTTCTTGATGATTTCATTCAATGAGGTGTTGTGTCTATTAGCAACAGGGTAACGCAGGGCACAACGAACCAACGGTTAGGGTATCGCGGACTACATCGAACCACGGATTATATGTCTTGGAATAAAATTACTCCTCAAGGATCGGGGTAGCACTCACATAGGGTAGCGGTCACTACGTTAGGGTAGCGGTCACTACTGAGGTCAAAGGTCACCACACATGAGATCAACAGGTCGGAATCATGTCAACATGTTGGGGTTATGACCGTTAGGGTTATATCCAGTCGCTAGGGGGCGCTCGTGGTGGATGTAGGTCACCGCTAGGGGGCGCTGGGGGCTACCCAGAAGCCTCTATACCGGAAGTTACTGGGCTGCTCTTTACTGTGCTGCTCTTTTGATCCCCCAAAAGCACACTATAACTACTCTCGGCAATATTCGCAGTGGTGAGACGTACATTGTTCGTGTTGCATATGTGTGGTTTATTTCATTACACGTGCTTGACTGACTTTTCGTTTGCGTACATTTAATGATCATTATATTACATTGTTTGCGATAAATTATTTCGTGTTAAATGTTTGATTGATTGAATTATCTTCTCGAATAACAACTGTTACGTGTGACCTTATACTATGCTATAGTAAACATCGTATCGTTTGAATATTGCTAATGATCGTAAGACTTGCATGTCCGAAGTAGTGACCAATTTGCTATTAGTTCAAAATTCGAAAGTCATATCAGAGGCGAAATATGACAAAATCGCTGAGCATCTACAATGACCATATGCGGCCACCGACCCCAAACTTCGCTGGTGTATCAAGCGTAAACGTTTTCAGCTGATCAGGTTTCTTGAGCTCAACATCGCTGTCATTCCCAAGCGATGTACGTACGTGACTGTTGTATACGAATATTATATGTTTAGGGTAACGTACCGCCTGTAGATTTTGTAACCCCCCCCCAAAAAAAATACGTGCGCTTTTCGAAGAAATGTGTACGTTGTAATTCAGTTGAAATATAACCGAAAACTCTCATTGGAAAAAAATATTATCATCTTGACATTGACAGTTAGACGAGCGAAACTATTCAGCCAAGAGTTATGTAAAGATTTTTCTTTAAAAAAAATTGAAGACTCATTTAAGAAACTTTTAAAGACACAACATTATAATCTAGATTACGGGTAATAACTTGAATGTGTGTCACTTTCCATGTATGTTTTAATTACCAAGACGTTACGCTAATAATTATTTTAATGTTGTGTGCATAATAATATTATATTGTTTTATCCTTCTTTCATATACTTTTTTCATTTGTAGTTATTATACGTAGTACATTAACACTAGCTAAATTACTATTTTATCATTTGTCCACACTTGTTCATAGTGTAAGGTTTGGTCAGCCTAAAATTGTAAGAACAGAGATAGTGGTCATTGCAGACATATTTAATCAATGATTTAACGCTAGCATAAAGAAAACCCAGGTTGATACAACTTATGTAAGGCACGCTAGTTTCTGGCCAGTTTGCAGCTTTGCTTATTGTTTAGTATACACAGTAGGGAGGGGTAGAGTCGCCCCGACTGTAATAATAACTGGACTGTCAAACGGGAGAAATGTTTACCCGATTTAGAATGCAGGCCATGAGAAACTAGTTTAGTTGGCAACTGACCGTCCCCAAGGACACAAGAAGGTCTCCAGTCCTGGGGAGGTTCAGAAGGTGACCCGATACCTTGCATACGACGGTCATTTCCAGCATGTACGGGGATGACGGTTGTATATGGACATCGGCCAATAACGGCTTTCTCGATTTCCTAAAATGGTTAACCGCGCCTCCACTGAGGCGGGGTTCTTCAGAAAGCTCTGGTATAAATAGGCCAGAAATAGACTCATAAAGCAACGGGTGCGCGCGATCTAAATTACCACGCAGCTCGTTCAATTTGGACTAAAAATTATCGGCAAGGATGGGCCACGCCGGCCCATACCTACCTTACCATTAGAAAACTAAATTTATTGAAGACTTTTAAATGTTAAATGGGAGACACAAGAACAGTGGTAGAGAGACCAGTCTATGTTGTACGATCTACACTTCTGCGTTAATAAAATCTTGCGAACCTGGAAGATGCGTTCACGGCTTATTATACCGATCTGATCGTCTGCGGTATTATCAGTAAGCAGCTAGACGATCTGGCGAGCGACAAAGACAATTACTACACAACTGTGAGTATTCTCAACGAATGCACGCGCCCTTAAGAGAAGCGAGAATCTTACACTGGCGAGACGCACCAGCGATTTTTTTAACGCACAAGACTGTTAAAACGTACACTGGCGAGACGCACCAGCGATTTTTTTAACGCACAAGACTGTTAAAACGTACACTGGCGAGACGCACCAGCGATTTTTTTAACGCACAAGACTGTTAAAACGTACACTGGCGAGACGCACGACCGATTTTTTTAACGTACAATGCTTTTAAACGTACACTGGCGAGAGGCACAAGCGATTTTTTTTTAACGTTCAAGACTGTTAAAACGTACACTGACTAGTGTCCAGAGACTTTCCAATGAACCATTGACGTTGTGTGCACTGTCACGATGCTGACGAACCACCACCGAATTACAGGATGTAAAGTACGTCGTTTCAACGTACCGTATGGCACACCACCTACGATTTTTTTTTACTTATAACTTCGTTCAGACGTACATTGGCGCTGAGCCAACGTGAAACTGACAGTGATGTCACCGAATATTGACTGACTCCATGATTGACTTTTACTACGTAAAACGTGTATTTGCTACGTGACGATCAAAACACACACACACGATGGATCCAGCACAATTTCAAAACTATACGATCGGACTTGCTCAGCAGGAAACGGAACGTCGTGCTATCCAAACCACCCGTGAACAAATACGTGATTTAATCAGACAAACACAGACTTGTGATGGTTCCTCTACATCGGCAGTACGTAATTGGATCCGTGAAGTGACTTTAGCTTTTAATCAAGTCGGTGCAGCCAGCATCATCGAAATAGCGTCTAAAACTGTCTCTGGTCCGCTCCGATTTGAGTTGGAACGTTTCATCGAAAGAACAATAGCGGCAAATCAAATCGGCCGAGCCGCCATTCCATGGCCAGACTTGCGTGATCATTTGGCTAGCAACTTTCTTAACATCGACGAAACCGCTGCATTACGTGACGAACTTGACAAGGTGCGTCAGAGCGCGTACGAACCCACGCAACAGTTTGTCCGACGCTTCCGAGACATTAGTGACATTTGCTACCCAAGCGGCTTACGAAATCCCGACCAAGAATCCGTTCTAATCCGTACATTTGCCCGAGGGTTAACATCTGATAACCTCGCACGACAGCTGATCGAACAGGCAGCGCCTACTTCGCTTGACGAAGCGATTACAGCTACAATACGGTTCTGTGAACGTAACGACGCGTATAGCCGCCTGGGACGAAACGAATCGCCGATGGAAATAGGAGCCGCCAACGTCTCCAACTCCAAGACAACGGAGCCCCTGGTTGCGATGGTCGACTCACTGGCTTCCACGGTTCAAAAGCTGGCAACGAAGCTGGCGAAGATCGAGGCCAGACACGACCCACGCCCCCGCCGACAACCACCCGTCGCTACATGCCGACGCCTGGCAGTGAGAACGACAGACGCGTGCCTCGTGACGCCGCCCGCCGGACGATATCGTGTTTCCATTGTGGGAAACTTGGACATTATGCTCGTGTTTGTCGACTGCGCAACAGACATTCTCAGCCGTCGGGAAACGGGGTTGCGCCTCAGGTGTCACAAGCGAGGTAAGCGGTCGACCCACGGTCAGTTTGATAGTATCTGGCGTCAGACTGACCGTTCTAGTCGACACAGGAGCCAGCGTGTCACTTTTGAGGCGTAATGTATTCGACCAAATCATTCAGAAAACTCATCGTGTGCATGTCTTGGAAAAGTCTGGTCCATTGCAGGGTTTGGGAGGCATGTCTCTTAAAGTTTGTGGTAAAACTCAGATATCAGTCGCTGGTATTCACTCCCCTCTAGAAGTTGTCGTCTGCGACACACTGCCGCATGACATGATTTTGGGAGATACTTCCCTGCGAAATGGCAGAAGTATCATTGATTTGGCTAAAAATGAATTAACATGGTATTCTCAGAAATGGCCGTTAAGACAGCATTCCAAAAGTGGCTACGCAAGCATAGGTCCTATTGCACCAGAAACGGGAAATTCCAAAATTAACCATTTAATACGTCAAAACGCGGACTGTTTCTCAGCACGGGGTGAGCGAAACGGCGCTTGTAACACAAATGCTTTACGCATCAAAACACATGGCCCACCCATATGCCAGAAAGCGTATCGCATGCCTTTAACCAAACGTGCAGTTGTTGACCAGATGCTTCGAGAAATGCTACACGATGAGATTATTCGCCCTAGCAATTCTGCATATAGCAGCCCGATTTTACTTGTTCCGAAGAAAGATGGTGATTCACGTTTATGTGTTGATTATCGCAAGTTGAATGCTGTCACCGAACAAGACGCATACCCCTTGCCGATAATACAAGACATATTCGATTTAGTTGGAGGTAGTTCCATCTACTCCACACTCGATTTAAAGTCCTCCTATTGGCAGATGCCTGTAGCGGAGGCCGATATACACAAAACTGCTTTCAGGTGCCACGCCGGCCATTTTGAATTTACCAAAGTGCCATTCGGCCTCAAATCGGCTCCAAATTTCTTCCAGAAAGAAATGAATACAATCTTGGCTGATTTAATCGGGAAGTGTGTTTTTGTGTATATCGATGACATTTTAGTGTTCAGCAAAAATGAGACGGATCATATCCGTCATTTACAACTCGTTTTTGACAGACTAAGAAATGCGGGGCTCAAACTAAAACCAACTAAATGTGCGTTTGGTTTGCCGGAGGTTAAATTGTTAGGTTATGTTCTTAATGCAGACGGTATTAAAACAGACCCAGACAAAGTAGCAGTAATTGCTAATCTCTTACCGCCGACTACGGTTAAGGAAACACGGTCCTTTTTAGGAATGTGTAATTACTATCGAAATTCCTTACCAAATTATGCGACAGTGGCAGAACCTTTAATCGCCCTGACGCGGGGGAATGTCAGATTTACCTGGGATGACCACAAACAAACCGCCTTCGACGAACTGAAACGACTGTTGACGTCATCGCATGTGATGGCAGCGCCTGATTTAAACAGACCGTACAAATTATATACCGATGCTTGCGACTATGCTATCGGTGGGATATTGGTTCAGGAATCAGTTGACGGCATCGAGAAAGTTATCCAATATGTGAGTCACACGTTGTCACCCACACAACGCAAGTGGGCGACAATAGAGAAAGAAGCATTTGCGGTCGTTTTTTCAATCCTGAAGTTACGCCCATACTTGTATGGCGCTCAGTTTAACGTCTACACAGATCACAAACCATTACTAAGTCTGTTCACAAAAGCTTTTAACAACACCAAAATACAAAGGTGGGGTGTGTTACTGGCCGAGTATGGAACAACCATTTCTTATCGCACTGGCCGTAATAACATCAGAGCCGATATGTTGTCACGAATAAGACAAAATGACCACAGTGACATTGCCGTGTTTGATATTGATGACGTGGACGATCGAGACACGATAACAACTGATGACGACATTTCTGATCTCCTGCCCTTAATCCACGACGGACTAGACCTCCATGCAGTCGCTTTAGCACAACACAAAGAGTTCCCCGAGTTATGGTTAGCTGCGGATACCAATGATGACTATGAGATTGTTAGCGGTGTATTGTACAGTGTGAGACCTCCTTACATACACGCCCCGTCGTATCACCGATTGATTCTCCCAACTGCCTACCGCCAGACAGTTATAGACCGGGCCCACAAAGAATGTGGCCACCAGGGTCATTGGAAGACTGTACGACGTCTTACGGAAGCATATGTATGGCCAGGAATGCGTAAACACGTTCAACAACGGTTACGTCAATGTGCCCTATGCTTGACACACAATCGCCATCCTCAGCGTCACCCCATAGGACAAATGCCTTTTGGTTCATACCCCATGGAGTTCGTCGCCGCCGACCTCATTGGCCCGTTTACCGAGTCTCATAATGGCAACAAATACATTCTCACCATAATCGATTTCTGTACCGGTTGGGCCGAGGCCATACCGATTCCCACCAAATCTAACCAAGCAGTTTGGGACGCGTTTTCAAACGGGTTTATCTGCCGTCATGGCGTTTGCCGTGTTCTTTTGACAGACCATGGAGCTGAGTTTACAGCTTTAGCTTTCGAACGCTACCTAAGTCAGATAGGTATTGAACATCGCATGTCCACTCCGGCACATCCTCAATCTAATGGTAAAATCGAAAGATTCAACAGGACTCTTAAACAGATGATCCAGAAGGCTGTAAACAATCAACCCTCCCGATGGGAAGAGGTGTTAAATGATGTTCTATTGGCATATCGTGCGTCCGTTTCGACGACAACTGGTTACACGCCGCATTTTTTAATGACAGGCAGACATTTACGAATGCCTATGCAGAAGGCATTACGAGCTTCCAATGAAAACGAATTTGGGAATCGGTTGGACACGCTAGCTACATCGTTAAAGATAGCTCGTTCTATGACAGAAGACAGTCGTAAACATAACAGAGACAGATTAGCTCAGAAAGCTAAGGCACACGATATTTCGCCCGGAGATTCAGTAATGATTAAATCCGAAGAACGTTTAACATTAACTGCCAGGTGGAATCCTAGATGGACCGTCACACGAGTCCGAGGCCCTGTTATTTATGTCCACAATCAGCAGACGGGAAAGTCAAAAGTTCTCAATGCGGAGAAAGTCAGAATAGTAGACCCAAATCAAAACTGGGACACCTGCAATCCTCGACCCGTACGTAAACAAGCCCGGCCGGCCCAACCACGCTGTACGAGGTCAGATACACCCCATGACGCTGATCCCGTTGATCCCAACGGGTCGTCTAATTACCATCTGGGACAAAGTGGCCACACTACACAACGCGGTACAGCACCAGGCACCCCCCATCTGGATGACCCAGATAGTCGCGACCAGCCGTCTCGTTATCGTCTGGGCCACAACGAGGACAGGAGCCATCCTCTGAGACAATCACGTGTGACAACACACACAACGCCACGTAAACATGGGACCCGCATGCTAAGGAAGTTGTCCCGACGCGGACAGCTGGCTGCAGACCAGTCTGATGATGGACTCGAGGCGGACCTTGAAATTAAACACCTCAGAAAACGGAAGAGCGAGGCGCCCACAGAGTTCTTGCAGAAACGC
Organism: Lamellibrachia satsuma; assembly: GCA_033239005.1. Lineage (NCBI taxonomy): Eukaryota > Metazoa > Annelida > Polychaeta > Sabellida > Siboglinidae > Lamellibrachia > Lamellibrachia satsuma. The sequence goes on along the minus strand of BSQZ01000063.1, from coordinate 954,055 downwards.
GCTAGGCAAGAATGCATTGCTTTAGTCATGGCCTTTACACAATAATCACACACACGTATACATATATTCAGAAACAAACCTTAGACTGCTCCACTGGTTGAACACACATAAGTTTGCTCTAAAATCAGACATGAGTAGAAAAACAAATACTTATACTAATGACTGAACCGATTAGGGCGCATACCTGTCATTCAGTAACAAGACACCGACACATGCGTCAACCTACCCTGTGACACTATACCACCACCCCGATGCTCCGACTGAACGTTCGCGACGTAACACGCAGACTTACGCGGGTGAATAGTGACGGTCTTATTGTACTCGGTGGATCGGACACAAAGCGATTTGTAGCAAATTGGCAAGCTATGGGCGAAGTAAAGAACATAAAATTAGATAAATTGTCCGATGATTTACTGGGTAACACCATTATATGGGGTAGCTACCCAGGCCATGTATCCTGGACTGTTGCAATAATTTTTATATTATGTCTCGTTGCCGTGGTTGTCTACGTGGTAATACTGTTGTACAAGAAACAGAAAATTACGGCGCCTACCTTGTGTATGAAACGGTCAATTCGTTCATAAATTAGCGTGGAAAGTCCCGCTACAGTTTCGCATGTGACACAAACAGGCGACGCCACTGCAACCGTCAGTCTACCTGACGCGTGGCGATCAGCCCCAGTTGATGAGAACTGAACAGGTTGAGCACGTGCTCAAATTCGCTAATTGTAAGCATTTATTTTTCTTAAAAGACGAAGTGCTGTGCTTTGGCACACTCATTGCGCATTTTTCTCTAAAAAATAGGTGGCCACAGTAGTAATTATATACATTTTTCTTATGTAGTTTGTTCAGCATCCTTTTTACGGTTGCTAAGTTTGGCGAGGTCGCATAACAGACCTATTCATGTTTTATCTTTACGCCCAGGCCAACGCCTGATGGAACAGCATCTTTACGATGACTGAGTGAAGCGTACGTTATCTGTATTATGTAGAGAGTTGGAATTGCATTTAAATACACTTTTGATTGTTGTAAGTACCGATGGTTTCTGCGGTACCGACTATATCCACGGATAGTTTAGAAATTGCGGACACAATTGCACAACTGATAGGATGCAAAGGTCACTCTACAACGATACGGTAGACCAAATCGAAATGACCAGTGTTCAACTGTATTGACAGCTGACCCTCCCTTATCAGTATTTCGTGTTTGTGTTAAAAACAAACTATCCGGACGTTTGTTTTTAACAAAAATGGGTTGGGAGGAATGTAAGGTTTGGTCAGCCTAAAATTGTAAGAACAGAGATAGTGGTCATTGCAGACATATTTAATCAATGATTTAACGCTAGCATAAAGAAAACCCAGGTTGATACAACTTATGTAAGGCACGCTAGTTTCTGGCCAGTTTGCAGCTTTGCTTATTGTTTAGTATACACAGTAGGGAGGGTAGAGTCGCCCCGACTGTAATAATAACTGGACTGTCAAACGGGAGAAATGTTTACCCGATTTAGAATGCAGGCCATGAGAAACTAGTTTAGTTGGCAACTGACCGTCCCCAAGGACACAAGAAGGTCTCCAGTCCTGGGGAGGTTCAGAAGGTGACCCGATACCTTGCATACGACGGTCATTTCCAGCATGTACGGGGATGACGGTTGTATATGGACATCGGCCAATAACGGCTTTCTCGATTTCCTAAAATGGTTAACCGCGCCTCCACTGAGGCGGGGTTCTTCAGAAAGCTCTGGTATAAATAGGCCAGAAATAGACTCATAAAGCAACGGGTGCGCGCGATCTAAATTACCACGCAGCTCGTTCAATTTGGACTAAAAATTATCGGCAAGGATGGGCCACGCCGGCCCATACCTACCTTACCATTAGAAAACTAAATTTATTGAAGACTTTTAAATGTTAAATGGGAGACACAAGAACAGTGGTAGAGAGACCAGTCTATGTTGTACGATCTACACTTCTGCGTTAATAAAATCTTGCGAACCTGGAAGATGCGTTCACGGCTTATTATACCGATCTGATCGTCTGCGGTATTATCAGTAAGCAGCTAGACGATCTGGCGAGCGACAAAGACAATTACTACACAACTGTGAGTATTCTCAACGAATGCACGCGCCCTTAAGAGAAGCGAGAATCTTACAATAGCACCACCTGGCCACCGTGATTACCAGATTGTATCGTTTGCCTGTTAGTCAAGGGTGCAGGGTTCCCAATATAATTAGTGAGGTTCTGTACTAAGGCTCCTTGCCTTGGGCATGTGTGGATCCCACCCTGCCTGGTAGTCTGGTCAAGTGTGCAGGGTTTCCAGTATAATTATGTATGGCTTCTATACTAAGGCTCCATGGCTTAGGCATGTGTGGATCCCATCCTGACTGACTTTAAGCTGTTCCTGTAATCTGTGTGACATTTGTGACTGACGCTAATGCAACAATAAAAGGAAGCCATTTCACAGTGGCAGTACTGCACACCATCTGACATTTATTCCATGTAGCATTGGTTGGTTGATTGGTTCATGAGTTCTGTAGAAAAATGTATTAAAGTTCAATAGATATGCATAATATTACTTATTACGTTAAAGAACGATTAGCTTAACAATAGGAATTATGTTTTGTTAATGTTTGTGCATAAACATATGTATGTATTGGGATGGACACTATCAGGAAGCAGGTACGACTGCCACTCGTCTGACATCCCTCGGTGTTTCCACGCGTGTACGTTCGCCAGCCCGTCTATCGGTCTGTGCAACGCTGCGACGATCACTGACGGTTTTTCCCTCTGCACGTAACCTGCTGTCGCAAACTTGTCAGCCTCAAGCCGGCGAAATCTCGTATATATATATTGCGTTGAGTTTGTGTCACACAGTTAGCATTTATAATGTAACACATGTTCTTAGGCTAAACACTATGAAAACTACGCCTATACATATAAGTTTGAATGAAATAACGGTATTATTCCAACTCTGCACCACGCAAGAGGGGGCAAAGTCGGAATAAGCATTATAAATAGACGATATTCAAAGATATTGCGTTGCGTTTGTGTCACACAGCACCTATAATGTTACACACGTTATTAGGCTAAACATTATGAAGTCCACGCTTGTACATGTAAGTTTGAACGAAATAACGGTATCATTCCAACTCTGCACCATGCAAGAGGGGGCAAAGTCGGAATAAGCTTTATAAGTACACGCTGATCACAGATACTGTATTATGTTGGTGTCACACAGTTAGCATTTATAATTTCACACACGTTATTAGGCGAAACATTACGAAATCCACGCTTGTACATGTAAGTTTGAACGAAATAACGGTATCATTCCAACTCTGCACCATGCAAGAGGGGGCAAAGTCGGAATAAGCTTTATAAGTACACGCTGATCACAGATACTGCGTTACGTTGGTGTCACACAGTTAGCATTTATAATTTCACACACGTTATTAGGCGAAACATTATGAAATCCACGCTTGTACATGTAAGTTTGAACGAAATAACGGTATCATTCCAACTCTGCACAATTTCAGTCGGGGGGGGGGGGGGCAAAGTGGGAATAAGCTTTATATGTCATTTATAAATATTGCGTTCCGTTGGTTTGTCATACAGTCAGTATTTTGAATGTTATGCACAATATATGGTCATCCAGTAAAAAAGGACGTCGGCATACACGTTTTCACAACGGCACGCTTGAACTAACGGTATTATTCCCATTCTGCACAATACAAGAAAGGGCAACGTCGGAATAAGCAAAACATACAACGCAGGATTAGTTAGTTAATTACCCCCTTTGTTGCTCCGCTACAGCTTCAACACATTCACAACACACACAAAGGACATGTTTCAACATCTACGCTGGCTAACCAATTATGAACTGGTAGCTAGTGAAGTACCTATAACACCTCCATTGTACGTGTTCAAAGTCAGTTCTATGTGCTAAAGAAACCTATTATTATTTTCTACCGCAGGACATGACAGGCGCATGTGTCAATTTAAAGATACGCTCAGCACACCTCGACTGAGCACATCTTCAAAGAAACATATCACGCCGGGCAGAGTTCAAATACACCGTAATCCATTTGATCGTTTTCTGAATTCTCACAATGGTCCGTCCCAAGTGAGAATCAACGTTTAGTCCATTCCAACTTGGGCGGGCGTTTTGGGAATTCTCACAATGGTCCGTCCCAAGTGAGAATCATCTCCACTTTGCCCCCATTCCGAAACTGCCCGCAACTTGAATTTGGTGTAGATCATTTACAGAAATACGCGGAATATCAAATAGAATAAGTATTACTATTGCATATATATTATACACAAACGTATTGTAGACATATATTAGGGAACAGGTTTTGTTAATTATTAGTCAGAGGGAGTATTTTAGAGTAAGTTAGTTTCGGATTCTGTCAGGGAATTCAGCGAGCGTTAATAGGGGTGATTACAATTCGAAAATTGAGATAACATAGTGAATAGTCAGTAACATTGAATATTGGTTAGAATAAGTATTAGTATTATACATATATTGTTCACCAACTTCTTGTAGACATATATTAAGAAACCGTTGTTGTTAACAGAGCCTCAGAGGTAGTATTATTTTTCCCGGATTCAAACTCAACGAGTGATAAAAGGGAGTTTGTTTACAGGCCATTCAACCCGTGCATCGAGCTATCGTTTACATTGGCTAATATATATATAAGATAAAGTGATTTATTTACTTAAATTACATACATAAGGTAATATCTGACATAGTGGTAGTCAACGTTTTCGGTAAAAAGGAATTAACAGCAGGATTTTAGCGTTCATTAAAAGAGGGAGTTGTTCCGTTTGAATGGAAAGAAGCAAACATCATACCATTATTTAAAAAGGGTTCGAGAAATAAGTCAGAGAATTACAGACCAGTGAGTTTAACGGCAGTGATTTGTAAATTATTAGAAAGGTTAATTAAAGACCATATGGTGGACTTCCTCGTTAAGCATAAATTATTAAATTCATCTCAACATGGATTCCTTAAAGCGAGGTCATGCTTAACAAATATGTTATGTTTTTTGGAAGAAATCACTAAGTGGATAGACGTGGGATCGCCAGTAGATATTATCTACTTAGATTTTCAGAAAGCTTTTGACAAAGTGCCACATCAAAGATTGCTACTTAAATTAAAATCCCATGGTACCGGGGATAGCATAACTGACTGGATAGAACAATGGCTGACTGACAGAAGACAACGAGTTGTAGTAGATGGAGAAGTTTCAAATTGGAAATCGGTTTTGAGTGGGGTACCTCAAGGATCAGTATTAGGACCTATATTATTCTTAATTTATATCAATGACTTGGACGACAGTATAACAAGTAACGTACTGAAATTTGCGGATGACACAAAACTTTTTAGAAAGGTTAATACTGATGGTGATAAAAAACATTTACAAAACGATCTAGACAGATTAGTGAAATGGTCTGAGAAATGGCAGATGCTGTTCAATTTTGGGAAATGTAAATGCCTACATACAGGACATGGGAACTTGAATGTAAACTATAAAATGGGAGATACTGTTCTGGGTACTACTGTAAAAGAAAAGGACTTAGGAGTTACAATAAGCGCTGATATGAAAGTTTCAGAGCAGTGTGGTATTGCAGCTTCAAAGGGTAATCAAATTCTTGGATTGATTAGAAGAAACATAACATACAAGGGAAAAAAGTTAATTATACCTCTTTATAAAGCAATAGTTAGACCTCATTTAGAATACTGTATACAAGCGTGGAGACCATATCGTAAGAAGGATATAGATACGCTTGAACGCATACAAAGGAGAGCAACTAAAATGATTCCAGAACTTAGAGACCTTAGTTATGAAGAACGCCTGAAAGTCCATCTGGGCCTTTGGCTTGGATGGCAAATCTTGTTAAATCTACTTGTTTTGATAGGTTGCCAATATGTGTTTTCTAACTTAAGTGGTCATCTATAAATATCCCTAGGAATTTGGTGAATTTGACATGCTTTATTTTGTTTCCATCTACTTGTATTAAGGCACTGTTGATATTGTATTTTTTTTCCTTTTGGTGTGAATATAATAAAATTTGACTTTTTGGTGTTTAGGGAAAGTTTGTTGGTATGGAACCATGTTGAGATTTTTTGTATTTCTATGTTTACCTCTTCGATGAGAGTGTTGAAGCATGTATGAGCATGAAAGAGACTTGTGTCATCTGCAGACAGTATAGCATTCAGGATATCTGATGCATTTTCAATATCATTTATATATAAAATAAAGAGTAATGGGCCTAATATAGATCCTTGTGGAACTCCACATGTAATTGTCATATATTTTGAGTTTGCTTTGTTATACGATACATACTGTCTATTAAGTTATTAAGATAGCTTTTAAACCAGTTGCAGGCATTACCTCTTATACCGTAGCATTGAAGTTTATTTATTAAAATGTTATGATCTATTGTATCGAAAGCCTTGGAGAGATCAAGAAAAACACCTATATTATACTTTTTATGGTCCATGTTACTTGATATTTTATCAACCAAATCAATCAGTGCCATATACGTAGAATAGTTTTTCCTAAATCCGTATTGTTTTTTTGATATTATGTTGTGTTCTGCTAAAAAATTGTAAAGCCAATTGTACATTAGGCGTTCCAATATTTTTGAGAGGCATGGAAGGATAGAAATAGGTATATAATCTGAGAATAGTTCAGGGTTTTCACTTTTATACAAGGGGATAACCTTTGCTATTTTTAGTTTGCTGGGCACAATGCCAGTCATAAGTGAATTATTGAAAATGTGTGCAAGTTGATTTGCAATTTTGTGGTATAATTTATTTAATAATGTGTGGATCAACATTGTCGAATCCACTTGATTTCTTTGAATTTGCTTTTTTTACTATGTTAATTATTTCCTCAGAATATGTAGGTGTACAGAAAAAACTTGATGCATTTTTTTAATAAATTGTGTTGGGTCATTACCTGTTTGTGTTAAGTTTACATTAAGGCAATGACCTATGTTGGTAAAATAATTATTGAAATGGTCCACTATTTGAGGGGTAGGCCTATGTGCTTTGAGGTGTAGGCCTATGTCCTTTGAGGGGTAGGCCTATGTGCTTTGGGTGTGTTTTTCTGAAAGTTATGTGATTTTGTTGAATTACACAAGTGTGTTTGGAGTGTTAATGTGTTGTGAAATGTTGAAGAAAATCAAATCGTAGGGCAAATTTTGTAGGAATCCTAAAAAACATAACGGAGGTCTATTTGACAATCAAATGTGGTTTCACCCCTTTTGCTACATGGACGGGTATAAGCTAGTGATATATAATATGGGTGTGTGTAGTGAGGTAAAGAAAATACACAGCCATCCTATTTTTATAACGTTTGTAATGACACAATTTAGAAAATTTGTCATTTGACAACAACCTTCATTAACCGTCACTTTACACCTACTGCACAACTTGTCAGCTCCAGATCATACTCATTTTGACAGGGAGACTTTGATTTGTTTAATTGTTCCATTGGTGTATTGTGTGTAGGTGGTAAAATAAATACACAACCAATGTAGTCATCAGTTGATGGTGACCTTTTTTGATCTTCCCTCCACACTTACGCTTACAGCACAGCACCACTTGACAGCAGGCCTGTTGACTAATGCATTTGAATGTTGAGCATTTGAATACGCATTCAAATGCCTCCATAAAAGTGTCAATGCATCTGCACTTGAATGTGTACCTTAAACATTTGCATTTGACTGCGACCCACAAACAATTGATTTGTCAAATGCACAATAAAATGCATGCATAATTCTTTTAATAATTATTATTGTTAGATTGTAGTAGTGAGCAATACCCTCAGCAGATTATGAAATCATTGTCTGACCTGTGAATCCACTTTCACAAAGTGCTCTGTGAAAAAGTGCTGTGTAGGTCAACTGGTCAATGCCTGAACTGTTATTCATACAGCATGAAAAGACCAGCTAGTCTATAAGTTGATGGCTTCAGAGATTACCTGTTCATTGAAACAAATCAAACAATGCAGACAAATGAATCCCTTGTGTTGTATTGGCACTGTTGGATGGCAGCTCATTGGGGGAGTAAACATTAGCAATGCCAGACTTAAATATGTACATCCAGAGAGAGTGATTAGTGGTAATTATCCATCATGTTATCATCCCAGTGACCCCACCAGTGGACAGTCTATTGTCTTGGGTTCCCCTTCCATTCTGGCCTACCTGAATGATTTAGCCTTTCATTCCCAGTAAACTGTCAATTGTCTATTTTTCGGTCCCATTTCCACCACTTCTGCAGGCCTGGAACCATGTGACTCAGTGTATGACTCTACAGATATGTCCACGTAATGGGACTGGTATGTAGTGGCACTTACTGGTTACAATAATGTACTACTGTATTTATTAAATAAATTAATAATGTGTTTGTATAAATTACATTGTTTTTTCTCCAAATTAAACAAAACGTTAATATAAAGCCAAACATTTGAAATTCATTCAAATGCATTTGCAAATGCATAACCAAAACATTTGCATTTGAATGCGATCCGAAAACATTTGCATTTGCATGCATTCCTGAAAAATGGCATTTGCATTCGCATTTGCATTTGAATCATGTGAAACATTTGCATTCAAATGCATTGACGTGCATTTGTTAACAAGCCTGCAAATGCGTAACCAAAACATTTGCATTTGCATTTGAATGCGATCCGAAAACATTTGCATGCATTCCTGAAAAATGACATTTGCATTCGCATTTGTATTTGAATCATGTGAAACATTTGCATTCAAATGCATTGACATGCATTTGTTAACAAGCCTGCTTGATAGCTACTAGTTGTCTCTTTTTGATGGGGTATACTAAGCTTTCAAATGGTATATTATGTGGATGCGTGTATTTGAGTAAAGTAAATACTCAACCATTGTAATTTTTATGATATTTGCAGAATGACACAATTTTGAAAATTATAATTTGACAGTTACCTCGTTCGACCTTTGGCTTTGCTGCATGCTTACTGCACGCCATCATACTTCATTTCGATGGGGAGACATTCAGCTTTCAAATGGTATATGATGTGGGTGTGCGTGTGTGGGAGGGGTTTTAAACCCCTAAAAGCACTTTGTGGGGAATTGCTGCTCACCTACTGGAAAGAGGCTATTGTAAGAACGACCCATGGTGGCGCCTCCTCACAGAGACTTGTAAATCGAGGCTAAATCCTTGCTATCGCAAAAAGATCTTCCTGTGATTCAGTAAAAGTGCCATCCTCAATTACAATTTTTGCTCATCTCGATCGGACAAGACATGCTAGCTCATTTGTATAATTTTATTATTTTGTTGTGATGAAATTATCAAAGAAACTATTAAATTAGTTTTTGTTTGACCAAACCGAAAAAGAGCTAAAGTGTGAATGTGAAGTCTACCTCTGTATACCGTAACATATGTCATTCACACTTATGCAGGTTATTCAATCTTATGATCTATGCATGTTTTTTATTAAACTGACTGCTTATGTTATTCACCCACTGCAAATAACACAATGAATTGATGACATGAACAATGTTGAATTTAGCTTTAATGCAATGACATGTGCATGTTGACATAGGCTCTATGGAATGGTACATTTGGATTGGATTGCTGGGGATGGTCTACTTACTGGTCCAGGTGGCTCGGTTGGCATACGGGGACGCTGACCTTTCTCTACTTTGGAAGGAGACCTTTGGAAAGAAACCAGGTTTGTCTTTCACTTTTTTGCAACTAGGCTGCCCAAGTATACCAAGTCCTGTCCAAGCATACCTGTACAAGTGTATCTGTTTATGTGTACTTGTACAAGTGTACCAAGCATACCTGTACAAGTGTATCTGTTTATGTGTGCTTGTACAAGTGTACCAAGCATACCTGTACAAGTGTATCTGTTTATGTGTGCTTGTACAAGTGTACCAAGCATACCTGTACAAGTGTATCTGTTTATGTGTGCTTGTACAAGTGTACCAAGCATACCTGTACAAGTGTATCTGTTTATGTGTGCTTGTACAAGTGTACCAAGCATACCTGTACAAGTGTATCTGTTTATGTTTGCTTGTACAAGTGTACCAAGCATACCTGTACAAGTGTATCTGTTTATGTGTGCTTGTACAAGTGTACCAAGCATACCTGTACAAGTGCATCTGTTTATGTGCACTTGTACAAGTGTACCAAGCATACCTGTACAAGTGCATCTGTTTATGTGCACTTGTACAAGTGTACCAAGCATACCTGTACAAGTGCATCTGTTTATGTGCACTTGTACAGGTGTACCAAGCATACCTGTACAAGTGCATCTGTTTATGTGCACTTGTACAGGTGTACCAAGCATACCTGTACAAGTGCATCTGTTTATGTGCACTTGTACAGGTGTACCAAGCATACCTGTACAAGTGCATCTGTTTATGTGCACTTGTACAGGTGTAGCAAGCATACCTGTACAAGTGCATCTGTTTATGTGCACTTGTACAAGTGTACCAAGCATACCTGAACAAGTGCATCTGTTTATGTGTACTTGTACAGTGTATCTGTTTATGTGTACTTGTACAAGTGTACCAAGCATACCTGTACAAGTGTATCTGTTTATGTGTTCTTGTACAAGTGTATCAGTTTATGTGTACCTGTACAAGTGTATCTGTTTATGTGTACCTGTACAAGTTTATCTGTTTATGTGTACCTGTACAAGTGTATATGTTTATGTGTACTTGTACAAGTGTACCATCATGTGTTTTTGCATTGTCACACGTGGAGTGTAAAGTTTCTATTCAAAGCGCTAGGTATAACACTTTGAATACTCATGACAGTTCATAACTGACTGTGGTAAAGAAACTAAGTGTGTTCATGCTAACTTTATGGCAAGTTTTCCTCTGTGGTAAAATAACAACTTCATAACTTTTGTGCAGATATCCTGAAGGGGCAAGTAGTGTGGATAACAGGAGCATCGAGTGGCATTGGAGAGCATCTGGCATATGAACTGACAAAGGCAGGCTGCAGATTAGTACTGTCAGCCAGAAGAGAGGAAGAGCTCGAGAGAGTGAAGAAACAGTGCCTGCGTAAAGTCAATGTTTCACTTTCATTCTTGTTTAATTTAAATGTTTCACCAATGTTGTTATCTGGTATCCTTACAGCTGTTCTTGTTTATTGCAAAGTTAACGACAAAATCTGAAACTCAGTTTTACCACCTGTCTAAATTTGGATATTATGACTTATACTACTGCCATGTCAGTAACTTTGTGTGTTTGCCAGTGAGCGGGAACGTCAAGAAAGAAGATATCCTTGTTCTGCCACTCGACATGCTTCAGTGTGCAACACATAAACCTGCGGTCGAACACGTTATCAACTATTTCAAGCAGGTAGCTTTGATTGGGCTCAGCCCTGGCATAGCTGGTATATAGCTTATCACAATATGTGATAAACTAATGGTGTTACCATAGACGGTTTTTATTACACTAGTATTTAATAGTAATCATGAGATAAAATGCTATGCTTTTGACTTGCAATGTATCCAAGTAGAAATGTGACAGCCACTCTCAATATAATTTCACAGTTTATCAAACATGTTGCAATTGAGTATTATAAATGAATATATATTGTTGTGCAGGTGTTCAACGGAACCTCTCCAATGTGGCCACCCAGGTGACTGAGATAAAGTTGGCTTATTAAAGGGGTGACCTGATAATAGAGGCTGGTCAGATGTACAGATGTGTACATCTGGCAAAACCAGATTGATAGAGTGGCCAGTTTCAAGGGAACCGTTTCTGAAGGGTGGCTACTTGGAAGGGGTCTACTATATATCCAACCCTAGCTAGCTCTAGTGTAGGATGTTCCCATTAATGATTTATAAAAATAATAATTTCCGCTTCCCAGCATGGCATGGTTGTAATCCTGAAAATAAATTGTAATTAAACACTTGATTAATGAATGAAAGAATTAAATGAAATTTATTAGACCAATAATTACAAGTACATATCATAATTTAGTATATACAATAGGTCAGGAGACTCTTAAGGCATTTAAATGCCGCTATCACGAGAGCCACCTTGAATATAGGCGGAGAATCAATAGTGGTTTGTAATATACCTAGTCCTTGAAATCATGACTTAATCTGTTTATTATTATTATAATTTTTTTGCAGTGCTGACATTGGTTACTTTCACTGTAGATTGATGTTCTGGTGAACAATGCTGGACGTACACAGCGGGGTGAATCCATTAACACGGCACTAGAGGTGCAGAGAGAGATGTTGGACCTGAACGTCCTTGGTCCAATATCACTGACTACTGCCGTTCTGCCACAAATGGTCAAGCAGAAGCGAGGCCAGCTGGTGGTAATTAGCAGCCTCGCTTCAAAAATGGGTAAGTTACCTGGTTAATTAACTAGGAGATCACCAGTATGGGTGTGCTTCTTGAAAATGTTAGTGCAGTGTTGAACTCGACATTTAAAGTTCCCTACGCATAAACCAAGCCCAATATATATATATAAAACTATTTTTTTAGTTTCCCGCATTGAAATATTCAGTTTCTTGCTTGTTAACATCTAATAACATCACCCTGTCTCGGTTAGTATGGCTGCAATGTGGATAATACTAACATGCAGGTGCGGATCTAGGCTTGTTTGCAGGGGGGGTCTTAGGGTTAATGTTAGCTGGCTGCTAATACTTCAGTCTTTACATTGACACTAGTTCCGATGTAGGCCTATAGGGGCGACTGGGACTATCTTGTTCACAGTTGTGCTATCAAAAAATGCCAAAACTGTTAAAAGCCAATATCCAAATCTGACTCTTAGTAGAGCTATCTAAGCATGGGCAGACTTGCCTCATGCTGGGGCATGTCCACCCAGGGGCCAGAGCAAGTTCGCCCCACACGTACTTTAAGCAGCAAATACACAGGAACAGTGCAGCTTTGTTTTATTTTTATGTCATAAAACGTCATGTTTGTGACACACATTTGTTAGAAACTTAAAATCCTCACAAATTCTGTTGTAAATAAACCAGGCAAAAAAACAACATTTGGCACTGCATCGGCTAGAACATGGTGAAATCAAATCTGGTTTCGTAACTTTTTTACTAGAAAACAACACTAAACTGGACAGTTGGAAGTCTTTATTAGAGTGCATGTTAGTGTGTTTATGCTCACAAATGATCCTGGGCATCCTTGCCCCGTAGCACACAGGTGGACGTGCCCCAATGTAGAGACATATTTGGTGGGCGGCAACTAAATATCACTGACACTGGATAGAGCAACAACGCAAGATCCAAACAATAGCTCTGATATAAGGGCCTTACTGAGCACTCTAAATATCTAACCAATGCCACTTATAAATACTGAAATTTGATAAAAAAAAATTTTTAATACTTTCAGTCACAAAATATAGTATTCTAGTTCACAACTTTCCAGCCAGCAACTCATGGACGTCAGTTTCCCGCTACATCAGTGTTTGAAATGAGGGGGGTCTGGGGGTCCTGCCATAAGGCATGAGGGATCTCCCATAAGAAAGAAAAATGTAAGCTTGGGGGGTCTCACATTTTATCGTTGTACCAATGTAATTACACTTCCACTGTTGCATCTGTTGGTGCATATGAGTGCTAAAACTCGGCGGTTTTCGCAGAACTTGACAGTATTCGCAGAACTTGATCAATCTCCCAACAAGAACTCAACGGTTTTCGCAGAACTTGACGGTTTTTGCAGGATTCGACATCATTCCACTCATATCATTGATGAGTTTGTGTTTTGTTTTCCGTTGGGTGTCTGCAGTAATGCCGCCAAAGATTATCTAGTTGAGGCACATTTTACCATGGCATTTTACTTCTCAGAATACTCCAGTAACAATGGCTTAGATCACAATTTACAATTTAGTCATTTAACAGACGCTCTTATTCAGAGCGACTTACAACAAGTGCATTCAACCTAAGTTGGTAAAATAACTACAGGTCGAAATAACTAGAGGTCGCTATTATAGCAAGCAAGTTTTTTCCACGAAAATAGGCATTAATAGCCATTACAGTGCCTGAAAAGAAAATTTTTAAGAAAAAAATGTTGGGGACCCCCAAGAGTTGGTGCTCATTTTGAACACTGCGCTGCATGTAGCTTCATGATCATGTGACTTAATCGTGTGACCGAAATTACTAAATTCTGCAACGGCGTGGAATAAAAGCCAGTTTTCGGATTTGCCCCGGGAGCGGACTAGTCCCGGTCTCCCCTTCGTGTTCTTTTACAGTAACATTTGACACGGACACAGGGGAGTCTGAGACCCCCGCGTCATGGACTAGGGGGGTCTTGAGACTCCTAAGACCCCCCTGGATCCGCTGCTGAACATGTTAAGGTTATGTAGTAAATGGGAATGACATGACATATGGAATGCTCTAATGCTTAGTTTTACTAGATGGGGAAGGAGGTATTTTCCTACTGTATAAAGTAGCCTAAGACAGTCGCACCTTTAAAAAGCACCAGAAAATGTGCAGTTGCGTTTTATGGAACCTGTATGGTCACTTTGTGGCAGCACATATTTTGGAGGTGATCAACAGGTGGCAGCATAGAATACTGCATAGTATATTGCGTTTGAACGAGTATTTAGAGTAGTCACTAGGTGGCAATACAGAACGCGGTCATCTGGTGGAAGCAAGGTATGTCAAGCAATCCGATCTTATGTATTGCAATCTGTAGGTACCCATTGACATAAAATAGAGGACTGTGCGTGCGTGCATGCGTGCGCGCGTTCTCGTGCTGAGAGCTTGACAGCGTTGTGTATCATGCTTTCAGGGCTGCCTATGTCTAGCACATACTGCGCAAGCAAGGCAGCTGTAAATGTGAGTTCATGTTTAATTGCACAGAGGACTACATCAGCATTCAGCAAAGATAAAATGCATTTTCAGTTGAACTTTGAATGGCCCAAACTCTGTTTATGCAATGCTCAGATAAGATTACAACCCAAAGTTACCAACAAATGCAACTTATGAAATCATCTTATTCATGTGCACAACTAATAGTTTATGTAGACAATAAGAAAAGAAGATTAGTAAACAAATATTTTTAACAATACATAAATTATTATGCAAAAGTTGTTCACTGTGCGGTGAGGTGAAGCTATGGGTTGCTAAACAGTTATGGTATAAAAGTATGTCGGCTGTTTATTTTACACACAAGTGAAAGCATTAACGGGATGAAATAATATGCATCGTTTTGAAGTTTGTATATTTTTCTTCCTTAGTATTGTTTGCAGTTACATTGTATCTGCAGCAGTTTGATTGTCTCTTTTCACAGTATTTGTCACTATTTGTTACTGCTCCTTGTGCTAAATTATATTGCTTGGTTCATATATTACTTATAATTATTAATTTATCGCTGTCATTGCTGTGATTTGATGCAGAGTGACATGGTCACTGCTGTCTACTTCTTGTTTCAGCTCTGGTTTGAGAGTGTGTGTATTGAGCATTCCGATGACCACATTGACGTCACCCTTGTTCTCCCTGGCCCAGTCTTTTCTGACTTATTCAGAACTGCCTTCACTGAAGAGCCAGGCAGGGTACATAATATTATGGCAGTCTCGCTTTGTTCTTAGCTCTTCATGTGCTTAGACAGATTCTGTTGAAACTGTTAAGCTGCTTTGAGGAGATGTTCTCTGACAGAATGTTGCATTAGCTAGTATTATCTGAATATCAGTGGGCATTGTTAAACATTATATGACATTTGAAGGGTTTAAGATCTGAAACATTATAATTTTGGGAGTTTTGCCTTGACTTATTCGAGCCTCGAGTATCATGTCCATAACCAGTGCAAAATGAAGGTGATTTGGGACTAAATTGAACCTAGTATTATGCTATCGTTTTGGTGATTATTGTCCACACAGTAATTAATGTTTCAGAGGGTGTTGTTACAGACCTTAACATTAGGCTTTTCTAGCCAGTGGCGTAGCAAGCCAGTAGATTAGAAAAGTTACTGGCCCCCACAAAAGTTACAGGCCCAGGTATTTTCTCGGATATGAAACAGGATGTGTGCGTCGTGGTAGTTTGGTGAATGTAGGGCCTAAATGTAAATGTTTAGCTAATTAGTCTGGTTACAAAACAGCCTTGTGTTCATCGAAAACTACTGATTAGCTAGGACAGGGATGATACGCTGGTATTCCTGTATATCACGATACATACACGATACACAATATCGCCATTGACCATTGCGGAAATGCTACACCTACGCCGGCTACGGTACACGAACGCGGTACACGAACGCAGTACGCAAACGCAGTAGACAACCGCGTAGACACAAATGAATTAATTGCAACATCACGGCTAAACAACAGAGAGGGTCAATGTAAACGATTTCTACCTGTGTATCAGTAGAAATCGTTTACATTGACCCTCTCTGTTTAGTGGTGATGTTGATGAATGTAGGGCCTAAGCGTTCGCGTGGGCACCGACCTGCTCCCATTTGTCAAGTAATGTTCATGTAAGCTGCACGTGTGCTTCCGTGACTGGAGCATGACGCTGCGAACTAGTCATCGTTTTCTGTATTATTATGTTAATGAACTACAATGTTATGTTATATTAATAAACTACAATGATCTCAGCTAAAAAACATTATTTTGCATAGCTTAAGCGAATTAAATAAATATGCGCGATAACAGCTACGGAAATTGTGTGGCACCGCCGATAGTGCCGTGGTCGTGACGTAACCGAGCGAAATTGACGTTTGCACTGTCACTTGTGATCGGCATGGGCACTGCTTATTAACTGGTTACGTCAGAATTTCGGCCGTGGAACTCTTATGTCACGTCATCGTCAAAGAAGACGACCAACTACTTGTCGAACGGGAATATGGTAGCAGAAATTATTAAAACGGCGGTGGCCCTCCGGGCCAGCAAAAACTTCTGACCCGAACTGGCCCGATGACCTTAAAAGGGATTTGAGCCAGTGTTAATGACGAAGCCTGTGTTATTGTATTAGCTTCAGGTATTTTTTCGGGCACTAAATGTTGCTGCAAAGCCTTGTGTCAGTGTACGGTTACTGAAACACTTTTGACAAATTTAGGGTGTTGCACACAATTAACTCGACACAGAGAATAGTATTTGCCCTCTGAAGCTATCCATCTGTCTCACAGCATCATCTAAACGTACATTCTGATATAGCGCGGTATCCAGTCTTAGGGACTGTTCAAAGCGCTTTGAGTGACAAAATATCACAGTAGGTATGCTTTGTTGCTTTGCTAGTGGGTGATAAAGTGTGCCATTTTCTCATGCAATGTTGTGTCCCTGTTCGTCTTCACCCAGTACAGCAGTAAAGCGCTGGTGTTTCAGATTCACAATCAGCCGGCCGGACCAACGGAGAAACGGATGAGCACTGAGAGATGCGCCGAGCTGACGGCGGTTGCTATCGCCAACCGAGAGTCGGAGGTGTGGGTGGCTCAGCAGCCGTACCTGCTCATCTTCTACCTTGCGCAATACATGCCACACATCAGTCGGTGGTACGCCCGTATTCATCAGCTATCGTTATGATTTTGTACGAGGACTTCGATCGTTATCGGGTTCTCAATGTATGTGTGCGTGTGGGGTGCGTGTGTATGTGGGTGTGTGCGTGCACGCGTGTGGTGGCGATGTGAACGAAAGTCAGATATTCTGGCTGTTTTTAAACAATTAAAGAAAGTGGGTTCGATTGGTTGATTATATATTCTTATTTTGCAGCCTGTTCAAACTGGTCGGGAAGAAAGCACTGCACAAATTTCGGGATGGTCGACAATAAGGAGCCAAGCAGTTCATACTGATGTCTTTCTCAAACAAACACTTTATTTTACACAGTACACAAACATTTGCTATCGTTGTACATTGTTTGTTTTACCCCCAAAACATGGAGATATTGGCATCCAATTCGATGTTACATAATGCCGTAGCATGCAGAGGTGCCAAGTAAAAGTCCATGCATGTCCGCCAACTGAGGCATGTCCGCACGCTGATGCATGTCCGCACGCTGAGGCATGTCCGACAATGACGCATGTCCGCACAGCTCATTATTGACCAAAGCGCGTAGTATTTGATTTCAGAATTGTTCAGCGGTTGTAGTTAGTAAGTCATTTACAAGGATTGTGGCGGTAATTTTGGTCGATTGTTGTTGGTGGTAACTAAAAATAAACATTGGGAAAACCCACATATCGCTGACGTGGCGGTTAATTGGGGAAAACCCACATATCGCTGACGTTGCGGTTAGTTGGGAAAAACCCACTTTAAAATATGCAAATGAGTTTCATTCGTAAAAATCGTGGATGATTAATGAGGTAAGGAGGATGAATGGCTCGTGGGTCTATCTGGGGAAGTAGGGTATATGCTCGCGTTTCGCGGAATGCAGCGGGATACATACTCTGTTAAGAATGCGGTCGTGTTGTATCCCGTAATATGACACCGTTCTGCCGCGTTCACAAAAAGTCGTATGAAGGCGATACTAACAGATGACTGGTGGATTTTGGTACTCAGGAAATGCAGGTTTTAAATAACCTGGCTATATGTAGTCATATTAGCGCTGTAGTTAAAGCTTTGGTTCGCCCACTGGATGTATGAAAGTCTGAACAAGTTGAAAGATAAACCCGTCATTTGCGCTTAGAACGCTCTCCAGTAATTTTTTTATGCCAGCTTTGATGAAATTCGGGTTCCATTATTATTGTTTTCGTCGTTTCTCTAGGAAGAGTAGACCACGTGACGCCTTGTCTGGCTAAAAGAAAATATCGCTTTTATATGTATTTTGTCACACTTGGTTACGTATGTAATGCTTTTAAGCGAAGTGATTAAATAACTCTCAAGTTAGTGACCATTTAACAGTTGCTGTTATGAGATACTTCAGAGTTGTGTTACCCAGGTGTTTAAAGAATGCCTGCAGTAACTATTCCAGTCACTAGCCTGATATCACATTCTAGAGCACTATATTACGAACAAGACAACTTGGGTCACCAAATGTTTAAAACGTACTTGTGTCAAGAAAAAAGGCTGTATAAAGCATGTGTTATATATAGTTATGCTGAATCTGAGCATAAATACAAAACTTATTAAAGCAAATAATTAACAGCTATATTAAGACCCACTAAAACAGCACTACATAGAAACAATGTTAACGGGGGGGGGGGGGGGGGGTGAAGCACTCGAACAACCATAGCCCAAACATAATAACATACCATTTACAGTATATATCACCCTTATATGATGGGCGCAACGCCACGGTAATTTAGTAATATCCTTTTTAACTTTGCCATTATCTTCACTGGGCGGCGCCATATTGCTCTCCGGGGGCTCAGCGGCAGTTTGAGTACGAGCTCCTGGTACCGCGTTCACACAGTAAATCGATATGAGCAACGACGCATTACCTCTCGGAAAAACGGCCGAAACGCATGGAAATTCGAATAAAAAGAACTGGTGTGCACTGGATGGCTCCTGGATATATCTTCTAGTACTACAAATGCAAGGAAAAAACTTTTTATCGACTTCCGAGGAAGAATTTGCAGCGGAAAGTTGGTTGCAAATGCGGAAATTGGCGTGTCCGCCAGCCGCAGGCTAAATCTTGTTAAATCTACAGACTATTCTGCGACCAGAAAACGTCAGAGGGCAGAGCGATGCGTAGGAAGCGACGAGCCGAAACCAGGTTAGTAAATTGGATTACCGTTACGTTACCATTGTGACTTATCACTACGATTACAGTATAGTTCCACCCCAATAAGCACAGCTGTGCTTCAACGTCAGCATATATATGACCCATAGTAAATCGAAATGTATGAATACACTTAAGTGCGAGTAAGTGTTAATAGTTTGATATAATTACGAGTGTTTTCCAATCCGCCGATTTATTTTCGACGTGATCAGACGTACCGTCATACGTGGCCGTACTCAAAACAATAACCCGGTAAGTGCTATAGGATATACTGCAGCCTTATAACATGGGCCATGGCGTATGTACTAGGCAACATTATTCGAGAAAATAATTTGATATTATTTATTGACAGTCATAATAAGACTCAGACTCCTGTGTTCTAAATGCCTAGAGACCAAAGCGGCAAGCGTAAGGCTAAGCCTGGGGGGTTAGATGCATGGGAGAAACAAAACCAATGTAGACTATAGTGCAACCAGAAAACCAGAAAAAAGCCAGAGTTGTCAGAATTCACTTATAACTTCACCATGGAAATTACTACTAGCATTTGAGGAGGTCAGAAGCTGTTTTGAGTGTCATTCCTACACCAAGAAAGGGGACCAACAAGATTACTCTTCAATGGGGTGAAGCCAGCGTCGATCCTGATCATGCAAGGGTACTGTGGTCACTGATCTGATCTCCAGATCCAGAATGTGATCAACAAGACTGCCTGCAACCATGATGGTGACACGGCACAGATAGAAGCTGCCAAGGTCCGTGAGGATCTGAAAACTAAGGCAGCTAATACCAGGGGCACTCCAAACCAGCTGATCTCTGACTCGTTACTGTCCACCACTGTTCGTGGAAGCATTACCCCAAGAACCCATCTTCCATCACTGATCTGACTATCAACGATACCTGGAGGACAACTGGTGACAAGATCATCTCATACACACTCCAGGGGATAGGCCATTGCATTAG
Source organism: Lamellibrachia satsuma (assembly GCA_033239005.1). Classification (NCBI taxonomy): domain Eukaryota; kingdom Metazoa; phylum Annelida; class Polychaeta; order Sabellida; family Siboglinidae; genus Lamellibrachia; species Lamellibrachia satsuma. Next base: position 933,481 of record BSQZ01000063.1, on the reverse strand, counting down.
GCTAAAGTGACTTCGACTTGTCATTGAATGTTTTGTTATTGTAGTAATAATGATAAAACTCCAAACTGATTTTCACTTGTCAACTATCATAGAAAAAATGGGCAGATATCCGGGGGAGCAAATATACTAGGAGGCAGATGGAGGCAGTGTCCTGGGGGCAAATGTCTGGGGGGGGCATGTGACCGCAACCCATTTATATCGTTATCAGTTGTGGTATCATTGATATTTCATCAAATTTACTGGAAAGTTTGAGTCTTCAACATCCTAATCTCCAACATGTATTCTCCATGGGGACATTTTTAATTACTACAAAGGGCAAACCCTACATCCACATGTAATTGTACAGGTGACCAGTGACCTGTTTAGTATGGGAAACTTGTGGGCTGAACGTTAGGCTTGGATAAACAAGGGGCTGCATTCAAGTGGGGCAGGCGTCCTCGCTCACACAAAGGGAATGAGCAGGCAGGTGCCCTTAATTGGTAATCTCTGTAAATAAACCTTGTACACTGAGAATGAAAATGAGGCCTGAATGGTCTGATTTTGGTTTTACTGTCTGTTACAGTAGCTTAGTATTTCTTTTTGATGCAAATGCTTGATTATATTGTTCTTGGTCACAATGTTTCAATAACAAAGTAGACAGTGTCTATGCTGTAATGTTGACAACTTCCTGGCTATTACCAGAATCAGGGTGACATGCTAATAGCAGACAAATATGATTTTAAAAGTAATATAAGTAAATATAAGGGTAAATATTAACAGTATCAAGTCAATAATTCCAACAATTCCAATTTCCAAAAAATAAATTCCGAAAAAAAATCAATTCAAATTACGAAAATTTTTGGAAAGTCAATTCCGGAGCTGGAATTGAGGGTCAGTTCCAATTCCGGAATGGAATTGACCACATGCCTGAAGTATATTCTTGACAATATGTTGTCTCTGTGTACTACAGCAACAGTCATTAACAGTATATTTGAATTGAAACAAGCTTATGTCTGTGGGGCTTTTGTCGGGAGGGGCTTTGGTCCATGCACCGTACTATCTAGCAGATGCTTTCAGTATAATACCTAATAATTATATATATATATTTACATATATACTTTATATATATATATATATATATATATATATATATATATATATATATATATATATATATATACATACGTGTGGGCAGATATGCGTGTGTGCGTGCAGCATTTATAAGGTAAAGATGTCACAAGCATAGATCTGCATTTGGTCGAATAACAATATTCATGCATTATGTTATCTAAATCGGGTGTCAGATATAAAATAAGGAACCCCATAGAAAGTGTACCTATGGGTCCATATTTTGTTATGGAATTTGGACCCCTTATAGAATTTTGACCTCCTTGGCCCATTGAAAACAGTGCAATGTTGATTAGATAATATAATGCACTTTGGAGCTAGGATGCTACAATTTTGGTTATCTTACCAGTGGCATTCGTCAAACTGACCAAACAGATTCATTAAAAACATTAAGAGATCCGTAAAACACACATTGGTTGAATTAACATGGCTCCATAGGGAAAATGCTTTTCCCTGTGGTTGATTACTTTATATATTCTATATGACACTGGCACTCTTATATTCTAAAAATAATATATACAAGAGAAAGTTTCTCATATTGTGATTCCTTTTTATTATGCAAAAGATAAATTTTGTAAAATTTTCAAGTCCCTGTATGTGTAATCTTTTCAGATGAAGGATTCACCATTGGTTCGTACAAGTACAGGTACTAGTTTTGAAGCATCCAGCGCTACGGGTGATGCCGTCAATCTGTACATTACGGATGTCACGTTTAGTGCCATCACTGCTACTACTGCTGTGACACCACATACAACTGATGCTGAAATGCTTATCGATCCTGTAACGATATTTCAAGTGCGACACTTCGCGAATGCTGCTGTAATCATGGATAACATTATTGCACCAATGAACGTTGATCATGACTACTCCTATGTGAAGCTTCCATCAGATTCAGTGAGAACAAAGACATTGGTGCAGATGATGCACACTATGTGATAACAGCGACATAATCGAGGGTGACTCAAGCAGCTCCGACACCTATGAGAAAGAGAAGAAGTTTGTCACTCATGAGAAACACTGATGTCTCTTTTCTGCACCTGCCACACACCAAACAGCCATAACCTGTGACACAGGTTGTACTCATGTCTGATCTATCAGCCAAGGTCTTTCTGATACTGGGGTGTCTGCCAGAGGCAAGTGTGCTGATTTCTACCCCTGGATGAGTGATAGGTGAATTGAATCTGTTAGGTGTACATGTACTACCAGTCAGAATAAATAGTGTTTTGGTGTATATTTACTGCCAGTAGTGTATTGGAACAGATGGTTGGTGTGCAAGTACTATCAGTCAGAGCAAGTAGTGTATTGATACATATGATTGGTGTACATTTAGTGTCAGTACAAGTAGTGTATTAGGTAGAGAATGAGACGCTTGGTTTACATTTGCTGTCGGTAGGAACAAGTAGTAGATTCAGTCAGAACAAGTAGTATATTGGATACACATGATTGATGTATATTTACTGTTGTAGAAGTAGTGAAATTGTGCAGATTCCAGAATGAGATGATCGGTGTATATTTACTGTTGGTAGGAACAAGTAGTGTATTGGTATGCATGATTGGTGTACATTTACTCTCAGTCAGAACAAGTAGTATTGATGATGATGGTGAAACAGTTAAAATGCCTTGGCTTTATAAAGATTAATTATTTCCTAAGCTAAACTACCAGTATATTTGATATGTTGTGGCATAATAATGATGTGTATAACTGTGATATCCATGTTCCAGGTTGTATTTCCCGGTGGTAGAAGTCACTGTTTTTAGTCAATGTTTAGTCTTGGTTTCAGTCGTTCTAGTTAGCCTTATTTCTTTGGTAATTGTTTTTCTATGTGAATAAACTTTTGATATAATTTATGTTGGTCTCAATATAAATGAAATTGTGTGTAGTGACATGCAGTATGCTGCAGGTAACATTTTTGTTGACAGAAGTGGGATACGGATAAGAAGGCATTCACATCATTCAGTTATTAATATTTTAGTGGGACTTTTTTTAGTTTTTCAGGTTGTTTTTCGACCTGGTGCATACTGTGGGTGCCTCACAATTTGTCTATATCATACTATCAGTACACTCACCAGTGTCAGGTCAATCTCCATTGCTAAACTTTCCATCAATTCAATTCGGTTCAGAATAGACATCACAGTACCTTCCCACATCGCAGGAGGGGATTACTTGTCTTGCCTTTCCTGAGCCTGAAATATCATTTGTCAGGGTTAGTTGATAGAACTAATTGTATAATTACCATAATAGTTGCAAAACTGTGAACATTACATATTGTCAGTAGTTAATTATTGTTATTTAAATGATACATTGCACCAAACAACAAGGTGTTGTGATGTGCTACAGAGATGGGTGATTACAAGTATGAATATTAATGTAATAATTATTACAGTAATTATTGCAAACACAATTACTAATGTAGTCATGATTACAATCATTATTACAATCACGATTACGGTAATATTTAAGAATATATATATATATATATATATATATATATATATATATATATATATATATATATATATTCACATAATGAATTAAATAAACCCTCATGTTATTATTGTTATCAATATTATTCAGCACAAAATCAAACACAATATTAAAATACAGTCACGGTACACTTCATTAGATTAGATACAAAATAAAGAGAAAAGCCTGCTTGCATTGCCATTGTAGTTTGGACCTCGGGCTAGGTAAAAGAAATATGCAAAAAAATAGGATTATTAAAATGGCAATGATTCGATAACAATTGAATTACTGACCTGCTAGCTATAGCCTAGGGCGAATCAATGAGTCGGCACGCAAGTCATGCAATGACAGCAGACCAACATCTAGCACCGCCCTGTTTGTGCATATCACTACAAAATCATAGTCTTCGCCTTCGTACGGTGGTCGGGCACACGGTGCAGCATAGCCATAGCATAGCCCTAGGCATAGTAGCTTCCTCGGCGCAGAATGATGACTCAACGTAAACGTGCGCAGACATCGGGACGCAATTTCCACAGGATCACCACATCGCATTACCTAGTCAGGAATTGTTGACAGTCAAAGCGCTGTTATAATTTTCCCGAATCCAACGTCAACCTGGAGTCTGGAGCGTGACTCGCACACTCGGTGACACTTTACGACTGTCAACCGTTGTTTCCGTGTGGCCTGTCGAACTAGACTCGTCTGTGGTTTCCATTTCTCCAAAGATAGACAACTATTACGGAAGTTCAGTAAAAATTAATCGCTAGTAGCAGATCCGGTAAAACTTTCACAAGCGATGCATCTATCTTGTCAACAAGTAAAAAAATAGTTCCGGTATTCCGTTATCGCATATTCTCGTTGGTTAGCGTCTCGTGTGTTCGAGAAGTGTGGCGTTTTCCATAATTTATGGCGTGTTTTGTTGTAATTTCTTTAACTTTTTTTATTTGGAGCGAACAAAAACGCTATTTTGTTGACGTGTGTAAACACTTGTATATATATAACAGAAACCCATATCTTTTTTTTCGCTCCAGAATGCCTATTTACGAAATAAATCGCAAAAAATCGAAAATTTACATTGATTAGATATACGCGACTCAAACCACTAGTTTCGACAACAAGATGGCGATTTTGTCGATTTTTGTCTCGAACAAAATCAGTTTTTCAGTTTATTCAAAAAATTGGCAGGTATCTGTCACCATTAATGCATAGTTAGATAACATATATTTAAATATACCGCGTAACTCAAAATTGCTTCAGTTCCCCTTTAAATCGTTATATTAGCGTGTCAGGTTACGAGCCTCACAGAACAAACACGAGTCTACAGAAAATCTACTAATCTCTGTAACTCTTGCATTAAATCCACGACCTTCATTTCATAAGCTAACGATACAAAGAAAACGGGTATGTTAAGTAAGTAGCTGGTGAACGTCTATTATACCCAGAGCTGTCAGTTTATAGCGTTTGTTGATAACATAGTGCACTATTAACACAACTGGTACAGTGTGGTTGATAACGTAGTGCACTATTAACACAACTGGTACAGTGTGGTTGATAACTTAGTGCACTATTAACACAACTGGTACAGTGTGGTTTATAACTTAGTGCACTATTAACACAACTGGTACAGTGTGGTTGATAACTTAGTGCACTATTAACACAATGGTACAGTGTTGTTGTTTTCCACAATTTATTGCGTGTTTTGTTGTAATTTCTTAAACTTTTTTATTTGGAGCGAACAAAAACGCTATTTTGTTGACATTTGTAAACACTTGTATATATAACAAAGACCCATATATATTTTTTTCGCTCCAGAATGCCTATTTACGAAATAAATCGCAAAAAATCGAAAATTTACATTGATTAGATATACGCGACTCAAACCACTCGTTTCGACAACAAGATGGCGATACGCAGTGATGCATTTTGTCGATTTTTGTCTCGAGCAAAATCACTTTTTCAGTTTATCTCAAAAATTTGCAGGTATCTGTCACCATTAATGTATAGTTAGATAACATATATTTAAATATACGGCATAACTCAAAATTGCTTCAGTTCCCCTTTAAATTTGTTAATATCCTTAGACATAACCGCTGCCTCTGGCAATTGGTTTCATTTACTAATCTTTTGGTAATTATGAATACTTCCTTAAATCTAGTGTAGAGTGCATTTTTGTGATTTTAAATGGCTGCCCTCGTGTTACATACCGTGACTTATCCGTGTCAAAGAAGTCAGCAGGCAGAATACTTTCTAACCCCTTGAATATTTTGAACGCCTCTACTCTAGTAGGTCGGCTCTTAATCGCCTAGTCCCAAGAGTAGTAATGTTTAAAACTGCAGCCTATTAGAGTGGTCCAATGTCAATGATACCATTTGTCATTTGTAAACCGGTTGCGTAAGGATACAGTGGACATTACTTAGGATATAGTAATTTTGTTAACACAAAAAATTTTAATGGCAGAAATGTTACAGTGTCAGGCATTGAAGCAATTTGTGGGAAACGGAGGTATGGCATTGCAATTAATAACATACATTAGTAGTTTTAATTCAACTATTCACCTTACGTAAAAGTTTTATGTGCTACACTGTTCATATGTGTAAGTATATATGTATATAACTGTGCTATTAGCATTTACTTATATACTATATCCATTCACTTTATAATATATACATTCATTATCATTTACTTATATATAACTTTTAACATTTACTTATATAACTCTTAAAATTATCATAATTGATAGGTTGCTTTGAAATGTTAACTAATAAAGATATGAATACACCACTTATGTAGGCTGTGGGTGGTAAGCTTATGCCAAAATTAAGAATAGACCACTGTAAGGCAAATTTTAAGATAAAATTGCGTTTATTACAGTTTAACTACTAAAATTATACAAAACCAAGTTTCTCAGTCCTTGCACAATTTGCACTACTGATCTAACTTCGGTACCTCGTCAAAGTATAAAATGTCAACCGAAAGTTCAAAATACAACCAAAAGCAAGAACGTTAAGAACAACAATAAAAGGTGAAAGAACAGATGACATTAAACACAATAATAAAGACGACGCAAAAGACGACTCAAAATAAAACTAAAAGACGACTTAAAAGACGACTTAAAAGAAGACTGGCCTCAATCAGGAGTGGGCTAGGACTTCCGTTCGCCTGTACAAATACAAAACCGAACAAGTAAGCTATTTGCATATCATAGTGTCCAGTGTAAGTTGACACATCAACATCTGTTAAATACCATAGTTCCAACACATATTGGTGTTGTTCACAATATTGTCTGTAAAATACCTGTTATCTTATTCAGTACTAATATATAATCATACTTGTAGGTATTAATGTAATACTAGTACTCTACATGTCAAACACCTTTAATATAATAAATTCAACAGTCAACAATGTTGTCAATTTCACAAGTGCATGCCCTGACTAGCCTAGCCGTCATTCCTCTGTTGTTTAAAGCAAGTCTTGGACACTGCTCAACTTATTGGACACTGCTCATCTTATATAGATATGCGTTCAAGCGTATCTATATCCTTCTTACGATATGGTCTCTAAATGAGGTCTAACTATTGCTTTATACCTCTTTATAAAGCAATAGTTAGACCTCATTTAGAATACTGTATACAAGCATGGAGACCATATCGTAAGAAGGATATAGATACGCTTGAACGCATACAAAAGAGACTCAACTAAACTGATTCCAGAACTTAGAGGCCTTAGTTATGAAGAACGCCTGAAAGAATGTGGTTTAACAAATCTAGAGACAAGGCGGTTAAGAGGAGATCAGATTGAAGTTTTTAAGATATTGAATGGGTATGAAAATATTGATAGAAATATGTTTTTCTCACTCAAGAAGGATAGCAGAACTAGAGGACATGAGGTAAAATTAGTAAAGGATCAATGTAGATTGGACATCAGGAAGCACTCTTTCGCACAGAGGACAATAAATGAATGGAACAAATTGTCTACAGATTGTGTAACTGCTAGCAGCGTGAATATGTTTAAAAACAAGGTTGACACATATCTCAGGAGGGCGGGTTATAAGTAGGTGAACATTGTTGGACTCTCGATAAGCCAATGGCTTCCTTGTCCACTTGCCATCTGGGCCTTTGGCTTGGATGGCAAATCTTGTTAAATCTTGTTAAACTTACAGGTCTCTGGGGAATACTCAAGATCAGTCCTCTCCCAGCCACCTCCTAGAGCAATTAATCAATGTAACTTCAAAGGGAGAGAGGGTACCAGACTGATCCTTGCTTAACTGTAGGAACAGTTACATAATACCTATATACATGCACAATTTATGCTTGCACCATGTCTATCACATCTTATCACATATTAACTATAACAGTAGCACCACTAAACATGATCAAAACTTAACTTTCTAAAGGGATATGTACATTTACAAGCTACTGACTGCAAGTGGTCAAAATCTCATTAAGCCCTGTTGGGCATTCTTCCCTAAGGTCCAACGACCACTTATTCCTGATCTTCCATGTATTAGTAATCAAAGTCACCACTAAGTAATTATAACTGATAAAGGAAATGCCTTGACATAAACAGATGGACAATTCTTTATCACACAGTATGATACAATTATAATTTGAAAACATTGCTTAATAAGGTTGAAAACATCATTTAGGGACTTACCAAAACAGAGTTGTCATTAACTGTAGAATCACGCCTGGCCCACTGGGACAGGGCCCCTTCCACTGCCCACACGTGACCCCTGTCTCTAGGGTAAAATTTATGTTTAAACAACTGAATTATTAGTAATAAGACCAACTACTTACACAGTAAATACAACTAATTACAGGACAAATAATCATAGCAACAATAGTTCACTAACTATAATTCTCTAAATTACATTACATTACCATGGGTGCTGCCATCATGTGGTGTGTAACTAAACTAATCAAACCGACAAGTGACTATGTCACACTTACACACGCCTTTTCTTTAGTGCTAACTAATAGATGACCACCCATGACCTTTGATATCTGTTAATTAAATATCCACTGTCCGATGACCAGCAGTCCCTTCGTAACAGTTAGGTGTAGTTTTAACCTCATTATTTTTCAACTAATCTTAGTTAATTAAACTGGTGTCTTTTTGCCCCACTCACGTGTGTGTTTGTGTGACCTACTTCAGTTGATTGACGAATGGGGCCGAGTGGCTAAGCGCCACCACCGGTCGACCCTTCTGTCAGCGACGCCCCATTTCAACACGACAACATGGCGGTAGAAGGTACGTTCATAGCCAGTGAGCTCTACTTGCATTCGGAGAAACCATGCATACATCTTGAATCGTGCATATCTTGGGTCTTCACTAGTGCGTGCATGCGTGCGTGCGTGCGTGCGTGCGTGTGTGCGCATCTGTGCGTGTAGCACGAGACACAATAAAAACAAATGTTACGATGGCTGTGTCGTGACTGGATAGTTCGGCAACGAGATCTACGTTGAACTGTTATCGCTGTAACAGAAATGACGATGTGCACTACATCTCTGTAGTGTCACTGCCTTCCATATCCAGGAGTCGACGCGTCGCCAGTGTCAGTCATCAACCGGAACAACGACGAATCTGCAACTGTGTACCGCACCTTCGAAGATGGCTACGTAGTACGCGCGATGACGCCATCTGACAACGACATCGTGGTCAGGTGGTTCAGCGACGGCGTTTCCCTCTCCCCCCACGACCTCGACACCGCCCTGGCCGTCTTCCCGCCTGGGCCCGGCTTCTACATCGGAGAACTCGACGGCGAGGTAATACGGCTGGTGGGGAGGGCGACACCTGGAAGGGAGGGTGACACCTGGGACATCTTACTTTTTCGTATACCAATTTACATGTACAAAGGAATAATGAACAGAATGCAGTTCCGCTTTGTTAGAAATCCGTCTTGCTTCAACATATTCTTTCGTTCACAAAAAGCACAAGTTGTCATAGATTGTTGCAATATAAGTACTTTTGAATAAAGTAAATTATAATCTTAGTATTTAGACATATTAAATATATTAGGTAAGATATATTTATCAGTTGTGAAGCGATATATAGTGTGTCGCACTTTAGATTAATGACATACACATTTAAATACTGATATATGATTACTATGCAACGACAATCAACCGCTAACTCTAACCATATAATAGACATTAACACCCAACCCTAACCTTATAATGGCAATCTACACCTAACGGTAAACATATAAAGGCAATCAAACCCTAAACATATAACGGCAGTCAACCCTAACCCTAACCTTATAAATTTAATACAGCAATCAACCATATCTGAATAACGACAATCAATCCTTAAAAATATAAAGGCAATCAACCCCTTAATCTATAACTTCAAACAATCCCTAACTCTATAACTGTAATCAATCCCTAAATATATAACGGCAATCAATCCCTAATTCCATAACTGCAGTCAATCCCTAACTTTACAACGGCAACTAATTCCTAACTGTATCACTGCAATCAATCCCTAACTATATAACGGCAATCAATCCCAACTCTATAACGGCAATTACACCCTAACTTTATAACGGCAATCAACCATAATGCTGTAATGGCAATGACCACCTAATCTACACTAGACTGATTCGACCGTCGCAAGGATGACACTCTCTTTAACCCATCACGATGATGACACTCTCTTTAACCCGTCACAATGACGACACTCTCTTTAACCCGTCACAATGATGAAACTCTCTTTAACCCGTCACAATGACGACACTCTCTTTAATCCGTCACAATGACGACACTCTCTTTAACCCATCACGATGATGACACTCTCTTTAACCCGTCACAATGACGACACTCTCTTTAACCCATCACAATGATGAAACTCTCTTTAACCCGTCACAATGATGACACTCTCTTTAATCCGTCACAATGACGACACTCTCTTTAATCCGTCACAATGACGACACTCTCGTTAACCCATCACAATGATGAAACTCTCTTTAACCCGTCACAATGATGACACTCTCTTTAATCCGTCACAATGGCGACACTCTCTTTAACCCGTCACAATGATGAAACTCTCTTTAACCCGTCACAATGATGACACTCTCTTTAATCCGTCACAATGACGACACTCTCTTTAACCCGTCACATTGATGACACTCTCTTTAACCCGTCATAATGATGACACTCTCGTTAACCAGTTGCAAAAAGGACACTCTTTTTAACCCGTCGTAATGATGACACTCTCTTTAATCCGTCGCAATGATGACACTCTCGTTAATATGTCGCAATCATGACACTCTCTTTAACCCGCTTTATAAAACGAATAGATCCTAGTAACATTGTTAATAAAGACAAGAGTTAGGGGTTAAATGCCGTTGTAGGGTTGGAGTTACGGGTTCATTGATTTAATAAGATTGTCATCCAATGCAAATGCCCATATGTCAAGTGGACAAGGAAGCCTTTGGCTTATCAAGAGTCCAACAATAGTTCATCTATTTGTGATATCGACAAATTGTACTAACACCAACAATTTGGCTCCAGCCTTCTATAGTTCTTTATTGTGGACTTACTTGTTAACACTAGAGAAAATATATAAAAATCAAAAACTTTAAACACACAACAACAGAGTATATCAGTTATAAAATATCAATCAACAGTACAAACATGGAAACAAGATGGTGTGAAAACATGCTCCACAAAATGCACAAATAATGTTACCAATACCATGTAAAGTACGTTAAGAAATATATAATGGTTATACAATATACACCAAGATCACATAATAATTATTCAAGATAAACCATGAGTACAATTGCATGTAATTTAACAAACACAATAAGTCTTTCCATCTAATGAATGCAATAATTACACAATCCAAAATAACTATGCTCACCCTAATATTTTGACATTTCACTGCATGAGGCTCATTAAAGCATATCTTATTAACTATCAATCATACCCAGGCATGGCCCCTATTGCAATAGCATGTCAATTAACAGAACATTGTATAATTATTTAGACAAGTGTTGCATTAATCATATCTCTATATGTTCGTAAGCTACTACTTTAATAAGTTCTTACTTGCTACACAGTACACAGATTCTACATTAAATGACTGAATCAAACAGTATAGGCCAGTTTGATTTTAATTAGTTTTTATGCGCTAATGTTTAGTAAGTCATTTGGAAGTTTATTCGATGTGTTAAGCCTAGATTAACAACAGAAAAACAGGTTTCTAAAGGTTTATAATTAAACCACCCAAGTGGATATGGACACAATCCATATGGTGTCAAAGATTGATGGTACTGTTTAGACACTTCAGCCTTCCCTTTAATCCTTACATTTGTTGCTCTGACCCGAGGGTCATCGTAATTGGGGAACCGAGAAGGAGCTTTGGGAACCCTGGAATTGGCGCAGCTCCAAGAGTTCAAAAGTTTAACTTGCAAAATTGGGAAAGGAAGATTGGCAGACGTCATTGTCCAGTGGTTGAGAGGGTGGGTGGATTTAACAAGTTGACCAATAGTAAAGCGTATTGGGTATTTAAGCTATCACAGCGCCTCTAGTGACAGCGTCTGATTTTGGAAAACTGGGAGTATAAATACCCCGGAGGAGCGTTTACAAGGGGGCGGCAAGACTATTTTAAATTCACACTTAGGTGTGTAGTCATGCTGAATTTTAGGCATCCAATTTTTTCAGTTAGGGTGGTCCTGGCGGGCCATACCTGCTTTAGCATTAGAATTCAAAATTTCCGGCCAGAATTTTCTTGTCAAATCTTCTAGATTTTAAGAATCTGTATACATTTTGAGTGATGTTTACATTCACTTCTTTTCTTTACGGTTTACAGTGATAGATGTCTTCACTGTTATTTTTATTTGTCATTGTGAGTGATTATATTGCTACTATGTACGTAGCCGTCTGATGTACAAGATTAAAATCGTTTCGAACCTGGAGAACAATGCGTTGACTACACTTCTGCAGTACTCCATATACTCATTGGTCGAGTGAGTACAAATTCAGTTATCAATCTTGACCTGGCGAGCGCAAAATCGACGGACAATCAACATAGCCTTCCTTGTGAAAAATGCCTCCTGGACCATTGCGTGCGGCCCCGAAGAAGACAAGAAGAGGGAGGCATATATCTTACAACTTGATCCCTGTTTACAAGCTAGTGTGGCTCCCAGCTTGTGCTCAAGAGCTTGTCCATTGGGAGTATTTCACACACCCTGCCCAGCCACGCCATGCCACATGGTGATTAATCAAGACAACACCAAAGAGAAGGAGAAAGCTCCAGTCTGATTCCGGCTTAAAGTAAAAGCCCAACCTCACGACAGTTTTTCGCGAAATTACCAATAATAGCAGTACTAAACTATAGCTGATAACCCTACCCACCAAAACGGACTAATTAACAGAGAAAACCGATTAATTTGTAACTCGCCCCAGCAATGGACTTTGCCCGCAGCGAGAATATTCCTCGGGTAACCTTTGACCCGTGACGTAGCAGCGGGAACCTTTTCGTTACAGCGGTATCGCAGACAACGAAGCGAAATGGCGGAAACAGAATTTGATGACACCAGCGTTGATTCT